>JAEIFT010000050.1:600000-1194376 GCA_018904225.1 Lordiphosa mommai | reverse complement strand
TAACCTTCTCGATGCAAAATTCTGTTCCTGTTCTGCGCGCTGATTCCAAAAGTGGTCTCGTTTTTTTCCATCAGCTCTTGTTTGAGAGAAATCGCTGCTGTTTTTTTAGCTTATGGAAAATTATGGGGGTCACACCAAGCACAAAATTGTAGGTTTATAAGTTTTATGCGGTACTACATACATCAATGCAGCCATAAAAAATCAAGCGACCAGCATCAGCAAACCCGAAAGTGACTAAATTGGACCTTGAAGATAATTTTTTCTCAATTTATAGCAAATTTTTCAAAATAAACCGTCATCTACAACCTAGTGCATAAATCGTAAAATTAAAACAACTATTTTAGCATATAGCCTAACATATCCGCTATTTTTACGAATTTTGTTGCACTTTTATCAGATTGTTGGACTAAGCTACAGCCGTTTTTTCACGAAAAAGTGAATTAAATTTTATGGCAGGACTACTTGATTAATTCACAAAATGTGTATAGGAAATATGAAAAGGCTACTCGATTTAGCATAGTTCTTACATTAATAGTCAAACAAATGTACAATAACATTCCGGCAGTACAGGAAATATAAAAAGGCTACTCGATTTAACATAGCTCTTACATTAATAGCCAAACAAATGTACAATAACATTCCGGCAGTACTAGATTTAAAAAAAGTGGTGACATACTGTTAGGTGGACTACAAAAAAACGATTATTGAATCAAATTAAACCAAAAAAATTGCAACTTTAATGTAAGAACTATGCTAAATCGAGTAGCCTTTTCATATTTCCTATACACATTTTGTGAATTAATCAAGTAGTCCTGCCATAAAATTTAATTCACTTTTTCGTGAAAAAACGGCTGTAGCTTAGTCCAACAAGCTGATAAAAGTGCAACAAAATTCGTAAAAATAGCGGATATGTAAAATAGTTGTTTTAATTTTTCGATTTATGCACTAGGTTATAGATGACGGTTTATTTTGAAAAATTTGCTATAAATTGAGAAAAAATTATCTTCATGGTGCAATTTAGTCACTTTCGGGTTTGCGGATGCGGCTCGCTTGATTTTTTATGGCTGCATTGATGTATGTAGTACCGCATAAAACTTATAAACCTACAAATTTGTGCTTGGTGTGACCCCCATAATTTTCCATAAGCTAAAAAAAGAGCAAAATGGTTTTTCCGCGATTTCTCGCAAACAAGAGCTGATGGAAAAAAACCGAGACCAGTTTTGGAATCAGGACACATAACAGGAACAGAATTTTGCATCCAGAAGGCCAGACCGAAATGGCTGTTGCCCTGTGTTATGAATATCATTATTTAACAGTTAATCTAACCAAAACCCAAATAACTTATGAAGACCTAATAAAACAAGCTAAAGAATTTGATCACGTAATACAAATCCAGTACTTAATCGAAAAGTTAGACCGAGAAATGAATGGTATCAATATAGTCAAACGTAATAAAAGAGGATTATTAAACATAGTGGGTACAGCTTACAAATATCTATTTGGAACACTAGACAACAACGATAAAGAAGAACTTAAAAGAAATATTAACAATTTAGCAGCCATAAGTGTCCAAGCAAACGAATTAAATCAGGTAATTGAAACAATAAATCAAGGAATATTAGTTATGAATGAAATGAAATTACAAAACGAACAAGCAAGAAAATTAGAATGGTTAACTTTTAATTTAGACCATTTTACAGAATATATCGAAGACATAGAATTGGGCATGCAGGAATCTTTAACCCAAAACTATTAAAACATGATTACTTGTATCACATTAATTCAGAAAAATTATTACATACAAAAACATCAACATGGTTGAAAGAAGATACACAAGAGATATTGATAATTTCTCATATTCCAAGAGAATTAATTAAAGCCCCAGTTTACGAAATTATTCCTTATCCAGATGAAAACAAAAATATTTTAACAGAATCAATCAATGGAAAATACGTCGTTAAAGAAAATAATGTATTTAATAAAGACACAAATAAATTAATAATTGACAATTGCTTAAAAGGAATTTTAACGCAAATCCCAACTGAATGTAAATATACCAAAACATTTAAAAATTTTCAAATTAACTATATCGAACCAAATATCATTATCACTTGGAATTTACCAAAAACAATTCTTAATCAAAATTGCATAAATAATGAAGTCCTTTTAGAAGGAAATAATATAATTAAAATCACAAATTGTTCAATACAACTAAATGAAATTTCTATAACAAATTCACTGCTGGATTATACACAAAATATTTTTGTTAGTAATAATGTTACTAAAATCGAACCATTATCTTTTATTCAAACAAAACAAATTGTACTTGAGAACGACAAAAACAATTTTGTATTCAAAATAATAACTATAATCACATTTTTTATATTAATCTTAAGTATAATACTATACGTTATGTATAAATTTAAGAATATCCCACGCAAACTAATTGTCCAATATAAAAAACCAAAAGATAAAAATCCAATACCAGCAAAAGAAATGGAAATTATAAATACAAATGAAGAATTACCAAACCCAAGCCTATACCCTAAAATAGTCGCTTGAGGACAAGCCATTTTCTAAGTATGGGGGAGTAACATATCGCTAGAACCACTTACCCCACTATATGTTAAATTACACCCACACAATATGATTCATAACCAATCATAAACATAAGACTCCCTCCCATAAAAATTGTAAACATAAACATCCTCAATAAAAATTGAAACCAAATACTGGTGGAAAACAACGAACGTGACAAATCACCCAAACCCATTGATCGTCGGCTGATGCAATCTCCCATAAACTCTCGAAACCACAAAGAACTTTTCTTTGTTCTAAAAAGCTTATAAACATAAACTTAAAGCTCCCACATAAACTTAAAGCTAAAAAGCTACAAGCCGAGGTTTGATGGATGATCGCATCCCTCAGTAGAGTTAGTTTTACATTACTCTTAAAGAACAAACGAAGTGAGTGGTTTAGTTTACTTTGTACTTAGATCTTAACTCACCATTTGTATTAGAATTCCAAAATAAAGAATTATATAATTATATAATATGTAACAGCCAGAAGGAAGCATCTCCGACCCTATAAAGTATATATATTCTTGATCAGCATCAACAGCCGAGTCGATATAGCCATGTCCGTCTGTCCGTATGTCTGTCCGTCTGTCCGTATGAACGAAGAGATCTCAGAGATGGTAAGAGATAGAGGTTTGAGGTGTATGGAACATATATTTATTATACTTGCAGGCAGATCAAGTTTAGTTTTGATTTTTGCCACGCCCCCTGCCTCCCCCGCAAATTGAAAAAAACGTAATATCTTCCACAATTTTGGAGTTAGGTTTTTCGAACCTTCTGGACATATATTCTACTCATCATTTCTTATCAATCCCCCATACATCGTTTTCCGATCAGATGAACAATAGTGGCGCTATATGTAAAAGAAAATTTAATGCAACGACAACAACACCGCAGCCAATGGTAAAACTTACGAGAAAGAGAGAGCGAGAGGGCAATAGCTTACTGGTAATTTCCCAATTGGAATTGGCTTGACGGCATTAGCTAACTGGACTGCGCCGCTCTCAGTTTCCCCCCTCCCTCTTCCAATAGATATTTGTGTAAGAAGGCAAAGACCAAGTATGAGACGAGCGATGCAATTGAGATGGCCTGCGGAAATCACGCGTGATTTCCGCGTGACTAATATAGATACGTTTATGTTAATAGGAAATTATATACAAATTTTATAATTTTACGAGTTATGTACTAGGGTAATTCTACTTATCATTACTTATCGAGCCCCCATACATCGTTTTTCAGGTGAACGATAGTCGAAAGAGTTGCCACCCCCAGATTTTGAAAAAACCTCACACTTTAAAGTTATCAGTTACGTACAAACAGGTACAGAGTATATTACAGTCGGGCTTGACCGACTTTCTTACTTGCTTTGATTGGCCCGGTATTAGCCCCATAAATTCTGAAACTTGAGACTCCTGTAAGCATCACCACATGTAAATTGTTTAATATTAAATTCTGCAAAATTCAGAATATGGGGCATTCTTTCTCAAACGTCCCAGTCAAAAAATGAAAATTTTTGGATTGGCTTCATACTTTGGTGAATTCTTATCCTATATGAAGGTAATAAATTCCCAAAGTATGAACTCATTAAAAAACAAGTAAGAAAGTCGGTCAAGCCCGACTGTAATATACTCTGTACCTGTTTGTACGAAACTAATAACTTTAAAGTGTGAGGTTTTTTCAAAATCTGGGGGTGGCAACTCTTTCGACTATCGTTCAGCTGGTTGAAAAACGATGTATGGGGGCTCGATAAGTAATGATGAATTACCTAGTACATAACTCGTAAAATTATAAAATTTGTGTATAATTTCCTATTAACATAAACGTATCTATATTATTCACTCATTTACATTGCTCCTCTCATAGCAAGGTTCAATTGGGCAATTACCAGTTAGCTATTGCCTTCTCGCTCTCTCTTTCATGTAAGTTGTCGTGTTGTTGTTGTCGTTGGTTTTTATTTTCTTTTACATATAGCTCTAATATCGTTCATCTGATCGAAAAACGATGTATGGCGGGTCGATTCAAAATAAGTAGTAGAATATATGTCTAGAATGTTCGAACTATCTATCTTGAGAATTGTGGGAGTTATTTCGTTTTTTTTAATTTGCGGGGGAGGCAGGGGGCGTGGCAAAAAATTAAATTGGGTGGAAGTTGTGACATTTTAAGTGACATTGGTATTTTTAAAATCGTATAACTATGACAAAACTTTATCGATTTGAAATTGTGAATATGTCATTTTAAAGCATTTTTCATGTACCTTTTTGAAAAAAAATAACAAAAATAAAAAAATATTAAAATTAACCCCCTACTTTCCAAAATTAACCGTTATTTTTCAATTTTGTCCCAAATGGGTATTTTAAAAAAAAAAATTTATTTTTTTTGAAAAGCTACGGTCATTTTATATAAAATGTGTAAATATGATAGTGGGACAAAAATAACTTTAGGAAATATTGAATTAATAATAATAATTAAAAAAATAAACGTTACCGATTTTAAATTGTGAATATGTAATTTTAAAGCATTTTTCATGTACTTTTTGAAAATAATAACAAAATTAAAAAAAAATTTAAACTCACCCCCTATTTTTCAAAATTAACCGTTATTTTTAAATTTTGACCCAAATGGGTATTTTAAAAAAAATTTAATTTTTTTGAAAAGCTAAGGTTATTTCCTATAAAATGTGTAAATATGATAGTGGGACAACAATAAGTTTAGGAAATACCCTGCAGTTTTTGTATATTATTAAAAAAATTCTATGGCAGCTATAAGCTATAGTCATCCGATTTTAATAAATTTTATCATGATTGTGTGAAATCATATATAACTAATAAATACCAAGTTTGGTAACGCTACGATAAAAGACCAAAAGTTTTTCTCAGTAAAACTAGTTTTTGACCGATCGTTCCTATGGCAGCTATATGCTATAATCATAATCCGATCCGGCCGGTTCCATCAAATGTGCAGCGTACTTGTATTTAAAGACATTTTGGAAAGATTGGTCAAGATAGCTACAAAACTGAGGGAAAATATAGCATAGAAATAGACGGACATAAGGACATTATTAATTTTGTAATTACATTTCTCCTAAAGTAATTGTTGTCCCACTATCATATTTACACATTTTATAGGAAATAACCTTAGCTTTTCAAAAAAAAATAATCTACAAAAATGCACTTCAATCGAACAATTGGTTAAGGTACCGCCAAAGGAGTTCAAACCTAAATTTTTGAATATCTTGAAAAGCGCACGGTAGATTTTGATAAGAATCAAATATTTTAAGGGTGTAATTGGCTATAACATCTCCCAAAGAGATGGAACTCGGCAGCTAAAAACCAAATCCATTAAAACTATATGTTATATAGGCCAAAAACCAGATCTAAAAAATATAAGGCTAACATCGGCTGCGCCGATGTTTTAAATACCCTTGCAGTTTTTGAAAGGCGCTACCATTGATAACAAAAAAGTTTTTCTCAATATTATTAGTTTTTTGACCGATCGTTCCTATGGCAGCTATATGCTATAGTCATCCGATTTTGATAAATTTTTCCAGAATTGTGTGGAAGTATATGAAACTAATATATACTACGATTGGTGATGCTACGATGGAAAACAAAAAATTGTTTTTCATACTAAAACTAGTTTTTGGACCTACCGTTTATATGGCAGCTATATGCTTTAGTCATCCGATTTTGATAAATTTTTCCAGAATTGTGTGGAATCATATAAAATTTATATATACCACGTTTGTTGACGCTACAATGGAAAACAAAAAAGTTTTTCCCACTAGAACTATTTTCTGGACCAACCGTTTATATGGCAGCTATATGCTTTAGTCATCCGATTTTGATAAATTTTTTCATAATTGTGTGTAAGCATATAAAACTAATATATACCGCGATTGGTGATGCTACGATGGAAAACAAAAAAGTTTTTGGACCGATCGTTCCTATGGCAGCTATATGATATAGTCATCCGATCCGGCCGATTCCGACAAATGTGCAGCGTATTTGTATTTAAAGAGTTTTGGCAAAGTTTGGTCAAGATAGCTTCAAAACTGAGGGAGGAGATAGCATAGAAACAGACGGACAGACGGAAATGAACTAAGCTCGTCATGCTGATCAAGAATATATATACTTTATGTGGTCGGAAATGCTTCCTTCACTGCGTTACAAACATCGTGACAATTTTAATATACCCTCTGCAAGGGTATACAAAATAGACCGAACTGCGTTTTTAGTTTTACCAAAGAAGCCTTGGTTCGTGGACTATTGCCATTTTTATACACTTGAACAGTGAGTGAGTTCATTGTCCGTGGTGCGGCCCCTGACTACAAAAAAATAAAAACAAAGTAGAAATAATTGTTAGAACGTGGTTATTTAGTTTTTCTTCACAGTTTGGAAAAATCAAAACGGGGGAGGCGCGCAAAACTAATTAATAAAATTATCAGGCTAAAAGATAGGTTTTATACATGAAAAAGTTTGTAACGCATAGAAATATTCATTTTCGACCCCATAAACTATATATATTCTTGATCAGGACGACGACCTGAGTTCATTTCCGCTTGTCCGTCCGTCCGTCTGTCTGTCTGTCCGTCTGTCTGTCTGTCCGTCTGTCTGTCTGTCTGTTTCTACGCGAACTAGTCTCTCAGTTTTAAAGCTATCGAGCTGGAATTTTGCACAGAGTCTTCTTTTTACTGCAAGCAACTAATATGTCGGATCGGACGACTATATCTTATAGCTCCCATAGGAAGGATCGGTCGGAAAATAAGTTTTAGTGAGAAAAACTTTTTTATTTTCCATTGTAGCGCCACCAATCTTGGTATATATTAGTTTTAGATGATTTCACATAATTCTGGAAAAATGTTTCAAAATCGGATCACTATAGCATATAGCTGCCATAGAAACGTTGGGTCAAAAAACTAGTTCTAGTGAGAAAAACTTTTTTGTTTTCCATCGTAGCGTCATTAATCTTGGTATATATGAGTTTTATATGCTTTGATATAATACAGAAAAAATTTATCAAAATCGGATGACTATATTATATAGCTCCCATAGAAACAGTCGGTCAAAAAACTACTTCTAGTGAGAAAAACTTTTTTGTTTTTTATCGTAGCATCCCCAATCTTGGTATATATTACTTTTATATGCTTTCACATAATTCTGGAAAATTTTATCAAAATCGGATGACTATAGCATATAGCTGCAAAAGGAACGATCGGTCGGAAAATGTGTTTTTCTAAGAAAATTTTTTTTTATGGTATTAAATTTTTATAATAAATGATTTAAAAATTTTAAATATCTGATATCTATATCCTATATAATATTTATATTAATGGTTAAATCAGTTGGAGTAAAGTTTTTCAAGTGTATTAAAACTTCGGAGTAGTAGGGGAATGTATGTTCTGAATCAATTGACCTTTGACCTTTGGCTTTGGGAATACGGTCACACTAATTTTGGTGTTTTTATTTTTGGTATTTTTTGGTTTTGCGACATGGTCACACTAATTAGGGATTATTTGAATTTGGGTGTTTGGTCACACTGTTTTTTTGCCCGTTAAATTTAAATTGTGGGAGTTATTTTTGAATTTTGGCCGATAGTTGGGCGCAAAATTTAAATTTTGATCGTTTTAGTGTTTCCCACCTCTGATAAATGGCGCGAAGTTTGAATTTGTGAATTTTTAAGGTTTTCCCTTCCCTATTGTAATGGCGCGAAGTTTGAATTTGTGTGGGCTTTTTAATTTTGGTGTATGATCACACTAATTAGTGATTTTTTGATGGCGGGAAATTTGAATTGTTGTCTTTTTGGTGTGTTTCCATCCCTATTGATGTGGCGGGAAATTTGAATTCTGATTTTTTTTTTTGTGTTTTCCATCCATGGTTGGAGGGTTTTTTTGAATTTTCAACGTTTTTTTGAATTTTTAATTTTGCGTTGTATGGCGGGAGTTTTTTTTTTTTTTGTTTTTTTCGAATTTTTGGTCAGAAGGGTGGGGGGAACAGGAGCGGTGATCTGTGGTGGGGGCGATCTGCAGCGGTCCCAGCGACTTGGATCTAGTTTCTTTGTGTGTGTGTGTGTATGTTTTTTGTTTTCAAGATCACTTGACCTTGAACGGCTTGAACGAACTGATTGTGGGTGGGTGGGGATTTGCACTGGGGGTGGAAAATAGGGGTAGGCGTGGTGAACTGTGGAGGGAGGGCGATCTGCAGCGTGTAAAAGGAGCAGTAATGCAACTGGGGCAGAAGATGCAACTGCGCAAGTGGCTTGCCCTTGAATTATTGTTTGCATTTCATTGATTGATTTCAAGGGCAGGGATAGGTTGAGTCATTGTTTGTGGGCTTTTGCGGATGCGTAAAAACGAATTTTGTTATTGTTAAAGAGTTCTGTGACAAACTTTGATTTTTCTGGACTACGGATGAGGTTGGGGTGGGGGCAGGGATTGGTTGAGTCATTGTTTGTGGGCTTGTGCGGGTACGCAAAAACGAATTTTGTTATTGTTAAAGAGTTCTGTGACAAACTTTGATTATTCTAGTAGAAAATTTGTGCGATTTCTATAAAACCTCTAAGTTTAAATGTCGTAGGCTTTAGTTGAACTCTAACATTCAAGAAAGTGAATACTGCTACAATGTCAGTAAGTACCAATAATTCAGTTATGATTGCAAAGAATTTTTTTGATTTTAATTAAATGTTTCTTTATATTGTAGCTATTCAGTTGCAGATCTGTATTAGCTGGTCGACTAGTAAGTCTTTATGGTTTACATGATTTGGTTTATAAGGTGCTTAACGAGCAAGAGGCTCTATGTGAAAAAACTTCAATGCCCCTGATGGACTTTTTACTAAAGCTTGATAAGAAGATGGATGGTATTTCGGGGTATGATGAAATTCGAATGCAACGCAACGACTTTCCTTTATCGATAGAAGATGAGTACGCCTGGATATTGTTTCTCAAATCAATGACCAATGTTGACATTCATGTACAACATATAAATCTTTATGTGAACGAGTGTTATTTTGCAACATTTGTGTCATTAAAATAAAACAAAGCAAAAACGAATGGAAGCGCATTATTTTTTATTTAACCTTAGTTAGTGAATTCCATTGGTTAGCTTATGATAATTAGAGATGAGTTTCATAAGCTTATTTTTTCGCCAGATATAGAAGTGACAAGCACATGTATCCGTTACACATGTTGCTAGATTTTTTGTTACCCAGCAGCATGACGATAAATGTTCGCCATACTCATCGAGACTTAAAATCTTTGGATTTCCATGCTGCTGAAAATATTCTCGGGTCTCTGTCAGAAACTGTGTGTGCTCATCAAAAAGTATATCCTTATATTCCGCTTGGAATTCATCAATCAGGTGAATAATTGTTTTTGCGGCATACTCATCTTTTGAAACGACTCCGCCCATTGGCATGGTGATGAACTTTACTCTTGAAGCGTCAAAGAAGAAATAAATCGAATTTTTAATTGAATGGATACAAAGATTTTTAATAGATCAATATTTCATGATTTACAGGGTGCTGTTGATCTTAGTAGTAGGGTACTAAACTTTTAGATGTAAAGTCTTTATATAATTCCAAAATGGTTCGAAAATTTTTTAGGGCACACTCATTATTATTATTTATATGCATACCGCAATTGTACAGCTCATTGTAGCCCAAAGAATTAATTTTAGTACTGCTAAACTCTTCTTCCAAGTCTTCTACTGAAATTGCAAGAAATTTTTCAAGAAAATCTTTTTCCTAAGTCCAGTTGTGATTACATGATTATCGCATATAATATCCCGAAGCCAATTTCTGACTTGTAGGAAACTAGAGGATCCATCATTCCAACAAAGACCGTGATAGTTTTTAGTCATCCAGAGTGCTCTTCTTCTTGCCATTGTAGTCAAATGGAGAAAATCATAAGGGGGTAGCAAAAAGAAATGGCTGTCCAGGTGGGGGTTATTTTTAAATGCTGCAGCTATTTCTTTTAATATGTATTCGTTTTTGTTGCCATAGAAGCCCTGTATATCAATGGAAACTACATCTTGATACATTTTTAAATTATTTATTTATTTATTAATTTTTGCTGTTGTTGTTAGTGATGCTTTTAAACAATGCGTTGAACTAATCCACTTAGCGGTGAATATTCAACTAAACGATCATGTATTAGTAAGCAATAAGCTTCGGTGGACGAAGCACTTGGAGTCGATAAATTTATAGATAGTCTTACATCAATTGCTCCTGACTTTACGACTTCATTTTGATATGAAAGATCGATAACAACCATTGGAGCTTTTTCCAAAAATGTCTTTGGTGATAACAGCGGTTGAGGGTCTCTCATATAATAGCTTTGCTGGAATTTTGCATACATATCGTATAAAGTAGCGATTCGAGAACGATCAAAACTTATATTTAGATCATCATACGGGTATGACTCAGAGTTTAAATGTACTTTCAAATTTGTTAAGTCATTGGAAATTAATTTTCCCTCCGACATGAAAGCCACTATTGCGAATCGCGGTCTCTCCCGGTTGGCAGCCAATTTTACGCTCCATATATGTTGGGTGGCATTAACAAGCGATGGGTTGATATAACAATCCCAACTGCGGAAAGCCAGCGGTAGAGTATTTCCGCTTTTTATAACATTAAACATCTGCAGTTTGGCTTGATCGTTGAGGGTTATTTTGCTTATTTTATACTCGATATTATTAACTTTTTGTTCAAATACCTTACTCATGTTCTTCGCCATGAGTAGTATGAGTTCATGCTTGCAGTTCAACAAGATTTTATTGTAGTCTTCGGCAAACCCAAGTAAAAACTTCAGCGGAAGAGAGAAATTGAATAATCCACTCGGTGATAGTAGTAATTCGTCTTCGTTCTCAAGAAACCAGCCTCCATTTCGAAGCATTTCACTTTCGAGCTTATTTAAGGATAAATAATTTTTAAGGTTGATGTTATTCCCACGAACCGTGTGCGATCAATTTCAATTCCGTTTATCTCATAGCGAATTTCATCAAAAATCTGTGCAACGCAATTATTTTTAAGTTTTCCTGCATGAGCGGCTGTAATGTCCGATGAGGTAATCGACCCCCTCAACATTGATAAAACTTTCATGGGGTAGTACATATAAATCTTGGTTTTGGATGCTTATTCGAATTTCATCGTTAGGCTTAAATGATTGCAGATAAGATGAGTAGGTGTGGTATTCTCTTTTACTTATACTCTCATCCGAGTAGGGTTTCTCACAAACATTTAATATATTGCTCATTGTTTACGGATTTTAAGGCCCAATGATTTTAAAAATAATTTATTTGCTGTTGTAAGAGCTCTCCGTACAGATCTTCCTCCTCGTCCTGTTCTATAACCGAAAGTGATTGGTGATGGAGATCTCCATACGCTTTTATTTATACTATTGTTATAAATTATCATTGTCGCAGTCTCAGGTGTAGCCGAAGTGTAATATCTTCCCCACGCAAATTAATCAAGTCTCCGTTCTGATCAGTGATGCGTACTGTTAATGTACTTATCTCACATGTGTTCACCGGCAAATAAATTAGATTGCGTGGGATCTCATCCATTTTATAACCAGGAGGAACGTTTAGAGCAAATTCATGAAGGGTATGCGATGGGATGTTATTCACATATGATCCGTTTATAATGTTACACTCAAATGAATTGCATTCACCTTGAGAATATTCACAGGCATATCTGAGATGTGCTCAACAGCTGGTTCGAGGGTTCTCGGCTTAAATCCAAACAAAGATCCGATTGAACGCACCTTATCTAAATAAATTGGAAGTGTCCTACTGATAACCGACACTTGCAGTGTGTTGTTATTGCTTTTAATTTCAAGATCAGATTCTACACCTGCTGCAGACAGCTTATCGAGAATAACATCAGTAATATCGCTGAGCTCATAAGATCCCACAGGTATCTCAATGATGTGTTCTCCAATATGAAATAGATTATTATACAAATCTACATTTGGGATAGAGTTGAACATATGAAAATCAATTAGACAACACTCATATTCCCCCCATCATTTCAAGGGGAGGAAAGTAGTTTGCCGTTAATGTTGAGCTGTTTCCAGTTAAAGTTAACGTTGTTGACATTTTGAGTTAGTATTTAGAAGTGAAACTATAATCAAGTTTTTTTTATCTTTTATTTACATGCGAGTATGCTTAAAAAATTTTAAATTACTATAAAGACATCAAATCCCTTTCTATAGCGTCCGTTGTCTATACGATCATCTTTGTTAATCATCAGAAATCCATAGTTATCTCTCCAACATAATTGACAAATTTTCATAAATGTTTCAAAGCTCATGTCAATACCCACATGGTCTTGGTATATATGCTTCATATTTAGTTGATCTTGTTTAAACATTAAAATTATGTTAGCGTTATCACGCACAAGATGTTTGGGAATGCGTGTATATGACTGGCATAAATAGAACGAATCAACATTTTTATGCCTTCCCATACAGAAGTATGCGCGAATGTTCTCCTGTTTTTCGCATGCCACATCATCAAATATCATTATTGAATTGTTTTTCGCTTTCTCGGTCGGAATAACAGACTCATTCTCAGAAAACGTATAGAAGCCCATTCCCTTTACCGGGGACACAAGTTCTTTTAGATATTCATATTTCGGCTGATGTAACGACTTTGAGTACAAGTAGATATTTTCAAATTTCAATCCGTTTGGGCTTTCAATTAGGCTGATCATTACATTGGTTTTCCCACAATTCGATGGACCAACGATTAGACCTCTTATTGAGTTAGGCAAGAGACTGCTGTGTGAGATTCGATTTTTTTGATTACCCACAAAATCAAAATTTTTCACCTCAATGTGTTTGTTTTGTTTTATTAATCGCATATTGCAACAAAATGCACATCAGTCGTTAAGGAATCTTCAACGAGTAACCATCTATTATATTAGTTATGCGCTTATATAAATCAAAAGCAAAGGGTGGTGGACTTGTGAATAAAATAATTAACTCCCTCCCAGTGGAATTGCATTTGCCTGGCTATCAGTTCTGTGGTCCAGGAACTAAACTTGAAAAACGCTTGAGCGCGGCGATAAGGGAATAAATCCATTAGATTCCGCTTGCAGGGATCATGATATAGCATATTTAGAGGAGAAAGACTTAAGCAAACGACATACAGCTGATTCAATCTTAGCAGATAAAGCTTGGGAGCGAGTTAAAGCACCTGACAGCATTTTTGGCGAAAAAGCCTCTGCGTATTTCGTTACTAACGCCATGAAACTCAAAAAAAAAATTTGGAATGGGTCTCAATCAAAAAATCAAGAAAAAAACAACAAGAAAAACAAAATCAAAAACAAAAAGAACGCTATGCGACAAAAAGAAAACATTTAGGAACGCTGTCAAAGCGGCCACTCGTATCTTGAATAAACAAAAGCCCCAAGACATAAGCAGCGCTATAACAATTGCACGCAAAGCAATAAACAAATCGTTTGGAAGGGGAAAAAAGATGTTATTGTCCCACGAGTGATTAGCGTTCCAAAAGTTGGAGGCTTTTTACCATTGATGTCAATTTTAACTGCACTAGGAGCTCTTGGTGGAATCGCCTCGGGTAGTGCAGCCGTTGTTAAAACTATAAATAATGCGAAAAATGCCCACCAGCAGCTCGAAGAGAGTAAAAGACACAATAAGAAAATGGAAGCTATTGCTTTGGGACATGGACTCCATCTGAAACCATATCGACAGGGTTATGGTCTTACCACATCAGCGCACTCAAAAAACTTTTAAGTCAGCTACCCAATAAGCCGCTTACCAATCTTGATTTGATGGAGTTTGCCCGCAAACATATTCGTTATTTCAGAGGTGTATTTATGAGAGATGCACTACCAAAGCGCCCATTGAAGAGGGAATGCGGTATTATCAATTTGGCAAATACAGAATCAAATGGTACACATTGGGTGGCTTATTATAGAACTAATGGAGAAAATCAATATTTCGATAGTTTCGGTAATTTGCAACCACCACAGGAACTAATTAGGTATTTGGGAAAAATATCACCTACAACTATGAGCAAAAACAGCGATTTAATTCCTTTAACTGTGGACACTTGTGTCTACAATTTTTGATGTCATTATACTAAATCGAATAACTGTCAATAAAAACATTTATCGAAACAAAAACAAGTATTTGTTTATCTTTACAAAAAGCAATATATATTACAGCTCACACTCATGGGTCAACAGTCTATCTTGGAAAACTGATCTGCTCTAACAACATTTACCCGCAACTGATCTTTTAAAAGCTGTTTCACAATTTACCTGTTACAGTTGATCTGTTAAAACTGACCTGTTTCAAATAACTGGGCTATTAAAATTGATATGTTACTGACCTGATCTAAATCACTGAGCTGTTAAAACTGATCTGCTGATTTTTCCCATACGAAAATGGACCAGCGCACCCTCAGCGAATTAACAAAGACAAGAAATATCTTAAAAGAAAATTTCAAAGTCTAAAACTAGGCAAAGCCGAAAGTGAAAATAAACTGGAGGAAGTATTTAAGCCAATAACTCAACCTTTAAAGAAACTTATTAGTGAAAAGAAAAAAGCAAGACATTTAGCACTGACTAAAACAGATGAAGACAAAGGAGAAACACAAGTTGCATTTTATCCAATAAATAACTCCAGCATTGGGATTAAGCCGGAGCTGGAGTCCCTAAAATTTGGAAATCAAAATAATGTAAATGATGCTGATGACAATGATGGTTATAATCTGTATGACACTATAAACAGGGAATCAAATGATACAACTGAACAGTATTATTCACAATCTAATACATCCAACAATGAAAGTCTTATTCTCAATTTAAGTGAATTAGCTAGAGGAGGAGAACTTGATAAAGCATATGGACCGTTCAAAGATTCTAATGGTCAACTTAGCTTGGGAAATAGTAAAATATCATTGTCTGATGGAAAAATCATTTTTGAAAACGGACAAAGATGGTTACTTACTCCAGGACTATATTCTTTAATTTTTCGAAATTCTCCCCAAGGTTATGATCAATTTGAATTGGAGCTATACAAAAAGATTTTGTTGCAAACAAATGCTCACAAAAGAGGTCATAGTGCTAGTGGGCAAGTTAAAGGTACCCGTTCTAAAAAATATACCAAAATAATAAAACCACTCTTCGAAAAATCTTCATCAGCACCGAATGCTAACTCAACCCCGTACCGTCAAAAATCTTTTTATGAGGGAAGTGGACTTATGAAACTCAATACAAATAAACCAAATTATATTTACTGGGATGATCCCAATGAAATTGTTGATAGATTAAAGCTTTTAGTTGCCTCACAAGCAGCTGGGCATAGTAATCATAATAATGAAATTGTATCGATAATTGAAGAGTTGCGAGAGGCAAAAATTATTTATTAACAAAATAATAATTAAAGAAAATACCCCAACTCTTTTAATAAATAGCAGGGGGGAGTTACTAGCATACCCATTACACCATCATCATGTCAGTTGACAAGTTCGGTCACTACTCTAGAGAAAAATACACTACTGAAAATATTAAGAAAAATGGAGCAAAATTGTTTGGGTTATTTATGGACAAGGATCAAAACATTGATACGCAAAGCAAACGTATTAAAAATATTGCAGACCCTATACAACAATCAGACGCTGTCAACAAACAATTTCTTCATTTTCACATCAACGCAACAACGAAAGACTTGCAAACACTGATCGAGATTAAAAATAAAAGACTAAAATCTCAACTGGAACAAAATTTAAATAACTTGTGCATTCTGCTTGACAAGTTTACTGAACATGTGGAAAAGAGATAAAGATAATACATGGAAAAATTGAAAGATTGGAGTCTAACAACTTAAAATTCACAACCACATCACAAGTATCATAATAATAAGTGTTATTATTTTTGAGAATATTGGACAGAAAACATTAGTATGAGTAAGAGAGTATTAGTAAATGAGCTACATGCACCAGCACGTAAACACTTCAAGCGGCGAAGGGTTATTATGAAAGGAATCGATGATCATTGGCAAGCAGATTTGGTGGAGATGGGGAACTACTCGTCATCAAACAAAGGGTACCGATTTCTTTTAACAGTTATTGATACATTTTCCAAGTATGCTTGGGGTGTTGCGCTCAAAACCAAAAATGCTGGAGATGTTACAAGGGCAATGTCATCTATTTTCAAGTTGGGTCGCATACCTAAAAATTTGCAGACTGATGATGGAAAAGAATTTTTTAATAAGGACTTCAAGGCTTTAATTGATAAACACAACATTAATCACTACTCAACATTCAGCGGTCTAAAAGCCTCTATTGTTGAGCGATTCAATAGAACGGTGAAAGAAATGATGTGGAAAGAGTTCAGTTTCAATGGATCATATCGGTGGATTGAGATTTATAAACAATTATTTTCTGATTACAATACAAAATTACATAGAACAATTGGAATGGCACCCATTGAAGTAAATTCATCGAATGAGAAGGAACTGTTAAACACTGTCTACAATCATCTCAAAATATTTAATGGAGCCAAATTTCGTATAGGTAATTATGTGCGCATTAGCAAGTATAAACATATTTTTGAAAAGGGGTATACGCCCAACTGGACAACGGAAATTTTTAAAGTAAAACAAATAAAAAATACCAATCCTACCACCTACCTATTGGAGGACTATCAAGGTGCATCTGTCAAAGGTGGATTCTATGAAGAAGAGTTAAAAAAGACACGCTTTCCTAACACATACCTGGTTGAAAAGATTATAAAAAGAAAGGCCAATCAAGTATTTGTTAAATGGTTGGGATTCCCCAACGAACACAACTCTTGGATAAATACAAAAGATATTCTATAAATTTCAATTTATTGTGAAATAAAAATAAAGTTTTTCATTTAAATCGTTCATATTTTTGGGTTGAGGAAGTGTATTTATCTTCCTCCTTTTTATCAGAGCTTGTTCCTTTAGATGGATTGTGGGGGACCTGATACTGTCGCTCCTTGGCTTTATCCCTATCTCCCGTTAAAAGCCGCTGAGAATCATCCATAGTTTTTTATTTTATAAACAAAGAAAATCTAAAAGCGTGTGATGCCGGCGGTGGTTAAAATGCGAATGTGGCAATGACCTGAAACGAGCTCCCTTCACTCTTCCCGGCTTCAAATAAATATATAAATACATATACAGATGAATGATTTTATTGAATCAAAAAGCAAGTATTTAATGTAAAACCCATTCTAAATCAGCTTGCTCCAGGTATAACTTCCCATCCTGTCTTTTGATGACTTGATAGCCGCCATCCGAAAAAGCCGCTATTGTCGAGTTTCGCATGGTATTGTACCTGTGAGGTAGGTACAATACATGTTCCTTAAGTTCTAAGGCAATGGACTCCCCGAACTTTGTTGTTTTACGACTCCCGCTTAGGATGGAATATCCGCGACCGACGATCATAGAGCTTTGTGAAAGCAAAGCCTTTTGACTTTTACTGTTGAAGTCAGCGATAACGTCTGCTCTCTCTGCACTCAGGAGAAGCCTATGATCCTGAACTTCAACTGTTGGAACGTCTGAATATGATTGTGATTCCATTGCTCTAAACTGAATGATGGCTCAAGTCCAGATAAAAGCCTATTTTATAGCAGTTCAAATTGTTTACATTTTGTTGGATTTTGTTTGTTTTGCGCTCCTTTTTCTCTTTGCTTAGAGAATGCTCAAGTCCAGATGAGCTTATTTTATAGCAGTTTGAATTGTTTACAATTTGTTGGGTTTTGTTTGATTTGCGTTCCTTTTTTCTCTTTGCTTAGAGAATCATATATATATATTTTGATTAAGATCAGCAAAAAAATCCAACAGCAAAAATGCAATCAACAAAATTTTTGAATAAAGTTAGAAAAAATGCATACTTGCTATACGGCTCTAATTTTATAATAAAACACATACGAGTGTGATTTTTTTTTTTTTTTTTTTTGTTTATTTATTTATTTTTTTTTAATATTTTTTTTTTTTTTTTTTTTTTTTTTTATATAAATTTCTTAAAAGTAATTTTTTACATGAGAAGTACTATGACTAGTTACAATTTATAATACCTCATCAATTTCCATTTCGTTATGCAATCTTTCTAGCTCTAGAGTAGTGAGTGTCATATCAGTATTTGTCTCAATCATAGTTCTTCTGTTCTGACGGATTTCCTCAATCTTCCTCTTTCTATTCTCACGCGCTTCCTTAATTTTATAGTGACCCCAAGCATATGTACTTATCTTATTAATCCTAATCTTTCTTTTGTCATCATTGCTACTCAGGGTAATTTTGCGTAATTTTTCAGTGTACAATTCATGTAGCTTTGATCTGAACACTATCATGCTATCTGACAATGTTCTATTCTCGAAAAGGCATTCCTTATAGCTATTCAAATTAAGCTTTTGTAGGGCTGCTTTTTTCACTCCCTTGGATTTTTTGATGCACCCACCACCATCTAAGAGAAGAGAATACATTTTAGGTCTTAGACCCACAAACTCTAACATTTGTTTTCCATTGTTCTCATCCTTCATCATTCCCAACACTTTTTTGTTACACCTTTTGATCTTGAATTTTTCAGTCAACTCCTCAGGGTACTCTGAAGTATCAAATCGCATTTCTACGTCTTCGCGAATGTCAGCAAAGAAATCATCAGTTTCGATCGAATATATGAATGAGTCTGTATCCATATAATTTAATGAAAGGTTATTTTGAAATTTGGGTTGCATGTACTCATAATGAAAATCATACATTAACCATTTGGACAATTCCAAAACTATAAATCCCAAATACATTGGTTTGTTATACACATTATGCAGCTGTTTCATTTGAATGGCATACATGTCTTCGGCAAATCTCGCCGAGCTGTGAAAATTGGACTTTGCGATTAGTGCGCCTGCTCCGAGATGATTTCTATTTGTTGTCTCCCATGACGTTACTAATTTTACATTTTTTCGCTTCTCAACATTTTCCATGGTTTTACCATAGACAGCATTGTTCAACAGTTTGAAAAAAGTCTTTTTCGAATTTATTTTTCGCTTCTGTTCTATGCTTAGTGTTAAGATCAATATATGATTTTAACCAAGGCGACTGCTTGAAACGTAAAACACGATGAATCTTTGACAGCGTCAAACCATGAGCCATACACTGCTGTAGATTTCTGTAGTGTATTGGATACTTGACTTTATCCCTAAGGTCAGCGATAAGTTTTTCAACCTTTGCATCTTTGGTGGGCTTCTGGTTGTTGGGGCAAAAGGGCAGATCATTGTGCTTGTCATGTTGACATTCTGGATATATCAAATCAACCTCAAGAATGTATCCGAATTCAGAGTCATGAGAGATAGAGGGGAAATCAAGTTCATTAATTTCATCATATGTCAACCACTGGAAAAAGCCATATGGGAGATACTGAGACATTGCCCATCCATATAGATTATTCGCATCCAAATACATTAAAAATTCGGAGGGTTTCGTGGGATCATAATCATTCATGTACTTGTGATTGGCTTTTGAGTACCTTTTACAACACTGAACTAAACCACCCCGAATTCCTCTTTGGATGAACTTGTACATATCGATATCTGTAAGCAATTCCAATTCAATTTTAGTGGTTACTAACATTGCATCCCAAGCTAAGCCTGGAGATGTATAATAATGAGCAGGGTCTAGTGAATAAATTTTCTTACAAATTGTTCGGAAATTTTCAAAAACATCTGCCAGCAAAAGCACATCAGTCTTGAGGTATATTTCCATATACTCTTCTAAATTTTTGCACTTGAAAGCGTTCCACACATTTTTAGCGTGAGCATAATTTTCAACGGTACATTCCTCGTTAGTTAATCTATTATAGAATTTTTCTCTTGGAGGGAGAGAAATTTCTTTTAATCGTTCTGGGGAGTCTATATATTCATATGGAAAAATTCCCTTCTTGCGTACAAGATTGAACTGCAAATCATCTGTGAAATACTTTCTGATTATCTGTAAGTTTTCATCTTTCAAGTTGGAACTCAAATTGTCTAAGCTAGCAGCCATAAATCGAAACGAATCCAAAAATCGCATTTCCAAATTAATATTATGACTCTCAATTTGTATATATTTCGACATGGAAATATACAATTCTTTGTTGAGTGGTAGAACTTTAATTTCTCCATCGATCTTGGATAACTCTCTAACAAACAAATGAGCATCGTAATGAGAAAAATTGTGAAAAAACACAGGAACAAAAGGTGCAGTTTTGAAGTTAATGTTACAAGCTGTATGAGCAGGCCCTCTAAATTTCCCAGTTAAATGACAATGATCTCTTACACGATCAGAGTTTAAGGCTTTTCCACAAATATGACAATTTACCGAATTATAATAATCATCCATGTCTTCAAGAGTCAAAGTCATTGGCTGAATAATTGCAAGGTACTTGATGTAAATTTCATTAATATCTCTTATCAAGGAAGTCAAAAATTTAAGACCAGCATTCTTTCCAGTCTCCATCACAAATTTATCAAGTGTGGAATCGAAAGAACACTTTATGAAATATGAGTAGGCTATGGGAACGTGATGGTTTAAAATCTCCAATTTTTCGCTTACTTTAAGATTTTCTGGTGTAAGCATACACTCAAAATCAGCATATACCGCAAATGGTACATCTAAGGAATGTGAAAAATTCTTAAATTTAAGACTCGCCTTATCCGCTGCAGGAAGTGTAGTAACCAGCTTGCCACATTGCTCCTTATGTCGTAGATGTAAGCTCTCATCTTTTGAATAGTTTAGGCACAGGTTGCAGAAAAAAAGTTTATTGCAGTTTTTTGTGAGTTGTGTGTGAACAAGTCTAAAAACGAAAAATAATAAATAAATCAATATAGTTTATATTTATGAAATAACAAATTAATTTCGATAGCGTAAGGAATATTGTTATAAAGTATTCCGAACGTTATATTGTACTTACGCTGACAAATTTTTGATCCAAGCAAAATGGGTGCGTTCATTCTGTTCCAAGAGAATTAGATTGATATGTGTTTGTCGTTCATGTTGAGTAATATATAACGGACCAATCACCTGGTTAGCTTCCTCATCATAGCCAAACACATTCACACTGATGAGCGGATTCTGGGCTTCGAAAATTTTAATCTGCTTTAGGGGTATGGGGAAATCCAAGTTTTCAAAGTTGAGTGTCATTTCCGCATTTATTTCGATGGTTGAATCCCCAATCTCATTCACATTGTAGCTGTAGCATCTGTCAGAATTACAAGTTGACGGCTTAAGGGCTGATATAATTGCCCATTTAAAACAAAACTGATCATTGTTTCTAACGTTAATGATCGCGTGTTTCCTTACGAGCTTCTTTGGTGTTTTGATGTAACTTGAACCCTTCAGCGGAGAGTACTTGTTAATGTTCATCTCAAGACGCATTATTTTCAGAAGGCTCCATCCACTGTCTTTCTCTTGGAATTCATCCATTTTTGTTCTGATAACCGCCGAATGTTCGGTGAACAGCTGCTGAACATCTGTTGACAACAATAAAACCGTCATCTCGGTTTGGTGTGATTTTACTTCCAGGATCAGTTCTTCGTCATCCTTCATCTTCATGTATTCCCCAAATAGCTCGAAATTTACTTTGCACGCGTCATGTATATCCAGAATTTTTGTAATAATTGGAATAAAGGCAGCCCCAGCTTCCTTCAAAAACTCCTCAGGGATTATTACGTCTTTACTAGAATTCTCGAACGAATAACCGTTTAACCGATTTTTAAAGCCGCTCGAAGTCAGCTTTACTTTCGAATTACTTGCGTTTATCGGTATAAACGCACGAACTTTATGGTTATTAGACCGTAAATGATAATGCCACTGCTTACGATTTATATTTTCGTTGCAGGTGGTACAAAATACGGATACGTTAACACTATTGCTTGTGGAGGCCATTTCGGTTTTGATTTACTTGAACTTCAAAGTTAAACTAAAAGTCTTTGGCTTCCATAATGCTTAGTTTTACAGAAAACATACACTCACGCACACAGAAATAAAACTCTGAGTTCAAATTTCTAATATATTATTCTCTCTCTTTCTCACTCTTTGCATAAAAATGCCTTGACACTCCCATTCTCTCAAATTTAAAAGCAAATTTTGCTAAGCTTGCAATCTTCTCACGGCTGCACATCCAGCCTCTGAAAACAAAACAGCGCCCCCCCACCCCAACTCATACAAATCCAAGTAATCGAAGATCAGAAAAATCAAAGTTTGTCACAGAACTCTTTAACAATAACAAAATTCGTTTTTACGCATCCGCAAAAGCCCACAAACAATGACTCAACCTATCCCTGCCCTTGAAATCAATCAATGAAATGCAAACAATAATTCAAGGGTAAGCCACTTGCGCAGTTGCATCTTCTGCCCCAGTTGCATTACTGCTCCTTTTACCCGCTGCAGATCGCCCTCCCTCCACAGTTCACCACGCCTACTCCCTATTTTCCACCCCCAGTGCAAATCCCCACCCACCCACAATCAGTCCGTTCAAGCCGTTCAAGGTCAAGTGATCTTGAAAACAAAAAACATACACACACACACACAAAGAAACTAGATCCAAGTCGCTGGGACCGCTGCAGATCGCCCACACCCCTCCACCGCCCCCACCACAGATCACCGCTCCTGTTCCCCCCACCCTTCTGACCACAAATTCGAAAAAAACAACAAAAAAAAAACTCCCGCCATACAACGCAAAATTAAAAATTCAAAAAAAACGTTGAAAATTCAAAAAGCCCTCCAACCATGGATGGAAAACACAAAAAAAAAAAAATCAGAATTCAAATTTCCCGCCACATCAATAGGGATGGAAACACACCAAAAAGACAACAATTCAAATTTCCCGCCATCAAAAAATCACTAATTAGTGTGATCATACACCAAAATTAAAAAGCCCACACAAATTCAAACTTCGCGCCATTACAATAGGGAAGGGAAAACCTTAAAAATTCACAAATTCAAACTTCGCGCCATTTATCAGAGGTGGGAAAAAATTAGACGATCAAAATTTAAATTTTGCGCCCAACTATCGGCCAAAATTCAAAAATAACTCCCACAATTTAAATTTAACGGGCAAAAAAAACAGTGTGACCAAACACCCAAATTCAAATACTCCCTAATTAGTGTGACCATGTCGCAAAACAAAAAAAATACCAAAAATAAAAACACCAAAATTAGTGTGACCGTATTCCCCAAAGCCAAAGGTCAAAGGTCAATTGATTCAGAACATACATTCCCCTACTACTCTTCGGCACAGTCGAAGTTAGCTTTGCCTTCTCGTTTTACTAGCAATTGCCTAAAAACAACATTGACCATATAGGGATTTACCAGCTGCACTACAAACAAAGTAGGCTGTTTAGCAAATTTCAAATAAACATCAGATTTTATTTTAGAAAAAAAATATATTCCACCTAAGACCATGTTAATGTTGTTACATTATGTGATGACTACTACAGATTCAGGCCATTGAATCCTACACTCAGAGTTGTGTTCCCTACTACACGCCTAAGCAAAACGTTACTCGTTATTTGTCCCGAGGTCACAGTCTCCGATCTTCCCTTAGATTTCCCTAGTCATTAGAACCATTGGAACGCTTCGGTCAATATTGGATTGTGTCTTGTGTGGAGCCCTGCGAATGGCTGCATGATCTTTTAGAAGGGGCAAGGAAGTCTTCGTATTAGGATGGTTAGGATGGTTTTAATCATAGGGTAGCTCGCCCTTTGTTTGCAGTATCAATCATATGATGTAATGGACAAAGGAAAATTATATTTCACTTTAGGCTGGTCCGTATTCTGAACCATGATTTATCATGCGTCATGACCAATTTAAGTCATGTGGGTTTTCTATTCTATGTATGAGGCATTGGTCAAAGTACTTACTTGACATTCTCTTCCTACACTCAGGGAAAAATGCAGTGAAATTTTAATATTTTCACGTTGATTTTAATATTTTTTGCCATTGATTAAGCGTTAAATATGGAATTCGTAAATCTGAAGTGCTTACACTTTAATTCGAAACTTAATATGAAAGTAGTAAAATTTAATAGTTTTTATATTTAATATAAAATGCCAATTATATTTAATTAAAAATATGTTTCTTTACGAAAAAAACAATATTTCATATTTATTTCAAAAACATTTCATTTTAAATTGAGGTGGTCTCATTATACCCGTTACTCGTAGAGTAAAACGGGTATACTAAGTTCGTGTAAATGTATGTAACAGGCAGAAGGAAGCATCTCCGACCCCATAAAGTATATACATTAGGGCGGGTCGATTTGTATGGGGCAAAAAAAATGAAATAGGCGTATAGCAGAATCGCAATCTATAGACAATTCTAAGAACATTTGCCCAAGAAACCATAGGTCTTAAATAAAAACTTAGCCGCCGCATTTCAACCTTTAGGTTTATAAATAACACAGGTCAAAAAAATGACCAACATTGTGTTGTCCAGCCTTGCTGGTATATAAATATGATAAAGTTATCTGCCCAG
Organism: Lordiphosa mommai; assembly: GCA_018904225.1. Taxonomy (NCBI): domain Eukaryota; kingdom Metazoa; phylum Arthropoda; class Insecta; order Diptera; family Drosophilidae; genus Lordiphosa; species Lordiphosa mommai. The sequence continues at coordinate 1,169,302 of JAEIFT010000050.1, read as the reverse complement.
ATTCCAAAACTGGCTTCGGTTTAGCTCCAACGGTTGTTGGTCGCAAGATTTGGCGGAAAAACAAATTTAATGCTCTTTTTTCTTAATATTGGCCCTACTTGGCATTAATTTCTGAACTTGTGGAGTCTATACGACAGATTACATATCAATGGAAAATAATTATAGCCAAAAGAGTCAGAATTGGACTTTAAAGTCGGACAATTCACGATTTATAGTAATATTTTAAAACAAATAATTTACTTTAGGCCAGTATGGTTGTTTGATTTGTATTTTAACATCCTTACCATATGGCCAATTTGTTATCTAATTATGTAAATTTTGTTGCATTTATATGAGCTCATTTGGCAAGTTTGGCCAGTTTAAGCTAAATAAAATTTTGTAAAATTTATGGGAGGACAACTGATTTATACACAAATTTTTATAGGAAATATAAAAAGGCTACTTGATTTCCCATTAGTTATTTAGGTCTGGTTTAGTTTTATCTAAATTCTATTTTGAACCAAGTAGCCTTTTAACAGTTCCTATACAAATTTTGTGTATTAATCTGTTATCCTCCCATAAATTTTAATATTGCTTTGGGCTTAAACAGGCCAAAACTATGTTTAAAGAAAAATTTAATAATTAGAAGAAAAGTTCGGCCTATGCTAAGGATGTTCAAATACAAATCAAGCAACCACACGCTAAAGTAAATTTGTTTTAAAATATTACTATAAATCGTGAATAGTCTTTTTAGGTCAATGACCCTATCGGCAATTATTTTCCTTGATGTGTAATCTGTCGTAAAGACTCCACAAATTCGAAATTAATGCCAAGTAGGCCAATATTAAGAAAAAGAGTTTGTTTTTCCGCCAAATCTGCGACCAACAACTCGATGATAAACCGAAGCCAGTCTTGGAATCTGGGCAGTTATAGGCACAATTGTATTTTTTTGACCTATGGGTTCTTGGGCAAATGTTCTTAGAATTGTCCATAGATTGCGATTCTGCTATACGCCTATTCAAAATAAACGACCCGCCCTAATATACATTCTTGATCAGCATCAATAGCCGAGTCGATATAGACATGTCCGTCTGTTTGTCTGTCCGTCTGTCTGTCTGTCAGTCTGTCTGACCATCTGTATGAACACCTAGATCTCAGGAACTATAAGAGCTAGAGCTACCATTTGTTCAGTGTAGACTTGTATCTTCTGCACGCAGATCAAGTTTGTTTCAAATTTTTGCCACAACCCCCTCCCCCCCTTTGAGCACCCTGAGTAACGGGTATATCGAAGTCAATACGTTATACACGAAGGTAATTAATTTTGCCCAGGTTTGTAACGCATAGAAATATTCATTTCGACCACATAAACATATATATTCTTGATCAGGACGACGAGCCGAGTTCATTTCCGTCTGTCCGTCCGTCCGTCTGTCCGTCTGTCCGTCTGTCCGTCTGTCTGTCTGTCTGTCTGTCTGTTTCTACGCAAACTAGTCCCTCAGTTTTAAGGCTATCGAGCTGAAATTTTGCACAGAGTCTTCTTTTAACAGCACGCAACTAATATGTCGGAACCGGCAGGATCGGATGACTATATCATATAGCGCCAAGAACGATCGGTCTAAGAACTAGTTCTAGTTAGAAAAACTTTTTTGTTTTCCATCGTAACGTCACTAATCTTGGTATATGTTAGTTTTATTTAAAACTGGAAAATGTATCAAAATCGGATCACTATAGCATAAGCTGCGATAGGAACGATCGGTCGAAAAATAAGTCTTTGTGAGAAAAACTTTTTGATTTCCATCGTAGCGCTGAATCGTAGTATATTTTTTTTATGTTTAACAATTCTGAAAAATTTATCAAAATCGGATGACTATAGCATATAGCTGCCATATAAACGGTCAGTCAAAAAACTACTTAGTGAGAAAAACTTTTTGTTTCTTATCGTAGCGTCCAGCGTAGTATATATTTGTTTTATGTTTCATACAAGTCTGAAAAAATTTATCAAAACGGATGACTATAGCATATAGCTGCCATAGGACCGATCGGTCGGAAAATGTGTTTTACTTTTTTTTTTTAAATTAAAACAGTTACATTTTCAATATAAAAATCAATTTTGATTGAAATAATCATTATTCCACTTTAATTTAAAAGTATCCCCCTCAAAATAAATATGGTTACAATTTAATCTAGCAAGTTTTTAGCCGGCTCGAGGTCAAATAAGTTTTGCTAATGTATAATTTATAACTGAAACTTTGCATTTTCTTGCTTGCAATGACGCATTTAATTCATACGATTAATTGCATAACTTTAGTGCAGCTGGTAAATCACTAAATGGTCAATGTTGTTCTTAGGCAATTGCTAGTAAAAAAAATGGCAATAGTCCACGAACCAAGGCTTCTTTGTTAAAACTGAAAACGCAGTTCGGTCTATTTTAAGATCTGGCTTATGGCCTATATAACATAGTTTTAATGGATTTGGTTTTTAGCTGCCGAGTACCATCTCTTTGGGAGATGTTATATCCAATTACACCCTTAAAATATTTGATTCTTATCAAAATCTACCGTGCGCTTTTCAAGATATTCAAAAATTTAGGTTTGACCTCCTTTGGCGGTACCTTAACCAATTGTTCGATTGAAGTGCATTTTTGTTATTGTGCTCCCAATGACCCTGTCCGTATATTCTGAATTTTGTAGAATTTAATATTAAACTATTCACATGTGGTGATGCTTACAGAAGTCTCAAGTTTCAGAATTTATGGGGCTAATACCGGGCCAATCAAAAAAATTGTATTTTGTCGTACTGGATAATCACACCAACCACATCTCATTTTAAAAATGCTTCAATACAAATGGATGAGATACCCATTATACCATCCCAATATTAAATGTGAAAATCAAAAAATAACAATCAATATCTCGTCAAACATCGATACCAGCGCAACAGCAGTAGCAGCAGCAGCAGCAGCAGTGTACTCATTAGAGCTTTTACCTAAATTCTTAGTAGAACTTTTTGAGTATACTTACATGCATTAGTCCATCCTTTTCTAATAATATATATATATTAATAACAGCCTAAATTGCTTAAAAATGAGTATCAGCTAGTACTAAAAATAAAAACAGGTTTTGTGTTTCTGGGTGAGCTAAACATTCCCACCCTCATCCAATCTATTAATTTATTTTAGTCATTTTTGCTGGACTATACAATCTGCTTCTTAGTTTATAGTTGCGGCACATGATCTTCGGAGCTTGCTCCTTTAATCGAGGTAGCGAGTGACAAGCACATGTTTCCGGTCCTTCGCGGACTTCCTCATCGCTCCATGGGCAGGTCTTGTAGTGGCGTCCGAACCGTGTAGTTTTTTGCTCCACCCCTTCAAATTCCTCCATTTCCATTTTTAAATATTTAATTTCTACTACATGCTCATCGAATATCATGCCTTCAAACTGCTCCAGAAAAACTTCAATTTGTTTAACCAGCATGTTGTTTGCAGTTGTTGTTTTTACAGTTTTTATTGTTGTTGTTTGCAGTTGTAGTTGTTTGCTGTTGTTTGCAGTTGCAGTTAATGCAACTGATTCAGCCGACACTCTTGAGGATACTAAACTCGTCTATAACTTCAATACTACACTTTAAGTACTGAAAATGACATTAAAAACTCTAGACACAAGTGCCAAAGTTTATGGTATTAAAGTTTTGAAAACGATCATAGTTGTATCTTACATCTTCAACCAAAATATTTCACCACCTCTTCCCAAAACTATCAAAGTAATGCACAATTTTACCCTTCTTATGGTGAGCTACCTCGTGTGTGCCGTTTGAGAGCGGAACTTTTGGTAGCGCATCCCGCATGTATACACCCCTAAAATGTGGAATATTTTTACTTGCAAAATTTACAATATCAACATTTGATAACGGCTTTTGGGTAGCTTGCTTATTAGTTTTTCTGTCTCCTTTTACTAGCTGCTGCTATACACATTCCACGCCCAAAAATAAAAAAAATTATTAAAAAAAATCATGCATTAAAGCATTTCAATATCTTACTGCAATGATGTCAATTCAATTTCAGCTCGCAGTATTTCGGTGTCGTTCTCTTCAACCTTTTTCCTAAGAGAGTTGAGTTCATCGTTCTGCTGATGTGACCGGAAGATTTTGCATTCTAATGCCTCAATGTCTCGCCCACATTTAAATGAATTTCAATTCATCCTCCTTCAACCTGTAATGACACCAGGCATATGTCCGAATTCGATCTGTTCTTATCATGCGCTTATCAGCATTGCTGTTTATTCTGTGGGTGAAGATTTTATGACTTTTGATCTAAACACCATCATACTATAATTTAATATCTGCTGTTTTAATAAACAATCACGATAGTTTTGCAGTTTCAATCTATCAATGGCGCACTTTTTTACACCCTTGGACTTTTTATACACTTGAAAAGTGTGTATTAATTTTGCCCAGAAGTTTGTAACGCATAGAAATATTCATTTCCGACCCCATAAACTATATATATTCTTAATCAGGACGACGAGCTGAGTTCATTTCCGTCTGTCCGTCCGTCCGTCTATCTGTCTGTCCGTTGTCCCTCAGTATTAAAGCTATAGGGCTGAAATTTTACACAGAGTCTTCTTTTTACTGCACGCAACTAATATGTCGGAACCGGCCGGATCGGATGACTATATCATATAGCTGCCATAGGAACGATCGGACCAAAAACTAGTTCTAGTAAGAAAAACTTTTTTGTTTTCTATCGTAGCGTCCCCAATCGTGGTATTTATTAGTTTTTTATACTTTCACATAATTCTGGAAAAATTTATAAAAATCGGATGACTATAGCATATAGCTGCCATATAAACGGTCGTTCAAAAAACTAGTTCTAGTGAGAAAAACTTCTTTGTTTTTCATTGTAGCATCACCAATCGTGGTATTTATTAGTTTTATATGCTTTCACATAATTCTGAAAAAATTTATCAAAATCGGATGACTGTAGCATATAGCTGCCATATAAATGGTCGGTAAAAAAACTAGTTCTAGTGAGAAAAACTTATTTGTTTTCCATTGTAGCATCACCAATCTTGGTATATATTAGTTTTATATATTTTCACATAATTTTGAAAAAATCGATCAAAATCGGATGACTATAGCATATAGCTGCCATAGGTCCGATCGGTCGGAAAATGTGATTTACTAAGAATAGTTTTTTTTATGGTATCAAATTTTTATTATCATGATTTAAGTATGTTAAATATCTGATATCTATATCCTATATATATTTTACCGTTTAAATCAGTTGGAGTAAAGTTTTTCAAGTGTATTAAAACTTCGGCACAGTCGAAGTTAGCTTTGCCTTCTCGTTAATGGTTCGGTTCGTCCCCCCACCATCAAGACTGAAAGAATACATTTTTGACCGAAGTCCCACAAATTTAGTCATAATTTCAACATTGGATTCATCCTTGAAAAAACCCACCCTCTTTTTATTTGTTTGCTTGAAGTTGAACAATGATGCACCCGGTTCCGAATAATCAGAAGTGTCAAATATTTGCTCAATATCTTCGCGGATATCGGAGTATAAATCACCCATTTTAACGGTGTAAATAAAAGAGTCTGTATTCATGTAATTAAGGCACAAATTATCCTGGAATTTGGGCTGCATATAACTGTAGTGGAAATCATACATTTTCCACTTGGAGATATCCAATACAGCAAAGCCAATATATATTGGCTTATTGTAGCAAATATTCAATCGCTTTATTTGAAAAGTGAATCAATTTTCAAAGAACTTTACTGAGCTATGACAATTTTCTATTGCAACTAATTCCCTCCCCGCACAATCTTTTTTACTCTGCTGTATTTTTGCTTTGCCGAAATGCTATTATTCAGCAATTTGAAAAAGTCCTTTTCAAATGTATTTTTTACCATTTGTTTTATGCACAGTGTTTACGTTTATGTAAGCTTTGAGCCATGGTTTCTGAGCAAACCGTAAAGCTCTATGCACTTTGACAAGCTCTAACCCATTCTACAAGCACTACTGCAAATTCAAATAATGAATTGGGTAATTAACTGTATCACTGAGATCGGCAATAAGTTTTTTGTTTTTGGCAAATGCTGTGGGTTTTTTGTTGGATGGACAAAAGGGTAGATCATTGAGCTTGTCGTGAATGTTGTATGGATATTTTAAATCCACTTAAAAATTGTAACCATTTTCAGAATCTGTGGGTATGTTTAAAATGTCAATGGAATCAATCTCTTTCTGTGTTAGCCATTGAAAATCCCCATATGGCTGAGGTTGAGACATTGCAAAACCATAAAGATTGTTAGCAACTAATAAATTAGATACTGACTCGCTTTATCAGCATCAAATTCGGACATATATTTATTATTGGCTTTGCTTTGCCGATTTGTACATTGCACCAAACCACCACGAATTTCACACTGAATAATCCTGTACATGTCAAGGTCGGTCAACAGCTCGAGTTCAATTGTATATTTTTATATTTGTATATTGAGCATTGTATATTTGAGCACTGCATCCCATGATAAGTTTTCGAAAACATCAGTCAGAAGCAAAACATCCGTTTTCAAATACAATTCAGGATAAGCTTGCATTGTATCGCAAGAAAATTGTGACCACACATTATTTGCATGAGCCTAATCTTCTTCTTCTTCGGAGCATTCAGTATCTGAAAGGCTATTGAAAAATGCCTGTCGTGGTGGTAATTGAGAGACGGACAACCTGTCGATCAAGTCAATGTATTCATATGGGAGTACACCCTTCCGTCGCATTAGTGAAAAATCGTCATTATTTGGAAAGAATTCCCTGTTTTCAAATCATCATCACTTAGATTAGACACTAGTGAGTCTAAGGTTGATGACATGAAACGAAAAGAATCTTAGCTTTAATTGCTGATGCAGTCTATCAACTTTAATCATTTTGGATACCGAAATGTAATCTTCTTTATAAAGAGGTATTATATTAATGACTCAAGCAAAAGCAGCCAAGTCCTGAACAAATAAATGGGTATCACAACGTGAAAAAGAGGAGTGCTCTCAGTTTCTCAGACCAAGACACTGCCCTCAGCCAATCCTCTGCCAGCATCTCCACAACATGTGTAAACATAGGCGACATCAAATATCTACCTTAACAAGATCCTTCAAAAAGTGGCCCAGAATCAGAGCGACCGCGATCCTCAATGGGATTGGATATTGGAAAAGAAATAGGCTAAACTAAAATATTAGTTGAATTGAAAATAAAACATTTCAGTATGTTGCATTGCAATTGGATATCGGATAAGGAATAGGCTAAAAAAAATATTAATTGAATAGAAAAAAACACATTTCAGTCTGCTGATGAAAACTGCTATCAGGGTGTAGTGAGCGAGGGCGCCCTTCTCCAACAGCAGCAAATTAATGTGCTGCTACTTCGGGTGACTTGTAAAGGGGTCCAACCACCACCCCATTTTCTTCGCAGTAGCCGAATATGCTCAAGCTGACCGAAGGATTCTTAGCTTGGAAATTTTTAACATCTTTTATCTTCAGCGGGCAACTCAAGCCTCTAAAGTTTAATGTTAACCCCTTTGTTTACATCTATAAATGGGGCGCTGATGTCTACGTGATAAGCCGAACATCTTTGTGGGTTTCCGTAGGTGGCATCAAGGTCGATAAAATTGCCCATTTGAAGCAATATTCATAATCATTTTGCACATTTATCAGTGCTTTCTTCTTTACCAATTTTGTGGGAGTTGGGATGTACGATGATGCTCTGATAGGGGTGTATTCATTTAACATATTCATTCATTTCCAGACGGTTTATTTGGACAAGTGACCATCCACTGTCCCGCTCCTGGAAATTACTCATTCGCATAATGAAAAGAGCCTTATGCTCACTGAATAGCTCATCCAAGTCTGTTGAACGAACCACTTCACTCATGGCGCTTTGGAAAGACTTTGTTTCCGTTTGCTGATCTTCATAATCCTTCAAGAGCATATAGTCAGAAAATATTTCAAAATTTGCTTTGCCTGTTGTATGCAAATCGATTATCTGCCGTAAATGCGGCAACAATATTGATCCAGCTTCACACAATTCCTCGGGTACAATCATATTTCCCTGCTCATTCTCTATCATATAATCAAGGATGCGCCCCTTAAATCCATCAGATAGGAATTTAATCCCCCCGTCCAGAGGTTGAACAGCGTTTTGCTTATGCTGTTCGGTTCTTACGTGATGAGCCCACGTAGAATCAGTATTCAGGTGCACTCCACAAGCATCACAAAATCTTTTCATTTTGGGTGTGTGTGTGTGTGTCTGTTGTAGTTTTAGGATCGTTAAGGTGACTGCATTTTTTGTTTTGCACAGATTTTTTCACATTGTTTTGCACAGTTTACTTCACTTTGTCTAAATATTTTCCATTACCCATCAAGAGAGAGAAAGAGAGAGAGAGATAGAGAGAGAGAGAGAGAGAGCGTCACAAAGACTGAATCAAAGTCAGTCCAAAGTGTCATCCTGCCCTTAATATCCAGGCTCTGTAAACAAAATCACCCTAGCACATTCCCACGCTCATCCAACCAAACAATTCAGTAGGTTACAGCCGATCATCTGCCTGGGGGTCATTAACACTAGCCACAACACGTGCAACCATAGGCAAGTCCTCAGCCATTTTAATGTGTGGGTGGCTGAAGAGGAGTCGGAGGGAAATGAAAGTTGTGTGCACACGTGCTCATTCCAACACACACACATTTGTAACTCAGGTTTTGGGTGGACACTATTTTTGGGTCAATTTTGTACCATTAATAGTCTCGGAAAAAAAGGTTCGCTCGTCGCCATGAATTTGAAGCATGAAAATCATGTGGTAGCTAATAATTAGTGTATTGTAAAAGTTGCAGCTGCGTATCCCCGCTTAAGTAGACGCTACAGTGATATATGTCAATTAACGTGCTGGTAAAGCAGGCCAATCCCAGTCGAAAATACAGGAGGAAAAAATGTTCTGATTGGATTTCAATGCTTCTTGACTATGATTTCAGGAGAAGTCTTGAGCGATATCACAATGCCAATGCAAAATTGGCATGTGCTATCAGCAAGAGGAAGCAAAAGGACTTTCAGGAGTTCGAGACATCGGAAACGGACGAGCATAATTATGAATACGGCATTTCTCCATTGCATGCAAGGATCTTACGTATGGAGTTCATGCTTAAATGGGAATATACTCTTCCACAACAAAGAGGCGACTCTGATGATAGTGCCAACACAAAACCAAGGGAAAGTATTAGATAACCGGATATTCAAAAAAAGTTCTTGGCAGAGCCCGGGCTAAAAGTCGACTACCCCAAGCAGGGGTATTGAAACACAAATGATGGAAACCATCCCGGAGATTCTTCAATAACGATGAGGCAACTGCTCAGATAACAGGAATTCATCTGGATGTCATCAAAATGTTAAAGATCATTCTCAATGTCTTAAGCTGTGCTGAAAATGTTGCATGCAAATATGGAAAATATGCTAAGGAGACAAGAAGTCTGTTTTGTACAAAATATCCGGAAAAACAAACTTCTACTGTTTATAAAATATTGCGAACGCGTGCAAAATATCACGAAATCAAGAAAACATGAACCTTCAACATGTTGTCGGCCTTCTCTGATCCCCGTATTTCATCTCTCAGACACAGCAGAACACTCGACGAATTAACCGAAGAATATTCACCAGATATATTAGAACTATTAAGTACTAATGATATGAATACCTATATTGACAACATGTTTAAAGAAAATTAACAACTCCAATGTTAGAACTAATTTTTTATAAAAATAAATTTTTTTTGTTATTTAAAAATTATATTTTTAAATTTAGTTAGTTTTAAAACACCATTTTCAATAAATCGTTAAAAAAAATTAAAATTTTCATGAAATCTTTTTAGTGTATTCAAATATGAACTTTAGCAGCCGATCCTGAGTTACCCTATTGACCTACAAAGACATGCTTAAGCTCATATTAAAGCTACATTAATTCTCTTTAATCGTCCCTTTGAAGTTTTTCAAATATCTCTTTCCGTTCAAAAGTTATGATTTTTGCAACGCTAAATCGGCGAAACGAGCCACTGTGAGGCGCCACAAAACGTCAACCTTAACAAAAGAGCCTTCACACAGGTTCCAGGACCCTCTGTCAGCCCTCTGCCAGCTATTCCCAACGATCTCAACTGGGTGGCGACATCAATCATGCGAGTGCCATAAATTTGTCAACATGTTCCTAAGCGGTGGCAACAAACATCACCCCAAATTTTTTACACAGGGCCTCCTATGTTTAATGGGTGTCCATCCATTCGTGAAGTTGGTATTCGCCCCGAACAAACTGAGTATATTCGAGAAATTTAACATAAAGTACTCAATGTAAACATAAAGTAACGATACTTTATCGAAATTTCGATAGCTCCACAACAATCTTTACCAAAGCAGTTGAAATTTGAGTGAAAAATAAACAATAATATAAATCAAAAAATCTGTTTGGTGGTCCTAGAACCATGAGGAAATATTGATGTTTGGGAGAAGAACATGGGAGCATTTATTAAAATTTAAACAAAGCAGCTCAGCTGGATGTCTTCCAAATTTTAACAAGGTAGTTTAGAATAAGTAAAAACTATCATACAAATAAATATAACCTGTTTATGCTGCAACAAATGGTTGGATGTCATCCGCCACTTGAATTAATCATAGATCAGAGTGAACATCATACGCACCAGCGAACCTCAGCATTGCGTGTGCCAGAAATTTGTTGGGAAACAAATTGAACCCAGAGTAATTACCCCCACTCCTGACTCCTGACCCACAAACACACATTTACCAATGGTCACTTAGAAATCATCCACACTCCCGACTCCCGATCTTATTACCACACAAGACGTGTGCAACACACGTTCCATCAAATTGAACCCTATTAAGATTTGTCGGCAAACAAATCATTAATTACCCACACACACCTGACTCCCGATGTAGAAAAACACTTCTGAACCCAGAGCATCAGCATTGCGAGTGCCACAGATTTGTTGACAAACAAATTGAACCCACAGTAATTACCCCCACTCCCGACTCCTGACCTCCAAACACACATTTGTCGAAGGTCACTTAGTAATTACCCACACTCCCGACTCCCGATCTTATGACCACACAAGACGTGGGTAACAAATGTTCCATTAAATTCCATTAAATTGAACACCACTTTTTCTTTTTCTTGCAACCACACTACGCAGCAGAACAGCTGATCGCAGTGTTGGAAAACGATAAAAGCGCTAGTAATTCCAAACAGGAGTCTGGGATAAGGAAGACTGCGCAGGCGTCTGGGCACGCGTCTGCGCCAGCTGTGATCCCTGATGCATGTTCAGAAGCATCAGCAGTGGCCCAAGCGGAAGAAGAGTTACTGAGAAATTTCCAGCAGAAGCAGAATAAGATACCAAGGTCGCCACCACCTGGTGGTATAAAAAACTTATCACTGTGTTCCTTACAAGTGGCGCCCGAGCAGGGACATCTGAGATAATTAAAGGAAACATCTAAGTGGCCTAAAGACCCACTAATTTAAAGATAGGGACAGCGGATAGGTCGAACGTCCGTGGCAAAAGAAATCGATCAGAAAGCAAAGAGTGTGAGTGTAAATTTAAAGTGCGGTGCAAATTACACGAATAAAAATCAAGTCGACAAGTCGCGTGTGTTTTGTGGTTTCCTTACACGCTTTTAAGCTTAAGAAATGGCAAATAGCCCGGAACCAAGTGCTGGTGAGTACGACAAGGGGCTAAAAATTAAGAACCCTGGAGTTGGCGTACGCTGGATCTACGCCCGGCGTAAAGAAGAACTGGGGGCGCTCGACACAGAGTTTGGCCTCGATTCTGACGGAAAAGTCGAAGATTTCAGAAGAAATTTTGCAAATCTGGTGACAACTAGCGAATTTCCGAAGGCGGTATGAACACGACTCGCTGAATTGGAGAGCCAATATGCCAAATCGGCTACTAAAGTCAAAATACCGGCCGAGCCTGGGGATGCGTCTGCTTCCGCGGCCAGAGTATGTTCTTTGGCTGTACCGGGGGAGGAAACTCCGAAATTCCTGACCCCTGAGAACGACGCAATTCCGCCCAGCAGACGGGGTACATTTCCTCTTAAGGACGCGAGCCGCGCCATTCACTTCACCCTGGACCAACCCAGTGCCGATCCTCCCGCGGGAATCGCGCCGTTCGTACCACAATGGGTACCTTCGGTTGCCTTCGAACGCATTAGAAAATGGGGTATGCGATTCGATGGCGAAGGGGACCCCTTGGCGTTTATAAAAGAATTAGAGGAAAGGGTTGCCACATATGGAATGCATCTCCACCTAATACCCCGGGCCATGTCCGAAATATTCATAGACCGAGCAGCGCGGTGGTTCCGTACTAGTAGGTTACAAGATGCGTCATGGGAGGTTTTTAGAAGGGAATTTTTGGCTTTTTTCTTACTGCCACATTATTTCGAACGGCTAGAAGACGACGTTAAGCGTCAAAATTGGCTCCGGACAGTTGAAGCTGTTGGTTATAGTTCGGATTTATCTAATACAGCCCCTAATGCAGCTCACAACCCTTTCAGAGACTCACACCTTTTGTCACCATCGACTACCGAAAAACCGGGCATAGACGCTAGAGGAGTCGAACATCGTAGGATCGTCCAAGAGCCGGACCAACCGGTAGACGTGCGCAGAGATTGTCGTAATTGTGGTGACGTAGGACATTTCGCAAGGGAGTGCCGGAATCGGCGGGTGTTGTTTTGTTGGGAGTGTGGACAACGTGGGATACGCACCACGGAATGTTGCCGAGTGAACGACCAGGGAAACGAATCAGATCTCCACCCATCCCCGGGCCAGGCGGAAACCACCCTGACAGGGGCCCAGACATAAATACTCCTTTGAGGGTAGTAGGAGGTCAGATTGTTTCAACCATCCTGATCCGGGGTCGGGAGATCGCCGCAACAATCGACACAGGAGCGTCACGGAGCTTCGCGAGTGAAGGATTCGTACGGGAAAGAATGTGCGAACGGGAGGTGTGGAAGATACACACTCGGATATGCCTGGCCGACGGTTCGAGGTTAGGAGTGAACATGCTTTGGAGGACGAATATTAAGTTGGCGGGTACCAGCGTAGACATGCCATTACTGGTGATGCCTACTATGCTAGACCAAGTCATTCTCGGGATGGATTTCCTGCAGGCCATTGGGACAAAAATTCAATGTGGCGGAGCGACCCTCGATCTGAGGTTCACACAAGTGCTACGAGAGGATCCCAGGCTTTATCCATCGATGCTACCTGCAACCCAGAGGGGGAGCGACGCACCGAACGCAGCGTGCGCGGCAGCACCTCCAGCTATGAGGGAACCAGCGAAAGACGTGCCAACGGCGAGTGAAGACGGTAGTTATGGTGACGGACGTGTCACGGCGACGGAGAACGAGCAAGGGAAACGGAGTCCAACGGAATCACCAGGTGAGGGGCGGGAGCGGTTTTAGCGCGTACCATACTGGCCGAGAGACCCGAAAGCGAAGACGAGGGTGAGGAAGAGCCTAACCAGTGGCCTGACGACCTCAGAGCGGAGATTCGTACTTTTCTAGAGCAAGAGATCGCGCTTTTCGACACTCTTTCTGGAGTGTCCAATATAGCTGAACACAAAATCGGTATTTCCCTAAGAACCCAGAGATGCAGCGGGTAATCGACGCTCAGGTGGAAGAGTTGTTGAAAGCGGGTGCCATCGAACCTTCAAAGAGCTCCCATAGTGCCCCTGTGGTATTGGTAAAGAAAAAGGGTGGGGAGTGGCGTATGTGTATGGACTTTCGACAGATGAATGCCCACTCAATCCCGGATGCGTATCCAGTACCCAGGATTAACCACATCTTGGAACGCCTGCGTAATGCCAAATTCATATCGACCCTTGACCTCAAGCACGGCTACTGGCAAATTCCAATGGCGAGTGTACGGCTTTCACGGTACCCGGGCGAGGTCTCTTTCAGTGGCGGGTTATGCCGTTCGGCTAACACTCGGCTAGCGCTACGTTTGAAAGGGCATTGGATACCGTCATTGGCCCGGAGATGGAACCGTTCGCGTTTGCCTACCTCGACGACATCATCGTCCGGGTCATAGCCTACGCGAGTCGTCGTTTGAATAAGGCCGAAGAAAACTACACCACGATCGTCTGGTCGATACGGAAGATGCGATGTTACTTGGAAGGATACAGGTTCGAGGTGGTGACCACCCATATATGCCCCAGCAAACTGTAGAGGAGACATCCCACTGCAAATGGCTACTTGGTATGATGTCAAAAGTGAGAGAAGAACCTGGAAAATACGCAGACTACACGATCGAGAATGGCCAACTATACCGTCGGTTGGGACACAGAGTTGACGACGAGGATTACTTCCCGTGGAAGCTCTGTGTCGCCAGTAACCAACGAGTTCGGGTTCTTCAGGAAAACCACGACGCCCCTACAGCGGGACACTTGGGAGTTCGTAAAACAATAACGCGCCTGATGCAGCGTTATTATTGGCCAGGAATGTTCCGCGATGTGGGTCGTTATGTCCGACAGTGTGAGTTCTGTCAGAAATTCAACAGCCTTCAGACCAAGCCAGCGTGCAAAATGCTGACTCGCCAGACTACAAAGCCGTTCGATATACTCTGCGCTGATTTCGTTGGCCCCTTGCCAGGTGTCTCAGATCATCTTTACAAATTTCTTGTAAAGGACCCTAGACGTGACTGAGATATCTACCCGGCCTAGGAGCTTCCTTACAAGTGGCTCCACCAATGTTGCCTGAGATGGTTTTCCAGGCTAGCACTGGGGACGATCTAGACACACCAAAGAGGAGTTGGAAATCCACAAGTCCTGAATGCTTGCAAGCAGGCGCCCAGAAAAAGCAGCGAGTGCGGAATAGCGTTGAAGCAACAGCTGAGGAACTCGGTAAGCTCATAGACGACATCATCTCCCAATTTACTGAGAAGTAAGCAAACAACAAAAAAGTTGTGCGCCATGTCCCTCAGGCGAAGATTGATGTCCTGATACATGTGAAGGAGGTGCATTCCGAAATAAGCTCTAGACTCAAAGAGATGCACGAAAACGATGTTGATCGCGAACCCCAGACCATACCCACTGAAGTGTCCAAAGAACACAAGCAGCAGCAAACGTCTCCAACCCCAGGGCACACCTCTTCACAAGAGGACAAGAGAGCAAGTGTGAATAATGAGCCACTGCAACTAAATTGGCCAACAATAAAAAGCAGCCACAGCTGAGCAGCCCACGAGAAAATCATCAAAATGGCCTAAGTGCAGCCAATCAAATTGCTGACGCTCAACAGAAGAGCCCAAAGTGGGAACTGGTCGGCAAAGGCAAAGAAAGGCACAGCGTGAATAAAAATCGCCAAAAACCCACTCGGACCGAAGCAATTGTGATCGAATGCACTGAGAATTCTTACGCTAACGTTCTTAAACTGGTGAAATCTGCACCCTCCCTACAAGGGCTGAAGGAAAATGTGCAGGGCATCAGGAAGACAGCATCTGGAGGAATGTTGCTCAAAATGCAACAAGTCTCTGATCCTGCCACCCAACAGCTGCAGACTGCCATTAGGGTTGTGCTTACTGGCCAAGCTGAGGTCAAAGCTCTCCAGGAGACAGTGCAAATAGAGATCCATGATCTGGTTGAGCTGACTTCTGGCGATGAAGTCATAGCGGCCTCCGGCGATGGTCCCTGCGGCTCAATCTGAGGACGCAGACGTCATCCTTACAAACAGCGAAGAGGTACTCGGAATACTAGCCAGGCTCAAAGCTGACAAGGCCCCAGGCCCAGATGGAATTCCCAACAATGCCCTCAAGGTAGTCGTATCGACTCACCCAAATGTATTTGTATGCCTCTTCAACAAATGCATTAATGAGCGCACAATTCCACGCATATGGAAGCAGCAGAGACTTGTGCTCATTCCGAAGCCTTCAAAAGATCTCGAGAACCCGTCCTCGTATCGGCCTTTATGCATGCTGGACTCCACTGGCAAGATTTTGAAAGAATCATCTGCAACCGTCTCGAGAATGAGCTAGACATATTAAGAGGGCTATCGGACCAACAATATGGTTTTGGCAAGCAGCGAAGTACCACATAGGCGTGGTAACGAGTCTGGCAACCGAGGCCATAGAAGGTACTCGATGGGCGGGTGGGGTAAAGAAATATTGCCTTGTCTGCACATTGGACGTAAAAAATGCGTTCAACACAGCCAACTGGAGCAAGGTACTACAAGCGCTTAGCAGCCGCCGGGTATCACAGTACCTAATACAGCTCATAGCGAGTTATTTCGAGGATCGGGTGCTCTTGTATAGCTCCAATGTTGGACAGCACCAATATACAGTGAGCGGAGGAGTACCCCAATGCTCGGTTCTAGTACCGCTGCTTTGGAACGTCATGTATGACGGCATTCTGCGGCTATCACTACCAGAAGGCTGCACTCTTGTTGGCTTGGCCGACGACATTGCCCTGGTAACTGTAGCAAAGCAACTAGACGAGACCACAGAGATGTGCAGCTGCGCCATCGACCGGATCATGATATGGGTAGCAAAAAAACGGTCTGGCTCTTGCAGAGCATAAAACCGAAGCTGTGCTGATAAGCAGCAGAAAGAAAGTGGAGAAGGCAGCCGTTCGTTTGGGCACAGTCACCATAGAGTCACAACCTGCCATAAGATACCTAGGTATCATGCTCGACCATAGACTGTCTTTCAAGCAGCACCTTCAGCATATCAGTACCAAAGCGGCTAAAGTCGCAACTGCGATTATAAGACTTATGGCTAACCTCAGAGGCCCAAAGCAAAATAGTAGGCGGCTAATTGCTAGCGTGGTCTCCTCCACGATACTATATGGGGCGCCGATCTGGGCTCCAGCCATGGACGTGCCAACATATAGCCGACAGTGCAAGTCAGTCCACAGACTCTGCGCACTAAGGATCGCATGCTGTTTCTGCACAGTCTCTGATGAGGACAAGTGGCAATCCAGGTGGAGTCAAGGAACAAATGGCAGATGGACCTACCGAATCATACCAAACCTGGAGAAATGGCTCCGGCGACGACACGGACAGGTAGACTTCTACACATCTCAAATGCTGACGGGACATGGGTGTTTTAAGGCCTATCTTCACTGGTTTAAACACGAAGAAGTCCCCTATTGTGACCATTGCGGAGATGGAATAGTTGAGGATGTGGAGCATGCATTCTTTGCCTGCCCCTTATACATGCCAGAACGCGAGAAAGCCTCTCGCGCCATTAGCACCCAGATCCACGTGGATAACATTGTGAATTGCATGTTAGTAAATGAGTCTGGATAGCAGGCTGTAGCCAACGTGCAGGCGCACCCCCCCTACAGAGTAAGCGGCTAACATGACCGACATCCGCCCCGCGAAGTAATGCTTTGCGGCGGTCCCGCTGGAGCAGAGTCTTCACCTTTATATACTTACATCCTTATCTGTATACCTTTATTTTTCTTTTTTTTTTCTATTAGTCTCCTTGTCACATTCCTTGATCTATTCTTCTTTATTTGTGTTTGTTCACCAAAATCCTGTTCTGTAAAACACACACACACACGTGCAACAGCTTCCTCAAAACAAACAAATTGAACCCTCATTAATTACCCCCCACACCTGATTGATCTGGAAAAAAAAATCACTCCTGATCCCCAACCCTCCCTAATTATCCCCCACAACTGTGGCAGAATCGGTGCCACAACGATGAACACTCACCTGCCCTCAGCCTTGCGTGTGCTAGCAATTCGTCTTAAGCAAGATCCTTCACACTACTCACTCACACATGCCTGAGATTTCCCACGATATTATTACCACAAACATGTGTGCAACACACACATTTGTCGGCAAACAAATTGAATCCTCAGTAATTACCCCCACTCCTCACTGATCTAAAAAACATCACTCCTAACCCCCGACCCTCAGCCACATGCAATGCCCCAGATTTGGCGGCAAACAAATTCAATTACCCCCACACCCGACTCCTGACCCACACCTGAGGTGCAACAGTCAACACAAACAATACCTCTTACTATTTTCCCACGATCTTTGGTGAGGATCACCTAGTAATTACCCCCCACACCTGATGCCTGACCCACACACACATTTGACGAGGGTCATCCAACCTGTCATAAATATTTGACGAGGGACATCCAACCTGTCAAACTGACACGCCCTCCTAATTATCTCCCCCACCCCCAAAATGTGCCAGAATCAGCTTTTTCCTACTATATTTTTCTCTTCTTCACTTTCGTTTACATTGGTTTTTGTAGTGTAATGTATTAATTTTATTAATCACAGCCTAACAGCAGTTACGTCGAAGGGCCCTACGACCGTGGCACAATGGAAAACATGTGAGTTTAATTTTGAGTCAAATAAATGAATATAACAAAGAAAGTATACAAAGCTTAAATCAAGGTCTTACATAATTCCTGTCAGTCCGCCAATTATATAAAGTCTCAGTTTCGCTTATAAAAAAGTACACCTGCTATCAAGGCTACCCCATCGCGTGGGTAGAAGTAATCGGGGTTTGTGCACTATGCATCGCTCTACGCTTGCTCGTCGGAGGTCGGGGTTCTTTCCGTTTTCCTACATACCCAAAACACACTGATTTATAATTGCACCTAAGTCAACTGAAGAACAACTAAATTACTCGATTTTGTCTAGGCATGTTGGTTATGACAGATATAATTTTATTAACAAAACAAAACAAACAAAACAAAACAAACTTAATTCAGAATTTTAAAAATTGAAATATGTGTAGTACAGCATATTTGCAAAAGTAAACTTATATAATTAATTCAGGAATATTTACTTAATCTGTTTGATTGTGATATAAGCAGCTATTTTCGCATTATAGGTTTTTATCGGTATACTTATACCGAAGCAGACCTGAACATTACAATACAAATATCCCAAATGGGAAACGGAAAAAGCAGTGGTTGAAGAATGCACATACAGTAGAAAACTTTGCACTTCCAAAGCAGACCGTCGATAAAGATGAACTGTGCAAGCGATACTCCCAATTGCACGGCCTGCTCTTAAATCATACCATAACGCTACGCCAATGCTTATAATAGGTAGCAACAACTAGGCTCTGGCCGTACCACGCCAAATCTGTGAAGGAAGACGCAACGAACCCATCGCCTCCAAGTTGCTGCTAGGATGGGGCATCAAAGGTGCGAACAATTCCAAAACTAACATCTACATGCATCATTGTAAATGCAACTGGAGCGAAATCGACAAGGGAATACAAAATTGCTTCAACATTGACTCATCCAATGACATTGTTAAGTTTGTTTTCAGATTTGTCGCTCCAAGATGTGTGGCGCGTCAACATCGGATGGGACAAGGAACTCCCGGAACAACTCTTAAAGTTTTGGCATCTGAAAATCCACAAGAGTTTTTGTGGCAGGAAATAATTGAGACGCGTTTGACTTAACTTCGAAAGAAAACTGATTTATTTGGCAAGTCGATTTAGGCGATAAAGAAATGATGCTGCGCTCGGGATCAATGATATACGACAACTAAACTTCAATATTTCAACAATTTTCTCTAAGCCTAACTTAAGCTAGGGTGGCGAAACGGGGCGAATTCGCTCAGAGCGACGAA
Source organism: Lordiphosa mommai (assembly GCA_018904225.1). Classification (NCBI taxonomy): domain Eukaryota; kingdom Metazoa; phylum Arthropoda; class Insecta; order Diptera; family Drosophilidae; genus Lordiphosa; species Lordiphosa mommai. The sequence continues at coordinate 1,149,694 of JAEIFT010000050.1, read as the reverse complement.
AAGAGAGTGTTATTGCGCTCCCGCTCCGCCCTAAACTAACTTACACTAGACTTCAAATTTGACCTTTCAACTAACTTAAACTAATAAAATAAAACATGCCATCTGCATCAACACCGCCCCCCTTGAACGACTGGACAGGCTTCAACACGCTGGAAGAGGGGCCAGCTTATGAATGGCCCTCTTGTACATACTGCCATTGGTCGTCCTAACGTCGACGACCCTGACCATGCCGTCCTGCCCGGCGTGTATTGCCACGACTCTGCACAGGAGCCACTGCTGGGGAGGCATGTTGTCCTCGGCGATGACGACGAGATCTCCCTCGGCGAGATTCGGGTGCTGCTGGTGCCACTTGGCCCGGGTCTGCAATCCTAGCACGTATTCCCGGGACCAACGCTGCCAAAACGTGCGCCTGAGAGACGAGACAAGTCGCCATCGCTTCAAGCAGCTGAGACCCTGCTGGTCCGGGATCCCGACTGCCGGTGGAGCGATCAACGACCCGCCTATCAGCAGATGCGCTGGGGTGAGAGCCTCTCCATCGCTTGGGTCTTGGCTCAGCGGTCCCAGAGGTCGAGAGTTCATCACGGCCTCGACTCCCACCAGCACCGTCTGAAGCTCCTCTGCGCTTAGTAGCACGCTGCCCACCGTGCGTTGGAGTAGGTTCTTGGCAGTTTTTACACCTGCCTCCCATAGACCCCCGAAGTGAGGCGCTCTTGGAGGTATGAACGCAAACGTGCATCCACTCCTTGACGCGAATGCCCGAATTGCGCTCTCCTCTGCCTCGATCTTCCTTCGCAGCTCCTCGAAGTGGCGACTTGCTCCGACGAAGTTCGTCGCATTGTCGCAATGGACGACTTGGGGAACGCCGCGGCGACCAACGAACCTTTGAAAAGCCAATAAAAAAGAGTCAGTTGATAAGTCTGATACAAGTTCTAAGTGTACCGCCTTGGATGCAAAACACACGAATAGAGCAATATAAGACTTATACGGAGGCTTTCCACGAATCTTTAGGGACGTATTTATTGGGCCACAAAAATCAACGCCACATGTCGAAAATGGGCGGAGAGCACGAAGCCGATCTGCTGGCAAATTTCCCATAATTTGCGTCATCAGTTGAGGTTTGCACTTAAAGCAACGGATACATGACCGCACTGTCTGACGACAGACCTCTTGAGCGTTAACTAGCCACAGTCGCTCTCTGAGATGGCTTACGAGTGCTCGAGGGCCTGAGTGGAAGTTGGTCTGGTGAAGGTGGCGGACATAGCTCTGCACAAACTGCGAGCGTTTTGTCAACAAGAGTGGAAACTTGGCATCGTACGAAATAGGAGCATTTACTAGTCGCCCCCAACTTGCAACAACGAAAAGGCACACCAAGTACCCCGGAACTCATTAATAAAAGGATTTAACCGCTGAAGACTTGGGCCTACACGCGCGCTCTTTCTAACCCTTTCGATCTCATCTTCGAACTCGTGTTTTTGGACAATTTCGACTATTTTTTCAAATGCTTCTTTGAGCTCAAGTGCAGACGGAATATTTTCAAATTTGATTGTTTTTTCTTTGCATTTTCGAATAAAGCGGAACATATAAGCGAACACTCTCAGCAGTTTAAGGTGTGACGAGTATCCCTCGATGATTTCCAACAAATCTAAATTTTTTCTTGCAACTGTCAGCCCGACAGCTGATTTCCGAGATTCCATTTCAAGAATTTCTTTCGACAACGAAAAGTGGGGGTTTATAGGCCAATCTTCTTCCGATTCCAGTAAGAATGATGGACCAGTCAACCATATTGACTCCATCAACTCGTCAACGTCACAACCTCTCGATACAATATCTGCTGGGTTCTGCTTTGTTGGTACATGCCTCCAAGTTGCATTCTCTGTCCACTCTTGAATCTCGGCCACTCTATTCGACACAAAAGTCGACAACGACGAGGGATGTGACCGAATCCAATGGAGCGTTATTTCTGAGTCAGACCAGAACGTAATGCGTTCGATCGGAGCCTTAATCCAAGACTTGACTCTATGACAAAGTTCTGCTAGAAGGTGAGCTGCACATAACTCAAGCCTTGGGAGCGTTTTGGTCTTGAGCGGAGCTACTTTAGATTTAGAGGTCAACAACGACACTTTAAAACCTTCTGCAGTCCAACAACGTACGTAAATACACGCACCATATGCTCTCATGGAAGCATCGGCGAAGGCATGAATTTGAATCGGTGACGTAGGCTCTATTTGAACAAATCGTGGAACAGCCACCTTTTGTATATCCGACAAAGTTTGTTTTAGAGCTTCCCACTCGGTTTCCAACTTCATTGGAATCGATTCATCCCAGTCCAGTTTTAATAACCAAAGTTCTTGCAGTAATATCTTTCCTTTTATAATAAGGGGACTGAGCAAACCGAGGGGATCAAATAATTTAGACGTCACCGACAAAATGTTCCGTTTTGTCGCTCGTACATTCATGAAAGATTCGTCTAGTTTAAATTTGAAGACGTCTTCATGAGGTAGCCATAGAATTCCTAACGCTTTTGTTGAGTCTGAGTCTGAGATCGTTATTGGTTTGACTGTGCTCTCAGATGCGGAAATCTCAGGGGAATTCGAAAACCATTTTGATAGCTCGAACCCTGCCTCATGCAATACCTGAGACACTTCAGACTTAATTGTCTTTAGTTCTTCAACGCATGCAGCACCAGTCAACATATCATCGACGTAAAAGTCGGTCCGAATAACGTATGCTGCCTTTGGGTGCGAGACTTGAGCAGTCTCACTCAACCTTTTTAAACACCGGATCGCAAGAAAGGGAGCTGGCGCAGTGCCATATGTCACGGTGTTTAATGCAAAAATTCTCAAAGGCTCTGTTGGATCTCTCCTCCAAACTATGAGCTGAAACTGTCTATCCGCTTCATTCACCATTACTTGGCGATACATCTTTTTAATATCCGCTGTTAACGCTTACTTATTTAATCTGAAGCGGAGTAGAGTAGTATAGAGCTCCTCCTGAATCGTGGGACCAACCATCAGGATGTCATTCAACGCTATCTGAGTAGACGACTTGCAAGACGCATCAAAGACAACGCGCAGCTGTGTGGACGTACTTTGTGGCCTTAAGACGCATTGATGCGGAATGAAATAGTGAGGTGCGTTAGGAATTTTGTTTTCAAGTTCTGTCATATGTCCCAGTGAAAGGTACTCTTCCATAAAATCAATATACATTTCCTTTACAACATTATCTCGGGACAACTTCAAATGAGTTGCCCAAAACCTTAGGATCGGATTTAAACGGCAGCCTAACTTCGAATCGGCCTGATGACAGAACTTGCATGTTACTGGCAAAATGTTTCTAACACAACTGTTGTTCTGGGGACATAACCTTATTTGGAGATGGGAGGCTTTCCAGTGACCAAAATTTTTGTAACGTGTTATCTATAGAAACTATCGAGTCCTCTTGACAACTTAGGTTGACCACTTTCTCTTGGCTGTTCAACGAATTCAACGTATATCGTCCAGATACAATCCAGCCAAGCAGGGTTTTTTGTAAGATCGGACAATTTGGACCTTGTTTTATCTGACCGATAGCTAACAGTTCAAAAAATGTTTCAGCTCCTATCAACATGTCTATTTTTTGTGGCTTATAAAAATAGGGATCCGCTAATTGCAGGTTTTCAGGAATTTTCCAGCCGCTCACGTTCACTGTGTGGTCAGGCTGATAGCTCGAAATCGATTTTAATATCCAAAAATCTGCTGAAAATTCACTGCAATTAACTTGCGACTTCACCACTGTATGTATCTTTTTCTTGATTTGAGAATTGGCTTCTCCAATTCCTAGCAAGCTGATACATGAATCTTCCCTACGGATCTGCAATCGTTGTGCAAGCTCTTCAGTTACGAAGTTGGTTTGCGAACCAGAATCGAGCAGCGCTCGAGCTAATATATGTTCGCCGCTTTTAGTTCGAACACTTACGATGGACGTAGCCAAAATCACCTTCTCTAATGCAGTCGCATGCATTGCATGTGATGTGGAAGGATGATCTGAAGTGGAAGTTTGGTCATTGGGTGGTGGTGGTAACGCTAAACTGTTACTAACAGCTGTATACCTGTGGAGGAGCGTATGATGAGAACGGCTACAAACTCGACACTTAGCTGTTCTGCACCTTGCAACAGTATGACCCCTTTGTAGACAGTTTATACACAAGGGAGCTGACTTTGCGAACTCAAACCTCTGTGCGACTGATAATGACGAGAATGAAGAGCAATTGCCAATTGAATGCCCTTCTGAATTACAGTACACACATTTTTGTACCCTTGATGGGGCTTGAGCCGCAGAACACGAAAATGAGGTACGATTATGTTTGCCTTGGATTGGCTTCGCTTCTGACGTTGGTTTGGTAGACTCTTCAGCTGACATATGCTGGTATCTGCGATTTAAGACCTTCTCGCAGTCTGCCCATATTGGAAGCTTATCATAATCTAGTTGCTCTTCCCATTTTCGCTTGGTCACTGGATCAACTTTGTTCATAGCGAGATGAATAAGCATAGCATTTGCGATCTTTTTATCATCGCCAATTGATAGCAATGACCCATACACAGCTGAAACTGTGTCGATAAGGCTTCGTAAAGCCGATGCTGAGGGTGATGCAATTTTGGGAAGACTGAACAACGCTGAGATATGATCCTTGAAGATAAGGCAGTCGTTGTCATAAACATTTTTCAAACTTGCTAATGCTTTTTCGTAATTACTCTCGGTGACTTGAAATGCTCTGACAGTTCCTAGAGCTTCACCAGAGAGACAAGATATCAAGTGATTAAATTTTTCTATCGATGGAATTGAATCATCGTTATGAACTAAAGTCTCGAAAAGGCTAATAAAATTTTTATACTCCGAATATTTTCCACTAAACTTCGGTAATGATAAATTCGGGAGACGAGAACGCATGTGTCCAGTAGAAGTAGAGGCAACTACTGTCGTATTATTAGCATTTGCCGTTTTGAGAGCAGTAATTAGGGATATAAGACCGGCCTTTGTCAAAATACATGTTTCTTCTAATTCTGCACCATCCTCATCTCCAACATCAAACTCGTCTATTTTTGCTTGTAATTGCGTTGCCTTATCGATATATTTATTTAGGGCTTCTAGTCTGCACTCCAATTCTACTAATTGAAGCGCCAAGCTTCCTGAATCCAATTGTTTTTTCATCCTTAAAATATTTTTAATTGGACCTTTAATTTTAATTCTTAGCTCCTCTAGAGCAGCTTTTGATCTCTTCTGATCCTCATTATCCATTTTTTTTTTTTTTTTTAAACTTAAATGCTCGAATAAGTGTAGGGTAGCAGTATAAATGTGGCAACACTAATTGAGAATAAATTTAATAAAATTAATTGGTAGCAAACGATTTGCAAAAATGCATATGCCTGACCAATTGTAGGGGAGCGCGCGTCACTTGATCTACAGCTGCACAGGCGCGCACCAATATCTAAGCGTCAGCAACAACAACAATACCGGTGGGCGACAACGAAAACGAAAGAAAGGTACCGTTGCAGTTGCTAACACGTATGTATGTATGTGTGTGACGCGCTGCGCTGGAGCTGGCTAAGCAGAAAAAACGGTTCAAGTGTTTGTTTGTGGGTATGCGAGAGGGGTGAAGTGGCGACAGAACAGTTATTTTAAAAAAGGGAAATTGCATCCAAGTGGTTTTAAAGTTAATAATTAATGCATGCAACTTATTATAAATAATGCCAAGCTCTACTATTTGTACTTATGTGCCAAGAATTGAAAGGGACGTGCTTAATTTCAGCACCGAAATTAAGAAAAATTAAATAATTCTTTTAACCTTTCAATTTTTAGCACAATACCTCTGGGATGTAGTTTGGGCTCTTAAGTCCAGCAGCCACTTTCCTTTTGCAGTCCAAGCAATCACAGGGCTTTTGATTTGTTTTTGGCATTACACGGCCGACGCGGATAATTGTGTTGTTTTGGTGTTTTTAATTGTATTAACCGTCGCGGGCCAATTTGGTGTATTTGTGTATGTGTATATTTGTTTTCCTGTGGTTGCACTTGTATTTGATTCAAATTCCACTTTTTCACTTAAACTTTTTTATGTGTCACTGTCACTTCGATTTGATTGCCAAAATAAAAAAATTAAATCAAACTTGTCCCTGCTTTGGCGCCATGAAAATCCACAAGAGTTTTTGTGGCAGGAAATAATTGAGACACGTTTGACTTAACTTCGAAAGAAAACTGATTTATTTGGCAAGTCGATTTAGGCGATAAAGAAATGATGCTGCGCTCGGGATCAATGATATACGACAACTAAACTTTAATATTTCAACAATTTTCTCTAAGCCTAACTTAAGCTAGGGTGGCGAAACGGGGCGAATTCGCTCAGAGCGACGAAAAGAGAGTTTTATTGCGCTGACCTTTCAACTAACTTAAACTAATAAAATAAAACATGCCATCTGCATCAACAGCATCAATGGAAGAGCGTACTACTACAAGCAGCCACTTTGGAATTCACTCGTCACTTCTCAAAACTGCTGCCCGAAGCAGAACGTATCGACCTTCACACGTTTGTTGATGCCAGCGAACATGCCTACGCAGCAGCCTGCTACCTCCGCATTCAAAAAGGACACAATATCGACATGGTCCTAAAAACATCTATCCATCCCACGGATGAAGCTTCTTGCCGGCGTCATTGGTGTAGGACTAGCAAAAAAAAAAATGATGACCATAAGAGGCCTCAGAGTCGATTCCAGCACATTCTGGTCAGATTCTAAAACAGTTCTTAACTGGCTAGTGATGGACTCCAGAAAATGTTAAATTCTAAATTCAGCAAAATTTTTTTAAAACACAGGATGCATCCCAATGGATAAAAGGCCCACACTTCCAATCCGAAGACGAATGGCCAAAACAACACTCAACTCTCGATCGTGCTGCCTACCAGTCTGAATTGCGTAAGCAAGTATTTTTTGGAAATCGCAATTGTCTACTTTTCGGATTGGAGACTCCGGTATAGAGCCGTTGCTACATTTATTCTATACATCCGCAGACTACGTGCTAAATCTAGTGGTTGCCAATTCCGGATTCTGGATTCCGATCCCGCTGAACCGTTTCAAAAGTCGTATAGAACCATTTCTTCAAATTTCCTGAAGCTATGAATTTTCCGGGGTGTAAAACGCGACCCGTGCCAGTTTGTGGAAGGCGATTCCCAACCACTTTATATAAAGTCTCCCATTGCGGTATGAAAATTTTCTTAATTTTGAGAAAAAAAAAATATTAACATAGTTTTTAAGGATTGGAGCGGCGCCGGGAAATAGAACTATCAGCTATGCTCCGATTTTCACTTAATTTTCCGAACTGCTATTCGAGCGAATGCTAACGATTTTAATTTTGCGTGCTCTGACATTTGCAATTTTTTGTTATCGAGTATGTTTCATTTCCATTTTGTTCTGCATCGTTTCACATGAGAGAAACGGGTTTTGGCAAACTCAAAACTCCAGCCAATTCGTAGGTTGTTGTTTGCAATCGTGGTCTTGCTGCTTCTTCAATTTCGGGTGTGGTCAGTTAAAAATTGTTTAATAATAGAATTTAATCTGAATAGTAAAAGAGAGTACGCAAAAATAATCTTAAATGGTCAAAGAATGTAATAAAAATAGTTTTATACGATTTCAGTTCATTCCTCATGCCACATTTCCCATTTACTTTTCATTTCACGGACTCAATTGTCTCCGGTCTTATAGCGTCAAAATTTTGCGATTTGCGGATTTCAGAGCACCAATTTTACGAATATTGGCGAAAGCGAAAACGGTTGTATAGCCTATTTCGTCCAGTTTATTGCTAACTAGGCTTAAGACAGTAACCGATATTGCGAGTGAAGCTGTTTGTTTACCTCTAATGCGCTGTTAAGACCGGCCGCATCATTGAAATTTTTCGTTAAACGGAAGGTGCGGAATTGTTTCCCATAAGAAATCTGTGGATAGAAGAAGAGCCGCATGTTTAATGATGCGGCAATGATGCGGAAAGAGTGACCGTATATTGCCGAGTATCGAGTATTGTTTCACGGCAACGATTGCGAACAGCTTATTTTGAAATCAAATTTCGATAAGTAACTACAACATAATAGGACCGCGTAATTTAAAAAAATAAATGATCCACAAAAGCAAGTCCCATTTACATTTTGGTGAACGCAGTGCCGTTGCCAGATACACCGAGTGTCACATTTAACATATTATCGCTCATAATTGCCTCTATTTCAATAAATTACATTTGTTGTCTTCTAATGTTAATTTTTTTGTTTATTTGTTGAAAAAAAGTCGAGAAATGGTGACGGTCAACCAAAAAAAGAAAAAATGAATACGTTATAAAAAGGCTTAATGAACTAAGAAAGCCTAACAAGGAAAATCTAACAAAATTACAAATCGACTAGTAATGACTCCGACACGGTGGGGGAATTTTATTTCCCCGTCCGGCCAGCTATGCCCCAATTCACAGCCAATTGAAGCCAGAGACGTTACAAGACTTAACACAAATTTAAATAGTATAGAAGTCGAGAAAGAGAAAAAAAGAAGGGGAGAAGAAAAAGAGAAGACTTAAAAATATGTTTACAAAATCATAAATACAAACAATAAATAAACAATATTATAAAAAGAACAAAAATAATACAAAATAAAACAATAATGAAAATAAAATTTAAAATTAAAAGAATTAAAAAAAATAAAAAATTAAATTAAATTAAATATAATAAAAATAAAATAAATATAAGCTAAAATAAAGATGAATTAAATCATCCGGAAAATCTCTGACCCGGTGGCGGAATATTTATTTATTATGCCGGTCCGGCAAGCTAAGCCCCTGCTCCTGCTGGAGCAAGAATTGCTTTTGGACAGACTCAATACGATCCATATACTTTTTATACTGCGGACACCAGCCGGATGAGCAGTATTCAAGCAGCGGGCGAACTAAAGATGTCAAAAGATCTTTTGTTGTATAGGGATCATTAAATTCCTTCGACCAACGCTTAATGATCCTTCGACCAACAGGATATATGATCATTAAAGCTTAATTTGCAATCAAAAATAACTCTAAGATCAACGACAGTTGATGCAAGGGTTCATTGCCAATCGAATAGGAAACTAGCGAAGGTTTGCAACGATGAAAAGTCATAAACATACATTTTGCGCAATTAAGAAATAAATGATTAACCAAGCACCAAAAATGAAGCGAGTTTAAATCATCTTGCAACCTAATAGAATGCATCGGGTCGTTGTAAGATAAAATGAGTTTAACGTCATCGGCATACATAAGTATCCGAGAATGAGATATTGTCGAGGGAAGATCATTAATAAAAAGAGTGAAAAACAAAGACAGATCAAGCAGACAATCTAAAAAATCATGCTGTGCAGATGGTACAAGATAAGTTGACCCATTAGGATTTGACCACGCGATGTTTGGCAAGTTAAAATCACCAACAACAACCATATAATCAATGTCTCGTAATTGAGTAAAAACATATTTTATGCAGTTTATATGGTGCATATATACTTGAAAATCGGAAGAAGGAGAAAGAAATGAATATAGAAAAGGAATTAAAAGTTACCTTAACGGCAACAAATTCAACATCGTCAGGCACATTTACAAAAATGCAATCCGACCGAAGGTTAGATTTTACTGCTATCATAACACCTCCACCTCGGCAAGCCTGTCGATCACGACTTTAAACAATATAATCATTTGACAATATTTCACAATCAGAAACGGAGGGATTTAACCAGGTCTCTGAGAATGCAATAATGTCAAAATCAAATGATGCGCTATTCAAAAATAAAGAGGTAAGTTTGGACAAAAGACCCCTAACATTTTGATAGACGATACTAAGAACTGAGGACAAAACTAGTTTTTTGGAGCACTATGAAAGGCTTCTTGTACTGAAAAACTGTTAGAGAGCAAGCTGACAGGCATTATCCTGAGATTTCTTTGCCTGAACTGAATCAGGGAGGGTAAGGGTGAAACATCCAGCAAGTTTCCTGGAGAGGCAGAAAAAGAAATTGTTGGCGACAAGTCAAAATCGCAAAATAGAGAGAGAGTCTTGTAAGTGATTGACGTGTGTTATTTGTGCTCCGCAATTAAAAATTATTTTGTGTCGTTTAACTTGCCTATTTTGTTGCAAAGTTTTATTTAAATCATTTCGATATTTCACCCCTTTACCGTGTTGTGCTTCGCGCTTCGGTTGTGTGCTTATAAACAATCAATTTCACAAATTAAATAATCGCGGCGTCAGCTTTGTGTATATTTTGTTTGTGTAATTGTTTTGCTTATCTGTTTTTGGCGGTGCCTTGAAATGGTCTTGCCCTGCATGCACTGACATTCAATTCAATTTTTCGCGTATGTATAACAGCGTGAAAAATAGTTTTGATAAATTGCACAAAGTGTCCAAGCAACTTTCAAGCGAGTTTAGCTCCAGTTCTGAGTTGCTTAGTCAATTCAAATTCGAGTCGGCATCGATGCGTCGGTTGGAGCCGCAATTTTTAGTTGTGCCACCGCCTGATTCTGGTGAATCGCCCCAACCTCCTCCATCGTTGCCAAGCACTCCCTTGAATTTTTACTTGTCGCCAAAAATTTCTTTGTCTGCCTCTCCAGGAAACTTGCTGGATGTTTCACCCTTACCCTCCCTGATTCAACCTACTAACGACTTGTCCAATGCACCATTAGATAGGTCTGTTAATTCGCTAATAGTGCCTTCCGAACCTCAAGACAATGTTTTAGGTTCTGCTTCTATTTCTCCTCAGCCTCCCATTCTTAATGTTGTAGCTACATTGCTCACAAATCCTCAGCAAGAGTTTATATTTCGAAGTTTAGTTTTGCTGAGCCTCGGAATATAGCTTCGCTTAAAATTAGTGTCTCTTCCGAAGAATTCCCAATTATAAGTGACCCAAAATTTTGGCCGCCACTACTTATTGTTAACGAGTACAGGCAAAGAAATCGCAGGATAATGCCTGTCAGCTTGCCCTCTAACAGTTTTGGGGCACAAGTTGCCTCTAATAGTGCTCCAAAAAACTAGTCCAGTCCTCCGTTCTTAGTATCGTCTATCAAAATGTTAGGGGTCTTTTGTCCAAACTTACCTCTTTATTTTTGAATAGCGCATCATTTGATTTTGACATTATTGCATTTTCAGAGACCTGGTTAAATCCCTCCGTTTCTGATTGTGAAATATTGTCAAATGATTATATTGTTTACCGTCGTGATCGACAGGCTCGCCGAGGTGGAGGATAGCAGTAAAATCTAACCTTCGGTCGGAATGCATTTCTGTAATTGTGCCTGATAATGTTGAATTTGTTGCCGTTAAGGTAACTTTTAATTCCTTTTCTGTATTCATTTCTTGTTCTTATATCCCTCCTTCTTCCGATATTCAAGTATATATGCACCATATAAACTGCATAAAATATGTTTTTACTCAATTACGAGACATTGATTATATGGTTGTTGTTGGTGATTTTAACTTGCCAAACATCGCATGGTCAAATCTTAATGGGTCAACTTATCTTGTACCATCTGCACAGCATGATTTTTTAGATTGTTTGCTTGATCTGTCTTTGTTTCAAATAAATTCAGTTCAAAATCATTTAAAACAAGTAAGAAAGTCGGTCAAGCCCGACTGTAATATACTCTGTACCTGTTTGTATGTAACTGATAACTTTAAAGTGTGAGGGTTTTTCAAAATCTGGGAATGGCAACTCTTTTGACTATCGTTTATCTGGTTGGAAAACGATGTATGGGAGCTCGATAAGTAATGATGAGTAGAATTACCCTAGTACATAACTCGTAAAATTATAAAATTTGTATATAATTTCCTAATAACATAAACGTATCTATATTAGTCACGCGGGAATCACGCGTGATTTCTGACCGCAGACCATCTCAATTGCATCGCTCCTCTCATACTTGGTGTTGGGAAATTACCAGTAAGCTATTGCCCTCTCGCTCTCTCTTTGCCGTTGTTGTCGTTGAATTAAATTTTCTTTTACTTATAGCGCCACTATTGTTCATCTGACCGGAAAACAATGTATGGGGGCTTGATAAGAAATGATGAGTAGAATTTATGTCTAAAAGGTTCGAACAACCTAACTCCAAAATTGTAAAAAATATCAATTTGCGGGGGAGGGGGGGGCGTGGCCAAGGCGGCGCAATCAAAACTAAACTGATCGCCTGCAAGTATAAGAAATATATGTTCCATACACCTCAAACCTCTATCTCTTACCATCTCTGAGATCTCTTCGTTCATACGGACAGACGGACAGACAGACGGACAGACGGACATGGCTATATCGACTCGGCTGTTGATGCTGATCAAGAATATATATATACTTTATAGGGTCGGAGATGCTTCCTTCTGGCTGTTACACACATTTGCACAAACCCAATATACTCTGTGTACTTTCGGTAGAGAGTATAAAAATTGTTTGATCTTGTTTTTGTCACTGACAGTTCTAATGCTGTTGTCTCTAGGTCTTCCCCCCTAACACTACCAGAGGATTCTTACCATCCTACATTAGAAATATCTCTAACAAACCCTGGATTTACCCCTTCATCTTCAATGACTTTAGTAAAACCTCGTCGTTGCTTCCGTAAAGCTAATTTTACCCTGCTTAATCAACTTATTTGTTTAAAAGATTGGTCTCCTTTATACAATGCAGTTGACATTGAAGTCGCTGTTACCTTTTTTTATGACTCTATTAACTCTCTCTTTGATATTTCTGTTCCAAATAGTGTTGCTTCTTCTGAGTCTCTTCAACCCCCTTGGTACTGTCCTAAGCTTTCTAATTTAAAAAATATTAAGTCTAGATGTTTTAAAAAGTATAAAAAACTGGTTCTAATCTTGACTTTTCTAAATACTCGATAGCCAAGTCAAACTTTACCCTTTTTAATTCTCAATGCTATAATAATTATCTTGCTCGCTGTAAAAATCAATTCGCACAAGACCCTAAACAATTTTACAAATTTGTTAACTCTAAGCGTAAAACTTCGACTTTACCTTCTTCATTCTTTTTACATAACCAAAAGGCTAGCAACGATTCCGCTGCCGTGGACTTATTCGCTGACTTTTTTCAATCAACTTACTCCTCTGTCCCTTTTAATAATAAATCTTATCCTTATGACATTTCTTCTTCAAACTCTTTTAATGCTCCCATAATTACTGAATCTTCTCTACTTTCATATTTGAAGTCTCTAAAGTCTTCATACTCTCCTGGACCTGACAACATCCCTAGTTGTGTCCTCAGAGAGTGTTGTAATTCCATATGCAAACCTTTACTAAAGCTTTTTAATCTATCGCTTGACTCTACTATTTTTCCTAATCTTTGGAAAGAATCCTTCATTATTCCTCTTCACAAAAAGGGTGGAAAATCAGATATCTCCAATTATAGAGGTATCGCCAAATTATCTGCTATTCCTAAGTTGTTTGAAGAAATTATAACCTCTACAGTGCAGCATTACTGCAAATCGGTTTTGTCACCTTTTCAGCATGGATTTGTAAAGAGTCGGTCAACTAAGACCAATTTGCTTGAATTCACATCATTAGTTAACGATGGATTCCTTATGAAATGCCAAACTGATGTCATCTACACTGACTTCAGTAAGGCTTTTGACTCCGTGAACCATGATCTCCTCATCCTTAAGCTTGATCGTATTGGATTTCCCTCCCCTTTTCTTTTTTGGATCTCTTCATATTTAAAAGATAGAACTCAAAAAGTTCTGCTCAGATCTAATATTTCAAAACCTGTCTACGTAACTTCCGGTGTACCTCAAGGAAGCCACCTCGGTCCTTTGTTTTTCACTCTTTTTATTAATGATCTCTCCTCGAGAATGAGATATCTCGGATACTTATGTATGCCGATGGCGTTAAACTCATTTTATCTTACAACGACCCGATGCATTCTATTAGGTTGCAAGATGATTTAAACTCGCTTCATTTTTGGTGCTTGGTTAATCATTTATTTCTTAATTGCGCAAAATGTATGTTTATGTCTTTTCATCGTTGCAAACCTTCGCTAGTTTCCTATTCGATTGGCAATGAACCCTTGCAACGAATATCAACTGTCGTTGATCTTGGGGTTATTTTTGATTGCAAATTAAGCTTTAATGATCATATATCCTGTATAGTTAATAAGGCGAATGGTGTACAGGGTTGCCCATATTCGACGGACCCATCTGGCAACGCCATAACTTTTGACAGAGATGTCAAATCGCTTAATGACATACCGCGTTTGAAGCGTCAGTCCAAGCAGATTTTTACCATGGAACAATACACGCCACGCGAGCGCTCTGAAATAGTTGAAATTTACATTCAACAGAACAAAACTCAAAAAAACAAAATTATCATGTCCGATGAAGCCCATTTCACATTGAATGGGACCGTAAATAAGCAAAATTGCCGTATTTACGCCACTGAAAATCCTCAGGAGATTCAAGAAGTGCCTCTTCATGACGAAAAAGTCACAGTTTGGTGCGGCGTTAGTGCGAAAACGGTCATTGGGCCGTTTTTCTTCCAAAATGAAAATGGCCATGCTGTTACCATCAACCAGGAGCGTTATCGCGACATGATGACCAATTTTGTGATGCCAATTATTCGTCGAAAGCGTATGAGGCAGTTCTGGTTTCAACAAGACGGCGCTCCACCGCACACAAGTCGCATAACAATCGATTTTCTGAAGAAATTGTTTCCGGGCCGTTTGATGTCGAAAAGTGGTGATTTGGACTGGCCACCGCGTTCGCCCGATTTGACGCCGCCTGACTTCTTTTTGTGGGGATATTTGAAGTCAAAGGTTTACGTTAACAAGCCAAGGACCGTAGAAGAGCTCAAGGACAACATTCGTGAAGAAATAGCCGCTATTCCGGCCGAAATGTTGGCGAAAACGATGGAAAATGCTGCAAAAAGGGCACAATACGCCATCAACGCCAGAGGCGGCCATTTGAGAGATATCATATTCAAAAATTGATGTAAACAAATATACTTGGAACAAATTAAATGATTAAGATTGCCAACCGCCAAGTTTTTATTTTTTTCTTTGATTTTTTAAAAAAAAACATGGGTCCGTCGAATATGGGCAACCCTGTACTTGGATTCATTAAGCGTTGGTCGAAGGAATTTAATGATCCCTATACAACAAAAGTTCTTTTTACATCTTTAGTTCGCCCGGTGCTTGAATACTGCTCATCCGTCTGGTGTCCGCAGTATAAAAAGCATATGGATCGTATTGAGTCTGTCCAAAAGCAATTCTTGCTTTTTGCCCTCCGCGGCTTAAATTGGGATCCCAACCTTCGGTTGCCATCGTATTCTAGTAGGCTTTTGCTTATTGACCTTCCATCGTTGGCTAACCGTAGAACAGTCCTAGGCGTTTCTTTTCTTCATAAGTTAATTATCGGTGAAGTAGACTCTTCTGAACTTTAAGGTCGCCTTAACTTCTCTGTTCCCTCTAGAACAACTAGAAATTATTTGCCTTTAATCTTACCTAGATGCACAACCGACTACACACAGCACAACCATTTCGGGTTTTATGTCAAAATTATAATGATGTTTATCACCTGCTCTCAACAGAACTCTCTCTCTTTATCATAAAGTTATCTCTTTTTGCACATCTCCGGCAAAATCTCTGACCACATTCAGCAGGAGCAGGGGCCTAGCTTGCCGGACCGGCTAATAAATATTCCCCCACCGGGTCAGAGATTTTCCGGATGATTTAATTCATCTTTATTTTAGCTTATATTTATTTTATTTTTATTATATTTAATTTAATTGTTTCCTGTTTTTTAATTTTTTAATTTTAAATTTTATTTTCATTATTGTTTTATTTTATATTATTTTTGTTCATTCTATAATATTGTTTATTTATTGTTTGTGTTTATGATTTTGCAAACATATTTTTAAGCCTTCTCTTTTTCTTTTTCCTCACTATTCTCTTTTTCTCTTTTTCGACTTCTATACTATTTAAATTTGTGTTAGAACTAGTAACGTCTCTGGCTTCAATTGGCTGTGAACTGGGGCATAGCTGGCCGGACGGGCAAATAAAATTCCCCCACCGTGTCGGAGTCGTTACTAGTCGATTTGTAATTTTGTTAGATTTTCCTTGCTAGGCTTTCTTAGTTCATTAAGCCTTTTTATAACGTATTCAGTTTTAAACAATTAAACAAATTTAAAACAAATAAACAAATTAAACAAATAAACAAATAAACAAATAAACAAATAAACAAATAAACAAATAAACAAATAAACAAATAAACAAATAAACAAATAAACAAATAAACAAATAAACAAATAAACAAATAAAACAAATAAACAAATAAACAAATAAACAAATAAACAAATAAACAAATAAACAAATAAACAAATAAACAAATAAACAAATAAACAAATAAACAAATAAACAAATAAACAAATAAACAAATAAACAAATAAACAAATAAACAAATAAACAAATAAACAAATAAACAAATAAACAAATAAACAAATAAACAAATAAACAAATAAACAAATAAACAAATAAACAAAATAAAAAACAAATAAACAAATAAACAAATAAACAAATAAACAAATAAACAAATAAACAAATAAACAAATAAACAAATAAACAAATAAACAAATAAACAAATAAACAAATAAACAAATAAACAAATAAACAAATAAACAAATAAACAAATAAACAAATAAACAAATAAACAAATAAACAAATAAACAAATAAACAAATAAACAAATAAACAAATAAA
The DNA here is from genome assembly GCA_018904225.1 of Lordiphosa mommai. Classification (NCBI taxonomy): domain Eukaryota; kingdom Metazoa; phylum Arthropoda; class Insecta; order Diptera; family Drosophilidae; genus Lordiphosa; species Lordiphosa mommai. The sequence continues at coordinate 1,132,950 of JAEIFT010000050.1, read as the reverse complement.
CAAATAAACAAATAAACAAATAAACAAATAAACAAATAAACAAATAAACAAATAAACAAATAAACAAATAAACAAATAAACAAATAAACAAATAAACAAATAAACAAATAAACAAATAAACAAATAAACAAATAAACAAATAAACAAATAAACAAATAAACAAATAAACAAATAAACAAATAAACAAATAAACAAATAAACAAATAAACAAATAAACAAATAAACAAATAAACAAATAAACAAATAAACAAATAAACAAATAAACAAATAAACAAATAAACAAATAAACAAATAAACAAATAAACAAATAAACCAAAAACAAATAAACAAATAAACAAATAAACAAATAAACAAATAAACAAATAAACAAATAAACAAATAAACAAATAAACAAATAAACAAATAAACAAATAAACAAATAAACAAATAAACAAATAAACAAATAAACAAATAAACAAAAACAATAAACAAATAAACAAATAAACAAATAAACAAATAAACAAATAAACAAATAAACAAATAAACAAATAAACAAATAAACAAATAAACAAATAAACAAATAAACAAATAAACAAATAAACAAATAAACAAATAAACAAATAAACAAATAAACAAATAAACAAATAAACAAATAAACAAATAAACAAATAAACAAATAAACAAATAAACAAATAAACAAATAAACAAATAAACAAATAAACAAATAAACAAATAAACAAATAAACAAATAAACAAATAAACAAATAAACAAATAAACAAATAAACAAATAAACAAATAAACAAATAAACAAATAAACAAATAAACAAATAAACAAATAAACAAATAAACAAATAAACAAAAAACAAATAAACAAATAAACAAATAAACAAATAAACAAATAAACAAATAAACAAATAAACAAATAAACAAATAAACAAATAAACAAATAAACAAATAAACAAATAAACAAATAAACAAATAAACAAATAAACAAATAAACAAATAAACAAATAAACAAATAAACAAATAAACAAATAAACAAATAAACAAATAAACAAATAAACAAATAAACAAATAAACAAATAAACAAATAAACAAATAAACAAATAAACAAATAAACAAATAAACAAATAAACAAATAAACAAATAAACAAATAAACAAATAAACAAATAAACAAATAAACAAATAAACAAATAAACAAATAAACAAATAAACAAATAAACAAATAAACAAATAAACAAATAAACAAATAAACAAATAAACAAATAAACAAATAAACAAATAAACAAATAAACAAATAAACAAATAAACAAATAAACAAATAAACAAATAAACAAATAAACAAATAAACAAATAAACAAATAAACAAATAAACAAATAAACAAATAAACAAATAAACAAATAAACAAATAAACAAATAAACAAATAAACAAATAAACAAATAAACAAATAAACAAATAAACAAATAAACAAATAAACAAATAAACAAATAAACAAATAAACAAATAAACAAATAAACAAATAAACAAATAAACAAATAAACAAATAAACAAATAAACAAATAAACAAATAAACAAATAAACAAATAAACAAATAAACAAATAAACAAATAAACAAATAAACAAATAAACAAATAAACAAATAAACAAATAAACAAATAAACAAATAAACAAATAAACAAATAAACAAATAAACAAATAAACAAATAAACAAATAAACAAATAAACAAATAAACAAATAAACAAATAAACAAATAAACAAATAAACAAATAAACAAATAAACAAATAAACAAATAAACAAATAAACAAATAAACAAATAAACAAATAAACAAATAAACAAATAAACAAATAAACAAATAAACAAATAAACAAATAAACAAATAAAAAATAAACAAATAAACAAATAAACAAATAAACAAATAAACAAATAAACAAATAAACAAATAAACAAATAAACAAATAAACAAATAAACAAATAAAACAAATAAACAAATAAACAAATAAACAAATAAACAAATAAACAAATAAAAAACAAATAAAACAAATAAACAAATAAACAAATAAACAAATAAACAAATAAACAAATAAACAAATAAACAAATAAAAACAAATAAACAAATAAACAAATAAACAAATAAACAAATAAACAAATAAACAAATAAACAAATAAACAAATAAACAAATAAACAAATAAACAAATAAACAAATAAACAAATAAACAAATAAACAAATAAACAAATAAACAAATAAACAAATAAACAAATAAACAAATAAACAAATAAACAAATAAACAAATAAACAAATAAACAAAAATAAACAAATAAACAAATAAACAAATAAACAAATAAACAAATAAACAAATAAACAAATAAACAAATAAAACAAATAAACAAATAAACAAATAAACAAATAAACAAATAAACAAATAAACAAATAAACAAATAAACAAATAAACAAATAAACAAATAAACAAATAAACAAATAAACAAATAAACAAATAAACAAATAAACAAATAAACAAATAAACAAATAAACAAATAAACAAATAAACAAATAAACAAATAAACAAATAAACAAATAAACAAATAAACAAATAAACAAATAAACAAATAAACAAATAAACAAATAAACAAATAAACAAATAAACAAATAAACAAATAAACAAATAAACAAATAAACAAATAAACAAATAAACAAATAAACAAATAAACAAATAAACAAATAAACAAATAAACAAATAAACAAATAAACAAATAAACAAATAAACAAATAAACAAATAAACAAATAAACAAATAAACAAATAAACAAATAAACAAATAAACAAATAAAACAAATAAACAAATAAACAAATAAACAAATAAACAAATAAACAAATAAACAAATAAACAAATAAACAAATAAACAAATAAACAAATAAACAAATAAACAAATAAACAAATAAACAAATAAACAAATAAACAAATAAACAAATAAACAAATAAACAAATAAACAAATAAACAAATAAACAAATAAACAAATAAACAAATAAACAAATAAACAAATAAACAAATAAACAAATAAACAAATAAAACAAATAAACAAATAAACAAATAAACAAATAAACAAATAAACAAATAAACAAATAAACAAATAAACAAATAAACAAATAAACAAATAAACAAATAAACAAATAAACAAATAAACAAATAAACAAATAAACAAATAAACAAATAAACAAATAAACAAATAAACAAATAAACAAATAAACAAATAAACAAATAAACAAATAAACAAATAAACAAATAAACAAATAAACAAATAAACAAATAAACAAAAACAAATAAACAAATAAACAAATAAACAAATAAACAAATAAACAAATAAACAAATAAACAAATAAACAAATAAACAAATAAACAAATAAACAAATAAACAAATAAACAAATAAAAACAAATAAACAAATAAACAAATAAACAAATAAACAAATAAACAAATAAACAAATAAACAAATAAACAAATAAACAAATAAACAAATAAACAAATAAACAAATAAACAAATAAACAAATAAACAAATAAACAAATAAACAAATAAACAAATAAACAAATAAACAAATAAACAAATAAACAAATAAACAAATAAACAAATAAACAAATAAACAAATAAACAAATAAACAAATAAACAAATAAACAAATAAACAAATAAACAAATAAACAAATAAACAAATAAACAAATAAACAAATAAACAAATAAACAAATAAACAAATAAACAAATAAACAAATAAACAAATAAACAAATAAACAAATAAACAAATAAACAAATAAACAAATAAACAAATAAAACAAATAAACAAATAAACAAATAAACAAATAAACAAATAAACAAATAAACAAATAAACAAATAAACAAATAAACAAATAAACAAATAAACAAATAAACAAATAAACAAATAAACAAATAAACAAATAAACAAATAAACAAATAAACAAATAAACAAATAAACAAATAAACAAATAAAACAAATAAACAAATAAACAAATAAACAAATAAACAAATAAACAAATAAACAAATAAACAAATAAACAAATAAACAAATAAACAAATAAACAAATAAACAAATAAACAAATAAACAAATAAACAAATAAACAAATAAACAAATAAACAAATAAACAAATAAACAAATAAACAAATAAACAAATAAACAAATAAACAAATAAACAAATAAACAAATAAACAAATAAACAAATAAACAAATAAACAAATAAACAAATAAACAAATAAACAAATAAACAAATAAACAAATAAACAAATAAACAAATAAACAAATAAACAAATAAACAAATAAACAAATAAACAAATAAACAAATAAACAAATAAACAAATAAACAAATAAACAAATAAACAAATAAACAAATAAACAAATAAACAAATAAACAAATAAACAAATAAACAAATAAACAAATAAACAAATAAACAAATAAACAAATAAACAAATAAACAAATAAACAAATAAACAAATAAACAAATAAACAAATAAACAAATAAACAAATAAACAAATAAACAAATAAACAAATAAACAAATAAACAAATAAACAAATAAACAAATAAACAAATAAACAAATAAACAAATAAACAAATAAACAAATAAACAAATAAACAAATAAACAAATAAACAAATAAACAAATAAACAAATAAACAAATAAACAAATAAACAAATAAACAAATAAACAAATAAACAAATAAACAAATAAACAAATAAACAAATAAACAAATAAACAAATAAACAAATAAACAAATAAACAAATAAACAAATAAACAAATAAACAAATAAACAAATAAACAAATAAACAAATAAACAAATAAACAAATAAACAAATAAACAAATAAACAAATAAACAAATAAACAAATAAACAAATAAACAAATAAACAAATAAACAAATAAACAAATAAACAAATAAACAAATAAACAAATAAACAAATAAACAAATAAACAAATAAACAAATAAACAAATAAACAAATAAACAAATAAACAAATAAACAAATAAACAAATAAACAAATAAACAAATAAACAAATAAACAAATAAACAAATAAACAAATAAACAAATAAACAAATAAACAAATAAACAAATAAACAAATAAACAAATAAACAAATAAACAAATAAACAAATAAACAAATAAACAAATAAACAAATAAACAAATAAACAAATAAACAAATAAACAAATAAACAAATAAACAAATAAACAAATAAACAAATAAACAAATAAACAAATAAACAAATAAACAAATAAACAAATAAACAAATAAACAAATAAACAAATAAACAAATAAACAAATAAACAAATAAACAAATAAACAAATAAACAAATAAACAAATAAACAAATAAACAAATAAACAAATAAACAAATAAACAAATAAACAAATAAACAAATAAACAAATAAACAAATAAACAAATAAACAAATAAACAAATAAACAAATAAACAAATAAACAAATAAACAAATAAACAAATAAACAAATAAACAAATAAACAAATAAACAAATAAACAAATAAACAAATAAACAAATAAACAAATAAACAAATAAACAAATAAACAAATAAACAAATAAACAAATAAACAAATAAACAAATAAACAAATAAACAAATAAACAAATAAACAAATAAACAAATAAACAAATAAACAAATAAACAAATAAACAAATAAACAAATAAACAAATAAACAAATAAACAAATAAACAAATAAACAAATAAACAAATAAACAAATAAACAAATAAACAAATAAACAAATAAACAAATAAACAAATAAACAAATAAACAAATAAACAAATAAACAAATAAACAAATAAACAAATAAACAAATAAACAAATAAACAAATAAACAAATAAACAAATAAACAAATAAACAAATAAACAAATAAACAAATAAACAAATAAACAAATAAACAAATAAACAAATAAACAAATAAACAAATAAACAAATAAACAAATAAACAAATAAACAAATAAACAAATAAACAAATAAACAAATAAACAAATAAACAAATAAACAAATAAACAAATAAACAAATAAACAAATAAACAAATAAACAAATAAACAAATAAACAAATAAACAAATAAACAAATAAACAAATAAACAAATAAACAAATAAACAAATAAACAAATAAACAAATAAACAAATAAACAAATAAACAAATAAACAAATAAACAAATAAACAAATAAACAAATAAACAAATAAACAAATAAACAAATAAACAAATAAACAAATAAACAAATAAACAAATAAACAAATAAACAAATAAACAAATAAACAAATAAACAAATAAACAAATAAACAAATAAACAAATAAACAAATAAACAAATAAACAAATAAACAAATAAACAAATAAACAAATAAACAAATAAACAAATAAACAAATAAACAAATAAACAAATAAACAAATAAACAAATAAACAAATAAACAAATAAACAAATAAACAAATAAACAAATAAACAAATAAACAAATAAACAAATAAACAAATAAACAAATAAACAAATAAACAAATAAACAAATAAACAAATAAACAAATAAACAAATAAACAAATAAACAAATAAACAAATAAACAAATAAACAAATAAACAAATAAACAAATAAACAAATAAACAAATAAACAAATAAACAAATAAACAAATAAACAAATAAACAAATAAACAAATAAACAAATAAACAAATAAACAAATAAACAAATAAACAAATAAACAAATAAACAAATAAACAAATAAACAAATAAACAAATAAACAAATAAACAAATAAACAAATAAACAAATAAACAAATAAACAAATAAACAAATAAACAAATAAACAAATAAACAAATAAACAAATAAACAAATAAACAAATAAACAAATAAACAAATAAACAAATAAACAAATAAACAAATAAACAAATAAACAAATAAACAAATAAACAAATAAACAAATAAACAAATAAACAAATAAACAAATAAACAAATAAACAAATAAACAAATAAACAAATAAACAAATAAACAAATAAACAAATAAACAAATAAACAAATAAACAAATAAACAAATAAACAAATAAACAAACAAATAAACAAATAAACAAATAAACAAATAAACAAATAAACAAAAAAAAACAAATAAACAAATAAACAAATAAACAAAATAAACAAATAAACAAATAAACAAATAAACAAATAAACAAATAAACAAATAAACAAATAAACAAATAAACAAATAAACAAATAAACAAATAAACAAATAAACAAATAAACAAATAAACAAATAAACAAATAAACAAATAAACAAATAAAACAAATAAACAAATAAACAAATAAACAAATAAACAAATAAACAAATAAACAAATAAACAAATAAACAAATAAAACAAATAAACAAATAAACAAATAAACAAATAAACAAATAAACAAATAAACAAATAAACAAATAAACAAATAAACAAATAAACAAATAAACAAATAAACAAATAAACAAATAAACAAATAAACAAATAAACAAATAAACAAATAAACAAATAAACAAATAAACAAATAAACAAATAAACTCAAGGGAGTGCTTGGCAAAGATGGAGGAGGTTGGGGCGATTCACCGGAAGCAGGCGGTGGCACAACTAAAAATTGCGGCTCCATTCCATTTCAAGGCACCACAACCCTGTTTGTTAATAGGTACACAACCGAAGCGCGAAGCACAACTTCGGTTTGTTTAAGTTTGGCATGGCGAACAGCTGTTTTAATGATGCGGCTGCGGTCTAAACGCCTGCATTATTTTTCCGCATCTTCGACAATGATGCGCCCTGTGTATCTCCGGTAAAAGGCGTAAAAACCATCCAATAAGAATCATTAGAACAGAACTAAAGTTTGCGCACTGGCATCTTCAAATTCGCAGGAAATGTGTTCATGCCACGTGTAACCAAAAGCTAAGTTCGAAACAAAATTTTTTTAGATTAGAGCAATAATTTATTATTTTAGATATAAATAACAATCAAATATTATTCTTTATAATAATTATACGGGAATTTAGGGTAGGATTTTAATAACATTTTTAAGTGAGCAAAAAATGTTACTAACATCTCGTACTTTTTGTATGTTTCATAAAAGAAAAAAGTAACCCACATTTTATGTTTGTTGTACATATTAATCTAAAATTATAACATTATGATACATATTTTTACATGTATTTTGAAGATTTAATTATTTCAATAAGTTTCAATTGAAATAAATACGTGTTCTCTAATTTATACTGACATTTTTCAAAATGTATTAATATACATACTTAGGCGTAATAGTCCTAACATATAAGGGCTTACAAATAATAAACATTGTACCCAATACATCAATATTTTACATGATTAGTTGATATCAGGTTGCAACTTTTTTTTTTGTACAGATGAAAATAATTAATGTATATTGAATTTGGCATTTTTATTTCATGTACGTGATCATGATTAAACTTTGATAATTTAATCAAACATTAGCTGTTCATTGAGAAAGTGTGATTAAAAACCATCTATGTATTAAGGAAGGATAACTGGTTTGAATGTAAAAGAGAAATATCGCTCGATTCTAATAGACTTATAGAAATACGAATATGTGTAGATAGATCTAAGTGACTAAATGACCGTGTTTAGCAAAATAACTGCTCTCTGATCAATTATCTTCCTGCTGAACTCTAATAATGCGACCTCATAACAGCCAACTTAAATTATCATAAAGAGGAGCAGGTTTCGAGGAAATAGAACACGCCTTAAAAGTGATACTGATATAACCAGCAGTAGTTGCTTAAGCGTAGTATCCGCCTCACCACAGCGACTGCCAAAACAAAAATAACTGAAGTGTCAATTGTCTTGTTTTGAGACCAGATTTGAAAAACCAGCATTATTTATGGACACATTGTTATTGGAGTTGTTTTGATATTCCACCCCACTCCCTCATGTTTGCTCGCATTAACGAAAGTTATAAAAATAAAATTCACCTAAAACATAATTATATGTTATACACAGTATAAAAAATTTGTTTAAAATTCCTCGTACTGTTACTATTAATAAATGCTCCCGTTAACTCAAAATTGTATATCGACAATGTCCCAAACATAAAGAAAAAATTCTAAATAATTTTTATTGAGTTATCGATACAATCACAGAAAATACGAATCTAGTATTAACTTGAGACCTTTATCGAAGGTGGATATTGCAAACAAAGAGTCGGCTAATAGTTTTTGGCAAAAAAACAAAATTTATTAGATTTTTATATGAATTTATTAGTTATGGCTGCTGCTTTGTTGTGGTAGATACAAATCAAAAACTAGTTTTATCGGTAAATAGTATATAAGTCACGGTTGCCACAGTTGGCGTTTTTGCGCCAAAACTGGTGTTTTTTTTTGCGGTTGGCGCATTGGCACTTTTTTTTTGGAACTGGCTCTTTTTGCTTATGATTGGAATAAGCACAAAAAAGTTTGAATATTAATCAGCACCATATTCAATAATGTCTCCATGGGCCAGTTAACTGCCGCTAGTTTAAAAAATGATTTGGGAAGAAGTTTCAAAGGTAAAAAACGGGCTTAGAATTGAAGTGTTTAAAGAATTTGAAGGAATATTGGATACTGACTGTTTTGTTTTTATAATGTAAAGAAAATTAATTAATATATTAATATGTATTTTTTGTTTTGATTTAAGTACAAATTTTGGGAACTGAAGGCATTTTAAGTAATATAGCCTTATTTTATGTTGTTGTGAAGCACAAATTTTTGATTAAATTTAATAAATATGATAAGATTAATATTTAAATTAATATTTTTTTTTATCTATTTTATGAAGTTTCAAAATAACCAGGAAATTGACTGTTATGATAAATAACACGGGTTTACAAATAAATTCTAACTTTTGGACCAGAGCAGATAACTATCTTTTCTTATGTATTTTTAAGCGCTGAATCGAATCAATTGTCGGCTTATAACTGGATCCTCTTGATCAGAAAATAATTATATAAATGAAAATTATTTGAGGTGTGTTTATACTTCCAAGCCTAATGGCCATTTCACATAACCTTTTCAAATTTCATTGGTTTTTATGAGATCTATTTTAAATAATTCTTAAAAATGTTAAAGAAACTTAAAAAATTCCGGGATTAATTTTTTTAAGTAAACGTAGGTGCCCTTCAATTGACTATACTCGCAATTTTTATATATCATCGCGCCTTTTTAAATAATTGTCCTAAAACTACGAGACTCGCGATTTTTCTTACCAAATTTTTCTTCCAAAAATACAATACATAACATTAAAGTATAGGAAAACAAAGAAAAAGTCAGATAACAATATTGTATTGTTTACCTTAATATCTTAGAAACAAAAAGAACTAGGACAAAACGGGCGATTGATTTGAATTCAGAATTCAAAAATGTACAATAAACGCTTGATATCTGCTCTGTTCCAAAACCTTGTATACGTGAGTAATTTTAAGTTATTCAGAAAGAAATATTTTTGATAGAATAAAATAAAAATAAAACATAAATAACCGAAAAAATATATTTTGGCTCTTTTTAACGATTTTGGCTCTTTTTTGATTTTTTTTTGGTGCTAAAAATGTTCTCAAGTGGCAACCGTGATATAAGTATATATTGTATCGATTAGCGTGTCATCGGTATCATTATTCGCATCTTGGTATTTTGTGCACTTAAGAAATGAGTTTTAAATAATTTCACTGCGATAGTTTAAAAGAAGTAAGAAAGTTGGTAAAGCCCGACTGTAATATACTCTGTACCTGTTTGTATATAACTGATAACTTTATTCTCTCTGGAATGCAAATGGCATTTCTCGCCACAAACTGGAGCTTTTAAAGTTCCTACAAGACAATGAAATCGACATAATGCTGCTTGCAGAAACTCATCTCACGGAAAGATACAATTTTCAATGATCGGGTATGCCTTCTGCGGCACAAATCACCCAGATGGTAAAGCTCATGGCGGAACTGGCATTCTAGTCAGAAGCCGCATTAAACATTACCAACTACCTGGATTTGTGGAAAACTACATGCAAGCTACATCGATATGCGTGGAACCAAAGCGAGGAAATATTTCTGTGTCAGCAGTTTATTGTCCCACTGCCACTGGGGCTGTTGACTAACTAACACCAAAGGAAAGCAACTATACAGCGAACAAACTCGACTAGGTATCACCGGGTAGGCCTACATATTGGCTAGCGGATCCAAAAAAAATTCCCGATCTTATAGACTTCGCCATAACAAGAAAAATTCCACGTAACTTGGTTACTGCAGAAGCATTAGCAGATTTGTCGTCAGACCATTTCCCAATTATTTTTACCCTTCTGGAGAGCCCTCCGATCATCGAATATCCTCGGCGCCTGACATCCCACAAGACGAACTGGCTTAAATACAAAAAATATATTAGCAGCCACATCGAACTGAGCCCAACCATCAACATCGAAGAAGACATAGAAAATTCCGTCCAAACACTTAACACCATCATTACAGCTGCAGCTTATCACTCAAACCCTCAAACAGCAAAAACAACAACATCGAAGGAAGATAGTAGATTATAAGAGAATGGCAAAGCAATAGGTCACCTGCTGCAAAGAATTGTCTGAGACAAGCAGAACGCAAACTTAGCAGAGCCCTCGAAACTGAAGAACAAAAAGCCCAAAGCCGTTACATAGATAAGTTGTCGCCTACAAGCATAAAATTTCCTTTATGGAGAGCACACGAGAGCATAAAGCCACCTGCAAAGATAGACACGCCTTTGAGGGATCGGAGAGGAAGATGGGCCCGCAGCGACGAAGAAAAGGCAAATATATTTGCACTCCACCTTTCAAATGTTTTCCAGCCTAATCCACCAACAAATGGATTTATTCTTCCAACAATTTCAACTGCCGCACAATCTGACCCAATCAAAGTTCACTCGTCTGAAATAAGAAATCGAATAAGAGAACTTAATTCTAGAATAACACCCGGACATGCTCTCATTACGCCAAAAATGATTATGGAACTTCCAATTCCAGCCATTAACTATATCTTCAGACTTTTCAATGCTGTTTTGCGATGTGGATACTTTCCCAATCACTGGAAAAAGTCCACAATCATAATGATTCACAAACTAGGAAAGGATAAAACACAAGCGTCGTCTTATAGACCCATTAGCCTGCTACCTTGTTTATCAAAATTATTTGAGAAGATCTTACTCCGAAAATGAAAAATGATTCTCATGCACAAAATATCATTCCATCTCACCATTTTGGGTTCCGGGTCAAGCACGGGACCATTGAACAAGTCAACCGCCTAACTTCAGATATTCGGACGGCGTTTGAGCATCACGAATACTGCTCCGCAATTTTCCTAGATGTGGCCCAAGCATTTGACCGTGTCTGGCTGGACGGTCTTATCTTCAAAATTAAGACTCTGCTTCCGCCGAACACACACAAACTCCTCGAATGCTACGTCAGTAACAGAGTATTTTTTATTTGTCATAACGAGTACACTACGCAAGAGTTCACCATTGAAGCCGGCGTGCCACAAGGTAGCGTTCTTGGCCCTTTTCTGTATGTATTATACACTGCTAACATTCCAACAGACCCCCGACTTACAATATCCACATTTGAGGATGATACGGCCATTCTAAGCAGATCACGATGTTCAATTAACGCAACAAGACTTTTGGAAGTAGAAGAGTGGCTGGCCAATTGGCGTATAAGGATCAACTAGCAAAAGTGTAAACATGTCACGTTCACACTTAACAGAAGTACCTGTCCCCCACTATACCTAAATGGGGCCTTGATCCCACAATCAAGTTATTAAATCCCGTTCCCCATTAAAACTGGAGAATAAAGTCTTACTGTATAAAACCATCATAAAGCCTGTTTGGACGTATGGCTCCCAGCTCTGGGGAAAAGCCTGTGCGGGCAGCGTGGACATCCTCCAAAGAGCACAATCACGAATTCGTAGAATCCTCACTGGAGCGCCATTGTACATTCGAAACGAGAGAATCCCCAACGATTTCAACATCCCATTGGTCGATACTGCAATAGCTCAAATAAAACGAAAGTATTTCGAGAAGCTCCATGCCCACCCTAACCAACTTGCCCAACCTGTCACCCTGCAAGCAACGCAAACACGACTTCGAAGAAAATACCTTCCAACCCAGCGATAGATCTAAAGGGCCGCTGAATACAAAACTACATCCAATTGGAGATAGTTTTTTTTATATAGTTTTTAGATTAAGATTTGCAAAATTATTGTTAGTCTCATTTAGAGAAAATTCAATAAATACCAAAAAAAAACACAAAATTCTGAATTTTTGTTTATTTAAACATACGAGTTAATTTATTTTTAAATCAAGTTTTTTTAAAGAACTTCTTCAATTAATTTTTTTCTATAAAGTATACTTGTATATATTGTCTGAGTTAATTTTTTTCCACTTCTATAAAACGAGCAAACAGGGCTAGGGTAGGGAATATCTTTCACCCAATTGACTACACTTATTCCACAATTCGAACAATTATGGTTGAATCGAGTGGCTTGTACCTGTGGCTAGGGTACGAAAACTGTATTTAGCCAGAATACAAGTTCTTTAAATGAAGGAATGCGAATACCCCTTTAGGTCGTACTGTAGTGCCTTACAAAATCTACATGAAGATTCTTCCCAATCGCGCATTTTAATTATAGATTAGATTATCTGTGCATATTTTGTTAATAGCTGGTATGCCGCACATAACAGCCGTTCGCCAAAAGGAAATGCCAAAAAAGTTGAAATATTTACTTAATATTTTTTATTTTCATAATTTAATTAACGATGTATTTTCTACCAATCTTTTTTCGATTTTCAATAGCAGAAAAAATTGTGTTTGTAAAGTAAGTTGGTTGCAACTTGCAACTATAATGATTTATTTATCTCACAAAAATAAAATACTTTTTTTTTTGTTAAGTACGTATTAAACATGCTCAAAAATGATAGGCAAAAAAGTTTTCAAATGTGTTTCAACATTAGAAAATTGGTAAAATTAAAAGTTGGTATTGGTTGGGAGCACCTTAACTCACTATTAAGCTTTTTTATAGCGATTTGAAAGTCAAAGTTTTTTGAGCAACAAAATTGTTGTTCAAAGTTGAAAATTTGTGCTGATATTGGTACTTAGGATGGCCGTAGAGAAATTACCTTTACATATTCTTAAAGGATAGCCTATTTTATTTATATTTTGTCGATTGAGTTGGCGCAACTTTAAAAATAGACTCCTGGTAGACCTTCTTTTTTCGAAATTGCCCATATTTTTGATCAGCGTGAACAGCCTAGTCGGTATCCGTCTGTCTGACCGTAGCGACGGTCTGTCTGTCAGACGATCTCAGAGACTATATGAGTTAGAGCTACCAATTACTGATTGCAAATTGGTGTATACCAAAAGCATATCTAGTTTGTTTCAGATTTAGAAATTCCTCTAAATTGTTCCTATTTTGAAAAGATAGGCGCTTAGTTATGGATAACAATTTTTTTATATTTATTTTTTTTGCGTAAGTTTACGTCGGCCCTGCTTGATCTTTATTAAATCATAAATATTAATATTACCATGAGCGGACAGTGGACCAAAATTTATCTGTAAAACTGTCTGAGTTAATCAACATTTTCTAATGCAGGGCGGGTGGGCGTGTCAATTTGAAACTAACTTGATCTGCGTGCAGACAAAAAATGGCAGCTTTACCTCTTACAGTCTCAGATATCTTCGTGTTCATACAAACGGACGGACAGAAAGACAAGGCTTGATTGACTCGACTACTGATGCTGATAAAGAATATATATACTTGTTGGTGTCGGAGAAACTTCCTTCTTCCTATTACATTTGTTTGAACTTATAAAACAAAAAATAGTTTGACTTGTTTTCGTTAGATGGAGTCTAAATCTATTCAATAAGTGCGTTGAATATAAAGCAAATATTTATTTTCATGTAGAATGGATTATTTCAAAAGCTCAAGTGTTAGTGTGTGTAAGATCTTTTGAGATTTTTGTGATCCCCAAAAATTGTAAACAGAGATTAAAACCGAAACGAAAAACATGTATTCTTTCGGTAACTGATTTCTGATTGATGTATTTTGAATTCGATTTTACTAGGGTTATGGAATATTGGAAACGTATAGGTTAACGTAACGTGAAAGTATTGTTATTGGGCTAAGCAATTACACTAGTTTACAGCTTTTTTGATCCCGAACATTTCGCAGCCGATCCCGATGTAATACAGTCTGCTGTCGAGAGTCTGCCCAAAAATTTTAAACTGGGGCCGTTTTCGAGAAAACGCGAAAAAGCTTGATTTTTGAAAGGGAAGAATAGTAGCTTTAGTACGAACCTGTGTAAAAACACCGTCAAAAAGTTTGACGATGAAAACACAATTTTCGTCTGTCTCTCGTCACAAATCGTCTGAAGTACGATTCACCATTCATCGCATTTCAGCTGAGGAGACCAAGTATAAGCAGAGCAAGGCGCGCAAGAACCAATTGGGTACCAAGTGTGTACCATTCTTGGTCTCACACGACGGTCGTACCATTCGTTATCACTATACCTTAATCCATGCCAACTAACCGATAGCCTGAAATACACCCGGACAATCCCATTAATGAAGTAGATACTTCATTATTAATTCCTCAAGGTCTGTACCTTAAATAAAACAAAATACAATCTTACATACGTAAGTTTTAAATTTTTTAAAATTCATTATTATTAATTTCTTTCAATTATAAATGAATCTTATAAAATCTGTTATTTCAAATTTTTTAAATAAAAGATTCTTTATAGGGTCCCTGATATTTATGGTTCATTAAATGCTTATTGCTTTTCGGCCTTTGCTAAAGATTGCAGCAACTCCGTTATTGAAAACTTGGCATTTTGCGCTGCATTTGGAGACATAAAGTTCAGCATTCTGTTCCCATACTGGAATGCACCCTCATGCCCTAAGATGGCAGCACAGGAGCATTTGTGGGACTATGATTTCCTTATATTTCTTGAGAAAATCTCGAATAATTCCGCTCAATGTCTTTTAATGATAGTTATAAAAAAATGACATAAATGACGTGAAGCACTCATTGTCGAACTTAACCAGATAGAACCAAATTTTCCAGGAAAAAGTTGACAAAAAATACAACTTTCAAATTAAGCCTACTACGATGAACAATAAAAAATTAATGTATATTATGGCTAGTTGTATAAAAATAAAATCTTTACTTTTTTACTTAAATGGCAATAACTGCTGTATTATTCGATCGATCAATGAAATATCCAGCATTATGATTTAAATAGGTCTGCGTTTGTTGACCAGCAAAAAAATTTATTTCTTGGTGAAAATGGCATGCAAAATCTAGTTTTTTTTTTAAACTGACAAATTTAAAGCCGATGAAAGCCCAAATCAACCATCGGATTAAACAGTGGTGTATGAATGATTAATAGTATTACCTTTCAAGAAAAATTATCCGTTTCAAAATCAATAAGCCAATACTAAAGAAATCAAAATTTTTCTAAGCAACTATTCTTTCCATTCAAAAATCTTGCTTTTCCGCGATTTCTTGAAATCGGCCTCACTTAAATTTTTTGGGATTGATTTTCGGACTCACCAGACTGTTTTACATAGGGATCAGATAACATAACCGTTATTCGTTTTGGTTTTATTCTCTGATTTTTAAATTAATACGATAGTATTTTTCCTGTTATTGGCATAACTTCAGTTATAAACATTGATCAACGAAGTATGATATTGACATATGGGGCTAATATACATTTGATGTTTATTTTCTATAAAAGAAAATTATTTTTATACCCGTTACTCGTAGAGTAAAAAGGGTATACTAAGTTCGTGCAAATGTATGTAACAGGCAGAAGGAAGCATTTCCGACCCCATAAAGTATATATATTCTTGATCAGCATCAATAGCCGAGTCGATATAGACCTGTCCGTCCGTCCGTCTGTCCGTCTGTCCGTCTGTCTGTATGAACACCTAGATCTCAGAGACTATAAGAGCTAGAGCTACCATTTTTTCAGTGTAGACTTGTATTGTCTGCACGCAGATGAAGTTTGTTTCAAATTTTTGCCACGCCCCCGCAATATTAAAAAAACCTTATATCTCCCACAATTTTAAAAATAGATTGTTCGGACCTTCTAGACATATATTTTAATCATCAATACCTACCGATCCGCCATACTTCATTTCTTGATCAGATGAACGATAGAAAAGTTCCTGCCCCCGCAATTTGAAAAATACCTCAAATCTCACACAATTTTGAAGAAAGATTGTTCGGACCTTCCAGACATATATTAAAATCATCATTACCTATCGATCCGCAATACATCATTTCTTGATCAGATGAACGATAGAAAAGTTCCCACCCCCGCAATTTGAAAAATACCTCAAATCTCCCAGACATATATTTAAATCATCATTACCTATCGATCCTCCATACATCATTTTCCGATCAGATGAGTTATAGTAGAGTTGCCTCCCCGGCAATTTGTAAAAAAACTCATATCTTCCACAATTTGAGATCTAATAAAATATTCTTAAAAAAAACCTTACCCTGAGTAACGGGTATATCGAAGTAGAGCAGGGCCGACTTCAACTTACGCTCTCGTTTATAATAAGGTACATATATACAGTGTTAGGGAGTACCTAGGTATTTGTACCTAGGTACATACCTAGATACATAATTTGATGTACCTTTTATCTTACCTAGGTATTGAAAAGTTCGAGTACCTTTTACCTTACCTAGGTCCAAATTTTCATTTACCTTCTCAAAAGGTAAGGGACTAGGTACATAAATTTCAATAAGAATTATGGTCACACCAACAAAAAGCTTATGTACAAAATTTGTACATTTTGTACTGAATGGCAAATTCTAAATTTGTACATTTTGTACTGAATGGCAAATTCTACGGGACTTCAGTGGAGTGGGGTAAATCAAAACGTATTTCTGTTTGTAAGAACTAAAGGAACTAAAGGTGGTTTTGAACTAAATCAATTGGATCCTGCTTTATCTGATACTGCGAAGACCAGAGACAGGATTAATCTGGTCTGTTCTCGTTTCCTAATTCGATTAATCGAAATTGGTAAATGGTCTTATTTTTAAAAAACGATTAGACAATCAGGTTTATATATTTTGAATAAGGATAAATGAAAATTTAAAGTTATTCGCCGAATAAGACAGTCGGTTAATAAAAACGGGAACATTTAATATAAACACGGGTTGATTTGGTAAAAAGGCCATAATTTTACAGTTGTTTATATTATCTAAGTCCAAATGACCAACTGCTAAGAGATCTAAGGTCATTTTGCAGTAGAAACTAAGATACTGGATCGAAAAACGGCACATAGAGTTAGGAGAGGAGGCACTTAAAGTTGGAAAGCACTTGAGGAAAATAGGAAAATAATGCTGGACAAAAGACACTCTCAATTTTTTATGTTTTTAAAATATAGGTGGATATTAAGAAGAAGTATATTGCCTAAATGAATGTTGGTTAATCGCGGCCAAAAAGTTGGCAACATACAATTTCTTATTATCCACATAAGATGAAAAACATGAAGATGAAAATACGGCCCTAAGCATCATTATTTAACGAGTCAAAGGTAAATGCTCTGCCCCAGTTGAAAGAATTTTTAGAAGAAAATATAAAAATAATGTATAGCTTCAAATTAATTTAAAGTGTTAAAGATTTCTACATTATTATTGGATAAAGGAGGAAGCTTTCGAGTTCCTTTTATGTGTCTAAGAATTTTTGTTTTGATTACTATAAATAACTATAAAGAATGCTTTAAATGGCTTATTACAAAAGTACCTTTTTAGTACCTATACCTTTACCTAGGTACTGAATAATCCAGTTACCTTTTACCTTCCTAGGTATAATTTTTGGCAATTACCTTGTACCTTACCTAGGTAGAAATAATGAGTACCTTTCCAATCACTGCATATATAAATAGTTATTTGTCGTATTAAAAAGTGATTTTATGACCAGTGACCACTTGTCTGAGATGTCATATATTTTGGCTGAAAAATACCTTAGGTAGTTGTGATTTGGCCGTCAAAAAACTCATATAAAGTTTAGAGAGGCTACTACACTAAAATTAAACGCATATGAACTTCTCTGATTGACTTTTACACTATCTGAGCAAATCGCATAAGAAACTTATATAAGAACTTAGACAAGTAAAAATACTTAACGATTATAATTTAAATTAGTTGGATTCCTGAAACGGACTTAGACATCGTGAAAGCAAATCCAAATCATATGATTTTATGATTGACAAGGGTGTAGCCAGGAAAGAGTGTTTTAAGCACACTAAAGAAATGTGAAGTATCAATTGAGAAGCACACAATTTTTCTTTCATGTACTTGTGTGTGAGTTGTATACGCGTCGACTGCAATAATGCATTAAACATCCTTCCACTTCCATTTAAAATGCACACTAAAGATTTGTGAAGTGTGAAGAAAAGCTTTGAGGCCGACTTACTACATGTAATTCCATCATCTCGAGACTTTTGTGCTTTCTAATTTTTACACATGAGAAAGGGATCTACAGTTTAACGCCGAATCAGAGCGGTAAAATTTGTAAAGCATTTAATAGCTTCTTACTTCACTGCTGCCCCCAATAGCTGGTAGAGGTTACCGGATGTGTAAAAGTGTGAAAGAATAACTTTTAATTAGATGTTCCGAGGCGGGCCTGAACCTAGCCCTCCACACAGTAGGCACACACACAACCAACACTACTACCTCACTACGAGATTGGGTGCTAAAATTTGAAGCCAAGTTCTCACGGCAAAGTTAAAAAGTAGTTGTTAATAGTTTTGTCTAAGCTAAGTACAGCGACTAAGGTTTTAGAGGCACTACCAACAGATCATACACAAAAATGTGGGGCATTATTATTCGTGTTCGGCAAGGTACCAAATACCAGTTACAACTATAAAATTGTGCATGCTTACTAAAGATATGTTCGAGATACTTGCCAATCATTCAGCATCTGGCTTCTATTTCTTAAAGTCTTTTTCATTCATCATTCTCTATTTCTTTATTGCTTTTATTTTCCCTTACTACATTGGTCTATATGTCTGATGTTTTATGGCTTGTTCTTCTTTTTAAAATAATAAGATCCTGATTTTGATGCCTAAAAGAAATAAACAATTTGAATATATTTAGGGTATTCACTAGCTCTGTCTTAAGTCTTAAATTTAAGACATCAAAGCTAGTGAACGACCCTTTCTGATTTGACGTCTTAATTGTTTTGACAAAACAAATGTTTTTGACAAAACAAATGTTATTCAAAGTCTTAAATTTTTTTCAAGTATTTTGTTGTTGTGTCTTAAACTTTTGAAGTTTAAAAATTGAGATTTGAGACTTAAGACAGAGCTAGTGAATACCCTAATTATTTTTAAGTTTAAAAAATCGGATCAAAGCTAATAATTTAATCCAGTTGCAATTAAATTGTTTAATATTAACTCCTTTAGTGAAATTGTAAAAAAATACTTAATTTTGTTTTACTACAAATAACCGGTTTTTTTGAGCCCATTAAAGAATTTTTTCATTATTTATGACATATCTTTCGCTTATTTATACCACAAAACTATTAAAATTATATTACATCTAATGGAGCACTAATAAGTCAAATTAAATAATGGAGTCATTTAAATCAGTATAAGCTGTTTATGAAATTCTGTATATCTTTGAAGGTATTTATGTACACTTTATCTTCTTGAGACCTCATTACTTTAACAGCTGGTGTGCTCTTTGGTTGGCGACAGCTATTCTTGCTTCATTCGATTCACCCTGAAAGTAAAAATAGAAAATTTTGTTATTGTTACTGCAAAACAAAATCACTTTTTAACCAAATTTAAGGATAAAAATACACAAAAAATACAAAAATTTAAAACTAACATCCGCCGATGTTCAAATACGCTTGCAGTTTCTATATTTTATATAAGCAATTTTTTTTTTAATTTTTTACACAAATTTCATTTTTGCTTAGAACCTTTTCTACGCTATCCAACAGATGGCGCCACTTTCTGTAACTTTGTGGCTACGCCACTTTAAGTAATTAATATAAAACACAGTTTAGATTTAGATTTTAGTTTATTTGATGATGGCGTCGAGCCGAGTCTATATCAGGTTGCACGAGTCTGTCTGTGTTAGAGGTGGAACCATGAATGAATCTATTACTTATCGAGTATTGATCGTGTTAGTGATGGGTGAACTAGTCGGAACCGGAACCGCCACAGCTACTCCCCTTCCCAGTGATGAGTCAGGTTTACTGATGAGATTTGGTACTCCGATTTTTTTGATATGTTCGAATAGGTTTGGCTGGAGTATCAGGGTCTGCGACGATAAATGCTGGTTTAAGTCTTTCTACTGATATGTTGTGTGTGGTTCCATTGATGTTGATTGCAAAAAGTCGATCATTAATCCGATCTTTGATCTCATGTGGCCCTGTATACGGGGGCTCAAGGGGTTTTTTGACATGGTCGCTGCGCAGGAACATATGAGTGCATGAATACAAGTTTTTTTGTACAAATGGTGTTTTGTTAATGTGATGCATTACAGGTGAAGGACGAACTTGGCGCATGTAATCACGAAATTTGCTTATGAATTGAGTTGGATCATCTGGTTCATCATTGTGCGTAAAAAATTCTCCAGGAAGGCGTATATCTGTTCCGTATAGCATTTCGGCAGCAGATGAATTTATGTCTTCTTTAAAACACGTTCGGAGTCCCAGAAGTACAGTTGGTAAAATATCTAGCCAAGGAGTCTGTCGATTGCACATTAAAGCTGCTTTGAGTGAGCGATGCCAGCGTTCGATCATACCGTTGGAAGCGGGATGGTAGGGAGATGTGCGAATCCGTTGTGCTCCAACCATGTTTGTGAGTTATTCAAATAGAGATGATTCAAATTGAGTTCCTTGGTCTGTTGATATTATTTTTGGGGCTCCGAGCCTAGCAATCCATGTTCTGAAAAATGCTGTCGCTACTGTGTTAGCCGTAATATCTTGAATTGGGGCTATTTCGGGCCATCGAGTGAACCTGTCGATCATTGTGAGACAGTATTTGTAGCCTTTGTATTCAGGAACGACGATGATATCAATGTGAACGTGTTCAAAGCGCTTGTCCACCTTACGAAAGTGCTCAGGAACTAGTTGGTTGTGTCGTTGAATTTTTGAGCGTTGGCAGTCACTGCATTCGCTGACCCATTGGTTAATGTCACGACGCATTGCTGGCCAGACATAATTCTTTTAAATTTGTTTAATACTTGCTCGTTTTCCAGGATGAGAAAGGCGATGGATAGCAAAAAAAAATCTGTTTGCGAAGTGGCTTTGTTATGTAGGGTCGTATTGCAGACGTCTGTGTATCACAGTAGACTTCGATATCTGGTGGAAATTTGATTTGCTGCAATTTTAATTATGTATTGCCTTGAAGAAGCTGTTCCATTTCCTCATCGCCTTGTTGGAGTTCTTGGATTTGGCGAAGAGATACTGGTTCAGGCATATTGATTTGGTTGATGCGCGACAGTGCATCTGCCACAATATTGTTTGAGCCAGATACATGTACTATATTGGTAGTGAATTGTGCGATGTAATTTAGATGACGTATTTGCATTGGGGAGGCTTTGTCCAGTTTTTGTTGAAAAGCGTAGATCAAAGGCTTGTGGTCCGTTTGTATGACGAAATCTCGACCTTCCAAAATATGCTTAAAGTGCTTGATAGACAAATAAATTGCTAGTAGTTCTTTTTCATATGCACTGTAGTTCTGTTGGGCATTTTTGAGTTTGGTTGAAAAAAATCCAATTGAATTAATTTGTTTATCAACGATTTGTTGGAGATGTGCACCTACAGCGATGTCCGATGCATCTGTAGATAATACAAAAGGACATCCAGGGGCAATGAAATTCAATAGGGTATTGCAAGCAAGCGTTGATTTACAAGTCAAAAAAGCTTTTTCGAGATCTGGTGTCCAAATGACAGGTGTACGATCGTTTTTCTTCGACTCTTTGCATTGTCCTGTAAGAAGAGCTTGTGAATCTGAGGCAAGTGGAATGAATTTTCGAAAATAATTTAAGGCGCCAAGGAATCGGCGTAACTCCATGGTGTTGCTGGGCCTTGGGTAATTTTGTATGGCTTCTACTTGGTCTTGAGGTGGTGTCATGCCATTGACAGTAATATTGTACCCCAGAAATGTGAGTTGTTTTAGACCAAACTCGCATTTGGAAGTGTTTATCGATAACTTGGCTTGTTGAAGTTTTTCAAATACTGACTTAAGATGTGTTTCGTGTTCTGCGTGACTAGATGAGAACACAAGAATGTCGTCAATGTAACAAAAAACAAAGTCGTCATCGCGGAATATGGAATCCATGTACCGTTGAAAAGTTTGAGTGGCGTTTTTGAGGCCGAAGGGCATCACCGTTAACTCAAACAATCCAATAGGTGTATTAACGGCAGTTTTTTGAATGTCGGATGGATTCATGGGAATGTTGTAATACGCTTTGTTAAGATCAATTTTTGAGAAAATTATCTTACCGTGGAGTATGTCGCTGATGTCGTCGATGACGGGAATTGGATAGCGATCTGGCTGCGTGTGAGCATTCACCGTTCTATAATCGCCGCAAGCCCGCCAACCACCGGTTTTCTTTTTAACAAGGTGGATTGGGCTGGACCATGGACTGCTTGAGGGACGAATAATGCCAAGTTGAAGGAGTTCCTTGAATTCTGATTTGATGACTTCAAGTTTTTCTCCTGTGTATCGTCGTTTGGGTTCTGCTACTGGTTGGCCAGTGGTGATAATGTGATGAGAAACGTCACTTGACTCTGGAAGCTTGTAGATATTAATATTCGTCAAATTTACATATTTATTGATAATATGGTAAAATTTGGACGCAGGGTCGATGGTATGGATACTTTGTTGGTCATTTTGAAAGGTTGCTGCGTTGACTTTAAGTCGTGTGAGCGAATCGATGAGTCGTTTTGTTTTGAGATCCAACGATAAACCAAAATGTGCCAGAAAATCAGCGCCAATGATTGCTGATTTGACGTCTGCTACGATGAATTTCCAGGCAAAGGATCGACGTAGGCCTAAATGAACTTCAAGCTGCTTGGTGCCATATGTATGTATGATCGTGTTGTTCGCTGCGAACAGGGTGAGATCGTCGGCAGTTGAATTTCGATTGAAAGTTGCAAATTGTTTGGGAAGAACTGAAACGATGGAGCCAGAGTCAATTAAAAATGTTGTATGATTTCTTAAATCATAAATGTGCAGTCTTTTTTCAGCAAAAGGAACGCTGACGACAGTTGATTTAGTTTTCCTGCTGTGGGTTGGTTGTGCCCTCGAATTCGCACGGTTGGACACATCTTTTTGCTGACCGACCAAAACGAATATGGTATTGGCACACCTTCTGCTGGAAGTTAAGCGCAGATCGATCGTAGGTACGTGGGCTTCGTCCAGCATTATTGTTTGAGTTCGTTAAGCTGGGTTGGCTCAACTGTTGAATAATGGTTTGAACGGAAGCCTCCAGAGCACTCAGGCGAGTATCGATATTGCTTGTTTTTGGTCTTTGGATTGCTTCACAATAACTTGTTGTCGGTAAGTTGTCGAATATACGACCTTCAATCGCAGCCAAACACTCCACATTTTCGAGTTTGAATGCGGAAATAATAGTTCGGATGCTGTATGGCAAGCGTTGCATCCATAAAGTCGTAAGTCCCTCGGTGGATAACGAACTGTTGGCCAAATCGCGCATTTCGCGTAGCCGTTGACTGGGTTTTTTGTTCGACAATTCTGTTTCAGTCAGAAGTTTGACCAGTTTTTTCGAACTTGATTCTTCAAAACGCGCAATAAGTTCTGATTTTAGTTAGTCATATTTACCGGATTCTGGTGGGTGTTTGGCAATGTCAGAAATCTGGCGCAGGGTGTCTGCATCCAATGAGGTGATGACTGTGTAATATTTTGCTTGATCCGATTTGATATTGTGAATGTGGAGCAGTGCATCGATTTGTGTAAACCACAATTCTGGATCTGTGCCCATGAATTGTGGAAAGCGAATTGTGTTAATTGCACCGACGAAATTTGGCTGCTGGTTGTCACTTGCAACTTGTTCTTGCATGTTGACGATTTTTGAGACTTCTTTGGCCGCCGCCATATTGTCGGCGGCAGCGGCTGCGGCTGCTGAGGTTGAAGCCTCGTCGTCGCGAGTTACAACCATTTTAACAAGAGTTCAATTGTTTTCAGACGGGGTCACCATATGTGGCTACGTCACTTTAAGTAATTAATATAAAACACAGTTTAGATTTAGATTTTAGTTTATTTTATGATGGCGTCGAGCCGAGTCTATATCAGGTTGCACGAGTCTCTCTCTGTCTGTGTTAGAGGTGGAACCATGAATGAATCTATTACTTATCGAGTATTGATCGTGTTAGTGATGGGTGAACTAGTCGGAACCGGAACCGCCACAACTTAATCTTATACTTTATCAAATAAATTCTATTTAAGATTACTAAATAGAATGTCGTTAATATTGGTTTACCACCATTCAGGCAACCAAAGTGATGACCCCCTCTAAGTAAATGAACGAAATTAATCAAATTTACTACCGAAAGTGTCACCACTTTCATCACTTTGGTAAAATTCACACAAACAGTCGAATTTCAAACTCTGATGAAATTCACAATCACGCACACAGCCACAAGCTCAAGTAATGCGTAACTTTTCAACGAATGAGAACTCCGCCGTATAATTTGAGATCACTGACAAGACGCAAACTGATCTTTATGCCGGACGATATTCCAAGCGCCAGCCAAGCAGCGGACACCAACATGCAGGACGAGCCAAAATTCTAGAGCTCGAGGCTCAGCTTGAAAATTTTGGCGCAAACCAGCAACAACAACCGCCTACACGCTATCGAGGAGTATGTTGATCAGTTCGATCTGATCATAGTACAGCTTGACGAGTCCACCAGTATACAGCAAGTATGCAGCTCTCAAGCAACGGCTGACCCAGAAATTTTCCGAATCATCAAAGCAAATCATCATCCAGCGTTCTCGCGATCTTTCCCACATCGATAGAAGAAAGTCGTCTTTATATCAACGATCTCACAACACGAGCACGTTTTCTCATTGACTCAGGATTCGTAGTCTTAAACAAAGACACGGCCAACGAACTTATCCTAATACGCCACAAACCAAACGAAGATAAACACTTTCGGAAACTGCATATCCGAAATTGATTTTGGCCTGTAACTTAAATTAATCTAGACTTTTATCGTCGCTGACGTGGACACAGCCATCATCGGCGCCGACTTCATTTCACATATCAAACAGGTCATCGATTTGACCAACAAATGCCTCGTCGACTCCAACACAGGTCCCACAACGAGTGGACACTTTGTCAACACGAAACATTATTCGACTTTCACGGTACAAGGTGTTTCCGACTTTCAA
The DNA here is from genome assembly GCA_018904225.1 of Lordiphosa mommai. Classification (NCBI taxonomy): domain Eukaryota; kingdom Metazoa; phylum Arthropoda; class Insecta; order Diptera; family Drosophilidae; genus Lordiphosa; species Lordiphosa mommai. Next base: position 1,106,514 of record JAEIFT010000050.1, on the reverse strand, counting down.
GGTTTACTTCAAGTGTTTGTTGACATAACCAAACCTGGCATCAAAAACCATCAGTTGTCCGGTTGCAGATCGACCACGCCTTTTAGCAGGTGAAAAACTTTCGGCGGCAAAAGCAGAAATCAATTTTCTTATCGAATAAGGTATATATCGACCATCCAAAAGCCCATAGTCATGACCATTACGTTTGGTGACTAAAAAAAAAAATGATAGAACATGGCGATCTTGTGGCGACTATCGACAACTCAATGCTGCCACAGAACCTGATAGGTATGGACAATATAACTCGTTGTCTGGATTTCGTCTTCTGTTATATTGACGACATACGCATAACGTCTAGAACAGCTGACGAGCACGAGGACCATCTCCGCATTGTTTTAGAAGTCCTTCGCAAACATAGTTTGTGCATCGATTCCAGCAAATGTCAAATTGCATAACCTGAACAACGTTTTCTAAGCAATTTATGAATCCATCAAGCATTTCAAACATTTGGTGGAAGCACGCGTGTTCATAATCAAAACTAATCATAAGCCCCTAGTTTATGCTTTCAGTCAACGCCCTGTTAGAGAATCACCAAGGCAGCTGAGACATCTTAACTACCTATCCCAGTTTTCCACACCAATCATACATGTGAAAGGATAAGAGATCTGTGTGGCAGACGCACTTTCTAGCAGGGCCGCAAACCCCTCCAATTTCGACAGGGGCTCGGTTCGGGGTTCGAACCCTTACCCTACGCTAGGGGTTCGGTTCCACAACCGGTTCCCTTTAAATTGAGAACCGAGGTTCCGGTTCGGGTTCGGGTTCCAGATTGCATTTTATATATTTATGTACATAATAAATAATTTAATAGAGTTTGAAGAAGAGATGCCTTATAAACTAGATTGACTAGACAATCAGACATTGTATGTATGTTCAGAAGAGTTCAGCGATACTGCCATCTTGCACTCTTAGCGAAAGTCATTTCTCTTTCACAGTAGTGATATTCCTGAAACTGATGTGTTTTTTGTGGCCATGAAACCTGCAAAAAACACGGCCAATTTTGCCTTATAAATAAGAGATGACCTTTATCGGCGTATCCGTGATTTAGTAACTATGATTGGAGATATCGGCGTAACTGTGATTAAGTAACAGTGACTTGTAGTCACCAAATCACACTGTTGCTTTTTATATGCAGTCACTGTGATTTAATTATTGCCAGTGACAGTGACTTAATCACAGATACGCCTGTATGTCTCATCCCTAACTTATAGTGTGGCCGAACACGTTCATACATTTCCGCGAACTCAAGTCAGAGCTATTTTTTCCAAGAATGGGACCGACACAGCACGGCTTTGACTGGCATATTGTGAGAGTGAAATGCTAAAAGTATTTAAATTGTGACTTGGGTAAAAAAAAATGAAGAAATTTAAATGACGTACAATTATTCCTTGTATTCATTGTATTGTATAATTGAATTCCCTTGCTTGAGGTTGTGTTATTTTGTCTAGTCTTTTGTTGCGGGCGGGAAGAGTTTCGCCGTCCATACATGGGCATATGAATCGATACATTTTTGTTCATAAGTATGAAATATTTTTTATCATCAAAGTGCAAAAATAAATTCTGTGCTTGCAATTTTTTTTAGAACCGAACCCCATCATTTAGAAATCTAGGTAAGGTTCGGGTTCGGGTTCTCGTGATTATTTTCAATGGGGTTCGGTTCCCGGTTCGGTTCGGGCATCACCAGAACCTGAACCGAACCGGTTCTGAAGGGTTCGTTTCCGGATCGGTTTGCAGCCCTGCTTTCCATTCTTTGTACCATCATAATGCCCAACGCAGTGAGTTTGAAAAACATCCAAGATGATCAAGCCACTGATTCAGAGCTGCAAGGCATACGTACTGGAAAAAACATCTCTAAAACTGCAACCAATGCCATTTGACAACAATATTTCTCTCTACTGCGACACATCGACAGATTGCATACGCCCGTACGTGCCACAGAGTTTACGCCATCAAGTTTTTGCATCAATCCATGGACTATCGCATCCTAGTGGCAGGTCTACACTAAAACAAATCCTCAAAAAGTACGTCTGGCCATCAATGTGCAAGGATACTATCTTTAAGTGCAGAACTTGTCTGCCATGTCAACCTGCCCAAATAAACAAACACAACTGCCTGACTCCAAAAAAAATGCCTGTACCCGCCCACCATTTCGATCATGTTCCCATGGATATAGTTGTAATGCCACAACATAATGGATTTCGATACTGCCTAACCATGATCGACCGATTCTCTCGCTTGCCAGAGGCGGTGCCGTTGAGTGACATCACAGCAGATACAGTGGCTTTCTGAAGACACTGGATCTCTCGCTTTGGTACACCTAAAACTTCAACCTCCGACCAATAAATACTATTTAAGAATTCTAAATAAATTGGTGTCGATAATATTGGTTTACCTGAATCCAAAACTATTTGGCTGACCAAGTATCAAGTATACAAAACGCTTTAGCTGTCCAGAATTATGTGGATGTATATAAATCTAATAAGTGCAAAGTTTGGAGACGTTATACTTTCTGGGGTCGGAAATGCTTCCTTTTATGTGTTACAAACATCTGCAAAATTTTAATATACCCTCTGCAAGGGTATAAAAACAAATATCAAATGTTATTTCCTTATAATTTTTATAATGTCCAAATTTTCATATCAAAGTGATACTATTAAATCTCAATACGATCCTACAGTACAGGCTGCAGTTTCGTTCAGCTTTTTGACAATGATTTTATAAGCGCTGGCCCATGGGTCGTGCTCGGATGGGTCGCAAAGTTCAAGAAAGCATTTGCGCTTACTCTCTTTAATGACAGCTTTTAGTGCGGCGCGCCGTTCCGACTTGAACCATTATGTTCGCATCCATTGTGTCCGCGTTTCCAGTTGCAGCTAAGTTTTTAACAGAGCTCGCGAAGATTTGTGGAAGATTTGTGATATTTGAAATAAAAATTTGTTCACTTCACCATAATGTACATCTGTCTGTCCGTCTGTTTCTACGCGAACTAGTCCCTCTGTTTTAAAGCTATCGAGCTGAAATTTAGCACAGTCGTTTTTTACTGCACGCAACTTAGTAGTAGTAGTAGCAGGAGTTCAATTGGATGTTTTCCAATGAAGCACTCGAAGTTCTTGAAGTATAGGGCACACTCCGAGGAAATGGACTAGATCCTTCGGCACGCCCTTGTTACAAAGTGAGCAGGTTGGGTTTGTGCTAGTGCTATACGGCCGGTTAAAGGTAACAGTTCCGTACGGGCCTTGAAGTTCAACGATATGCTGTAGCTCGAAAAATCGTTACGAAAGTAATTATTTTCATTTAGAGACTTAGACAGATACCTGTATGTCTGTCTTGTATTTGAGAGTGCCGCATTCCGCCCAAGATCTTTAAAATTTTTTATAATCTATTGCTTGTACACCTATACGTACATAGTTGAGAGGCCAGTTTCTAGATGAAGAGCTTATGTTGGTGTATTCCGCTGAAGATGAAACATTTTCTTAACGTAAAATCGCAATAACTTTTCAGCACCTTTGTATTCGGTATACCCCAAAATCTGCGAGGCGTAGCACAATATAGATCTGGCTATTGCTAGGAAGATCTAGTACTTTACACTATGGTCAACATTGTTCTTTCCCAAAAGCTTACTACATGTGGCGTTAATGGACTTTTTCGCGACTTGCTGCTTTTGTTTCAGGTGCTTAGCAAAGTTCATGTTTGTGTGAGGATTACACCCAGGTACTTGAACTCTTTTACGATATCAAGCGGCAACATTTAGGCAACCATTTAGGCAACAATTTTTATTACTTTCCAGGCGGCCTCGGCCGTTTCTTATTACCTATACTTTTGGTTTCGAGGTGTTTATTTGCAGGTGATAGGTGTTGCAATAACGATGTAGTACGTTTATCATTGTTGGGAGCCTGCTAGGCGTCTCTGCCAATAGCACCATATCATCGGCGTATTTTATAACTTTGATGTGTTCTTCTCCTATATGCACACCTCCTGGGAGTATTTGCGAAATATCGTCGATGTACAGGGCTAAGAGTAATGGGCTCAATAAGCATCCTTGCTGAACGCCTAAATTACACTCAAACCATTAAGATAACGTGGCACCATCCCAGACCGCCGCTTCATTGCGGCTGTATGGACTCTGTAGAAATTAAGCATTTTAGTCAACACACCTTGAAGAAAAGAATGTGTCTATCAATCGTGTCAAATGCTGCCTTGAAATCCACGAACCATTTTTTATTTTCTACCGAGGTACTCTTTTGCCACGGCCACTAGTGCGAAAACGTTGTCTATAGTAGAGTATCCTTTTCGAAATCCTGCCGGATATTCGCTTAGTAAGCTGTGTTCCCATTTTGTCAGACGCTCGAGAAGCACACTGCTAAGCACTTTAATGACCGCATTTAAAAAGGAGATGCCTCTGTAGTTGGATGCGATTGGGGGTATGCAAATATCGGTTATATGCAAAACTTCACCATTTTCAAACGGTATGCGCAAATTTTACATAGAAATTGGAATGCTTGTATGGAAATCGATAATATGCAAATATCGCATATATGTAAACATTTCCCATCAATATTGAAATTGCTGCACACTATATTGATCGGTAGTAGGCAACATTTTTCAACACTATTGTCTAGCAAAAAAAAAACGCGAATGAGGTATAATCCTGAAAACAAAAGGATATAGCACTTTTAGCGCACCTGATTTGCTTACTGAAGCACAGATTTTTGCCATAAAGTTAAATGAAGTCCATGTTCCAGATCCTAGCTGGATCCAGCGTTGGTGCAAACGGAACTCCATTAATTTTACTTAGACTCACTGAGAAGCCCGTGAAAACAATACAGCAAGTTGCGCAACTTTTATTGCAGATCACTTGCCGCTTCTTACGGACAAATTCTCTCCAGATTGAATTTTTAATGTCGATGCACTTCCAAATAGAAGCTACAAGTTCCTCAGAGTACTCGTATATACGACCTTTCCTGTCAGTTATCTAGTTTCAAAAGGAAAGGAAATATTTATTAAATTGTCTTTGATGTTAGTTAACGAAATATGATTGCCCTGGGTGGTGAGTATTATTGGATTTAACCCGGACCTTCCCATATTTTTAAGCGTTTGCCATATAGCCACGCCCTTTAAAGTCCCATGAATTTTCTTAACATGCAGATTTGATTGTGGCAATAGCCTAAGTATTCGAAATTCCCTTTCTAAAAGTTCAAATTCATCAAAGAATCATATCAAAATGAATTGCAAAATCAGGATGGGTTTACTTAATTAACAGTCTGAGCGCCGGACTAAATGGTCTAAATGTGTCGAAGATATCATTAGGGCATCTTAGAATATGTGCTTGATAGCGAAATCAGAGATCTATATAAATGATGAAGTTGTTCTTCAGTCAAGGTGTGACGACAGGCATCACAATCGATATATTATATATTAATAAATAAAACAAAAGAGAACCATGGCGATAGAATCGCTACAATCGAGTTAGATCGTTACTTTCGTACCCGAGGTATACGGATTTTGTTGACCGCCAGTGTAGCCGGACAACAACCACGGTGAGGCGCCAGCGAGCGCTTCGTTAAAGAATGCAACGCCAAGGCAGAGAGAAATCTATAACGGTAAGACTTTGAGTTAATCTGCTGCGCAATAGTCTACAAATCCGAGCCCATGCAGAGCGCTCCCACTATCTCCCTCTCACTCAAGGGCGTAGTCAGGGGGGGAAATAAATATTTAATTCGGCACAATACTTCATATGAATAGAAACATTTATAAAAAGACTTGAAAGTTTTTTTTTGCTTTTGTAAAGCTTCCTTATTTATATAAATTATCGTGCCGAACTTAATTATTATTTCATTTGAGTTCAAGACTTAAATTTTAAATAAATAACGTTTGAACGAAAATGACCGAATTTATACTTAATTCTTTATACTAAAAATAAGGCATATTTAACTGAGTGCGCGTAGACGCGTTGACTTTGAAAACAAGCTGATCTGGAAAAACGCATCCCATTGTATCCAATCCGGGTGGTTCCAGTATATAAAACATATTTCAAGAGAGTTTCTCAAGCGCTAAAGGACACAAAACGCCAAAATTAAACAATCAACACTTGTCCTCGCAAAGGGCGTGACGTGACAAACTTAGATTTTCATTTTCTTCAGCTTACAATTTTTTCACGCATTAAATTACATTAAAATACATTCGATTACGCAAAAGTTGTTAAAACAAATGCTGATTTTGAGTAAAATGAATTGAAAAATAAACGTTAACTGATCCTTAGTTGCTCTTCCTAACGTTTTTAGTTAATTGTTCCTGTAAGAAAAGTAATGAATAAGGGAAAATTTTAAATTTATCAAAACAAGAAAGACAATAAATAGATTTCTCAGTGGAGTTTTCTTTTAATGGCAACCGAGTAAAGGTGTAAATTCTTTAAAAACATAAAGTTTTTATATATTTCTTATATATTAATATTCGGTCTCGGTAGACCTTTCTGTGGAAATGCCCATATGTACCATCTTCGACCATCCTCAGTACAAAAATCAGCTATAATGTTCATATACTTAATAAAAATTTGTTGATAATAAAAATGATTTCAGAAGGAATAAACAGCTTTACACTAAGTAAAGGGCCAACTTTTAAATTAACAAATTGTATGGTTTTTAAAGGGTTACATTTGTTTTCAGGGTCTGAAAAGGCCTATTTTCTTTCATTTTCTCTTTAATTTTAATCAAGGAATTAATTTATTCACTCTTTTTTGCAAAAGTAAAAGCAACATTCAAAATATATTATGACATAAGTTTCATTTAAGAATATTGAAAACTCAACCACTGAGAGCTGGTTTCCGAAGACACCTAAAAAGTCTCAACGCGGTGGACACGATATCTGTTAATAGATTAAACTGAAATCAATAACATTTCTGTTAGTAGGTGCGTATAGCTCGTGATAAAACGAAGAGATTAAGAACAAAAGAAATTTAAATTTTTGTCAGAGTTGTAAGCAAAATAATACCCATGTGTTTTATGTACAATTCGCTTTCGACCCAATTCCCATACTATTTGGGTCGTTCTTGGATTGAAAGCGATTTGCAGAATACATGGGATAAATGTTAATATAAATAGGAATACAAATTACCAGAAGTTACCTTGTGAAAAAGAATGCTTCGTTTAATCATTAGCATATTGAAGGAGGGATCAAATTTTAAGAAAAATCGGTTGACATGTTTTTACGAAAACGTGTCCAAAGTTCTAAAAAAGCATTTTTTGAGAAAAGCCCGACCTGTCCCTTATGGGCCACTTTAAAAAAAACAAACAGCTATCTTTCAGAGTTTTATTCCAATTGACTTCAAACTTAGGGAAAATATTTTAAACATATGTATTGTTGTATTATATCTCAAAACCCATGTAACCCTATAAGCCTAGTGCTCAGATCGATAACAAAATTTATTTTGTTACAATACTTCATACAAATAGAAAAACTTTGTCCTTGCTTTGATACACAAGGGCTGTTCAAAAATGATTCTATTCATATAAATTATTGTTTCAAAATGTAAAAATGTATTTAAAAACTTTTTTTAAAAGGTAGCTCATGTACCATTAGTGAGGCAAGTAAGAAAAATGTTATCAGACGATAGAATAGTTAGAATAATATCCCTCTTCTATTCTTTTTCAATAACAATTTTGTAGGTTACTGAAAAATGGGTTAAAATAATGAAAATGTTTGTTGAAACCGAGAACGACTTTCCTTTAGTAAAACAACGAAACGCCACTTAAAACAACCATTATTTCTTTGCTAAACCATGCTGACCAAAACGATTTTCACTGATTTGAAAGAAATCACCAAGCGCTAAACGCCAACTAATTTACATAAGTAAAAGAATGTAATATTACGTATACGGCAGGATAAATTTTTGGCCCCCCCTTGATGGACGCTGGCTACGCCCTTGCTCTCACTCGTTCGTTTTATGGCACAACACCTACAGCGCAGTCACGAGTAGAGTGCGCGAAGTTAGACAAACGCAACAACAACAACTGGCTGCGCCTGGCGCCCGCTATGCTGACTGCGGCCCGCGCTCTGAGAGAGTTTCGTTCGATCTCCCGTTTGTCGATACATAGGCGACAGCGCAGCCGTGTGCAGAGCAAACACAGTTAGGCCAATGCAAAAACAACTGGCTGAGACTGGCGCTTGCTGAGTCGACCGTGGCCTGCGCTCTGAGAGAGCAACGTTCGCCGTTTACAGGTACATAGACGACGACAGCGCTGCCCGTAGCGAAAATATGGAATGAGGGGTAAGGAGGTAGAACTTAGAAAAGCCGGACGGTACATAGCTTCGAGCAGCCAACGTGAACGGGAGTAAATATTTCTAAGTGAGTGAACAAAGGTGACAAAATTAAGAACACGTTCCGACACGATCAGTTTCTCTTCGGTAAGCATCGATACAATCGTTACGTAGTACGGTTATAAATATACTAACTGTAAAGTACTTTACTGCACGTGGGTATTAACCACGTGTCTCAGAGTAAAGTTGGCTTGTAGTTTGTTCCTATTCCTCCTAAGTGGGCATTAACCACACCCCCTTATTATTCTTTTACTATTTCTATCTTTTCTTTGACCTTCTTACACGGGCATTAACCGCGAATCTATCACTACTTCCTATTTTAATTTATTCACTTTCTCGTCTTTCCCTATATTTTTCCGTAACGTGGGAATTAGCCACGCGTCCCTTGTAATCTTTCTAAGAATCCTCGCTCTTTATCAGTTCGTGGGTATTAACCACGTTTTGTTTCCAGTTTTCCTTTACAAATTCGCCCGTCTCCTTTCGACACTAAATATACCTTCCGATAACCTCGTATTTTTAGCGAGTCGCATACGCCCCGAATTTTTCCTAGTTGCACGTGTTACGTTCGATTCCGCCCAGTTATTCGCGTGTTCGTCTGGAACATATGGACCCTGAATCGTATTACTCAAAAAATATTTCCTTTTGGATTTCTTTCCCCTATATATTATTTCTATATATTTCTTTACGTGGGCATTAACCACGCCCACACATTTATTTGCAATCCTTTCATTACATTTCGACATACTTCCTATTTTTTTTTCCTATATTCCCTAATACTACCCATCCTTTCCCTTTACTTCTAAACGTATTAATTATTAACTACGTTTATCCTAATACGTTTCCTTTAATTCCCTGTATTCTTCTAAGTGGGTATTAACCACGTTCTTCCTAACTTCTCACCCTATTTCCCCATATTTTCTGTACGTGGGTGTTAACCACGTTCTTCCTATCATTTCAACCCTTTCCCTATATTTCTAAACGCGGTTATTAACAACGTTTATCCTAATACCGTTTCTTTAATTCACGGTACAAGGTGTTTCCGACTTTCAAGGTTTACTTCAAGTGTTTGTTGACATAACCAAACCTGGCATCAAAAACCATCAGTTGTCCGGTTGCAGATCGACCACGCCTTTTAGCAGGTGAAAAACTTTCGGCGGCAAAAGCAGAAATCAATTTTCTTATCGAATAAGGTATATGTCGACCATCCAAAAGCCCATAGTCATGACCATTACGTTTGGTGACTAAAAAAAAAAAATGATAGATGATGATGCCACAGAACCTGATAGGTATGGACAATATAACTCGTTGTCTGGATTTCGTCTTCTGTTATATTGACGACATACGCATAACGTCTAGAACAGCTGACGAGCACGAGGACCATCTCCGCATTGTTTTAGAAGTCCTTCGCAAACATAGTTTGTGCATCGATTCCAGCAAATGTCAAATTGCATAACCTGAACAACGTTTTCTAAGCAATTTATGAATCCATCAAGCATTTCAAACATTTGGTGGAAGCACGCGTGTTCATAATCAAAACTAATCATAAGCCCCTAGTTTATGCTTTCAGTCAACGCCCTGTTAGAGAATCACCAAGGCAGCTGAGACATCTTAACTACCTATCCCAGTTTTCCACACCAATCATACATGTGAAAGGATAAGAGATCTGTGTGGCAGACGCACTTTCCAGCAGGGCCGCAAACCCCTCCAATTTCGACAGGGGCTCGGATCGGGGTTCGAACCCTTACCCTACGCTAGGGGTTCGGTTCCACAACCGGTTCCCTTTAAATTGAGAACCGAGGTTCCGGTTCGGGTTCGGGTTCCAGATTGCATTTTATATATTTATGTACATAATAAATAATTTAATAGAGTTTGAAGAAGAGATGCCTTATAAACTAGATTGACTAGACAATCAGACATTGTATGTATGTTCAGAAGAGTTCAGCGATACTGCCATCTTGCACTCTTAGCGAAAGTCATTTCTCTTTCACAGTAGTGATATTCCTGAAACTGATGTGCTTTTTGTGGCCATGAAACCTGCAAAAAACACGGCCAATTTTGCCTTATAAATAAGAGATGACCTTTATCGGCGTATCCGTGATTTAGTAACTATGATTGGCCATATCGGCGTAACTGTGATTAAGTAACAGTGACTTGTAGTCACCAAATCACACTGTTGCTTTTTATATGCAGTCACTGTGATTTAATTATTGCCAGTGACAGTGACTTAATCACAGATACGCCTGTATGTCTCATCCCTAACTTATAGTGTGGCCGAACACGTTCATACATTTCCGCGAACTCAAGTCAGAGCTATTTTTTCCAAGAATGGGACCGACACAGCACGGCTTTGACTGGCATATTGTGAGAGTGAAATGCTAAAAGTATTTAAATTGGGTAAAAAAAAATGAAGAAATTTAAATGACGTACAATTATTCCTTGTATTCATTGTATTGTATAATTGAATTTGAATTGCTTGAGGTTGTGTTATTTTGTCTAGTCTTTTGTTGCGGGCGGGAAGAGTTTCGCCGTCCATACATGGGCATATGAATGAATACATTTTTGTTCATAAGTATGAAATATTTTGTATCATCAAAGTGCAAAAATAAATTCTGTGCTTGCAATTTTTTTTAGAACCGAACCCCATCATTTAGAAATCTAGGTAAGGTTCGGGTTCGGGTTCTCGTGATTATTTTCAATGGGGTTCGGTTCCCGGTTCGGTTCAGGCATCACCAGAACCTGAACCGAACCGGTTCTGAAGGGTTCGGTTCCGGATCGGTTTGCAGCCCTGCTTTCCATTCTTTGTACCATCATAATGCCCAACGCAGTGAGTTTGAAAAACATCCAAGATGATCAAGCCACTGATTCAGAGCTGCAAGGCATACGTACTGGAAAAAACATCTCTAAAACTGCAACCAATGCCATTTGACAACAATATTTCTCTCTACTGCGACACATCGACAGATTGCATACGCCCGTACGTGCCACAGAGTTTACGCCATCAAGTTTTTGCATCAATCCATGGACAATCGCATCCTAGTGGCAGGTCTACACTAAAACAAATCCTCAAAAAGTACGTCTGGCCATCAATGTGCAAGGATACTATCTTTAAGTGCAGAACTTGTCTGCCATGTCAACCTGCCCAAATAAACAAACACAACTGCCTGACTCCCAAAAAAATGCCTGTACCCGCCCACCATTTCGATCATGTTCCCATGGATATAGTTGTAATGCCACAACATAATGGATTTCGATACTGCCTAACCATGATCGACCGATTCTCTCGCTTGCCGTTGGGTGACATCACAGCAGATACAGTGGCTTTCTGAAGACACTGGATCTCTCGCTTTGGTACACCTAAAACTTCAACCTCCGACCAATAAATACTATTTAAGAATTCTAAATAAATTGGTGTCGATAATATTGGTTTACCTGAATCCAAAACTATTTGGCTGACCAAGTATCAAGTATACAAAACGCTTTAGCTGTCCAGAATTATGTGGATGTATATAAATCTAATAAGTGCAAAGTTTGGAGACATTATACTTTCTGGGGTCGGAAATGCTTCCTTCTATGTGTTACAAACATCTGCAAAATTTTAATATACCCTCTGCAAGGGTATAAAAACAAATATCAAATGTTATTTCCTTATAATTTTTATAATGTCCAAATTTTCATATCAAAGTGATACTATTAAATCTCAATACGATCCTACAGTACAGGCTGCAGTTTCGTTCAGCTTTTTGACAATGATTTTATAAGCGCTGGCCCATGGGTCGTGCTCGGATGGGTCGCAAAGTTCAAGAAAGCATTTGCGCTTACTCTCTTTAATGACAGCTTTTAGTGCGGCGCGCCGTTCCGACTTGAACCATTATGTTCGCATCCATTGTGTCCGCGTTTCCAGTTGCAGCTAAGTTTTTAACAGAGCTCGCGAAGATTTGTGGAAGATTTGTGATATTTGAAATAAAAATTTTTTCACTTCACCATAATGTACATCTGTCTGTCCGTCTGTTTCTACGCGAACTAGTCCCTCTGTTTTAAAGCTATCGAGCTGAAATTTAGCACAGTCGTTTTTTACTGCACGCAACTTAGTAGTAGTAGTAGCAGGAGTTCAATTGGATGTTTTCCAATGAAGCACTCGAAGTTCTTGAAGTATAGGGCACACTCCGAGGAAATGGACTAGATCCTTCGGCACGCCCTTGTTACAAAGTGAGCAGGTTGGGTTTGTGCTAGTGCTATACGGCCGGTTAAAGGTAACAGTTCCGTACGGGCCTTGAAGTTCAACGATATGCTGTAGCTCGAAAAATCGTTACGAAAGTAATTATTTTCATTTAGAGACTTAGACAGATACCTGTATGTCTGTCTTGTATTTGAGAGTGCCGCATTCCGCCCAAGATCTTTAAAATTTTTTATAATCTATTGCTTGTACACCTATACGTACATAGTTGAGAGGCCAGTTTCTAGATGAAGAGCTTATGTTGGTGTATTCCGCTGAAGATGAAACATTTTCTTAACGTAAAATCGCAATAACTTTTCAGCACCTTTGTATTCGGTATACCCCAAAATCTGCGAGGCGTAGCACAATATAGATCTGGCTATTGCTAGGAAGATCTAGTACTTTACACTATGGTCAACATTGTTCTTTCCCAAAAGCTTACTACATGTGGCGTTAATGGACTTTTTCGCGACTTGCTGCTTTTGTTTCAGGTGCTTAGCAAAGTTCATGTTTGTGTGAGGATTACACCCAGGTACTTGAACTCTTTTACGATATCAAGCGGCAACATTTAGGCAACCATTTAGGCAACAATTTTTATTACTTTCCAGGCGGCCTCGGCCGTTTCTTATTACCTATACTTTTGGTTTCGAGGTGTTTATTTGCAGGTGATAGGTGTTGCAATAACGATGTAGTACGTTTATCATTGTTGGGAGCCTGCTAGGCGTCTCTGCCAATAGCACCATATCATCGGCGTATTTTATAACTTTGATGTGTTCTTCTCCTATATGCACACCTCCTGGGAGTATTTGCGAAATATCGTCGATGTACAGGGCTAAGAGTAATGGGCTCAATAAGCATCCTTGCTGAACGCCTAAATTACACTCAAACCATTAAGATAACGTGGCACCATCCCAGACCGCCGCTTCATTGCGGCTGTATGGACTCTGTAGAAATTAAGCATTTTAGTCAACACACCTTGAAGAAAAGAATGTGTCTATCAATCGTGTCAAATGCTGCCTTGAAATCCACGAACCATTTTTTATTTTCTACCGAGGTACTCTTTTGCCACGGCCACTAGTGCGAAAACGTTGTCTATAGTAGAGTATCCTTTTCGAAATCCTGCCGGATATTCGCTTAGTAAGCTGTGTTCCCATTTTGTCAGACGCACGAGAAGCACACTGCTAAGCACTTTAATGACCGCATTTAAAAAGGAGATGCCTCTGTAGTTGGATGCGATTGGGGGTATGCAAATATCGGTTATATGCAAAACTTCACCATTTTCAAACGGTATGCGCAAATTTTACATAGAAATTGGAATGCTTGTATGGAAATCGATAATATGCAAATATCGCATATATGTAAACATTTCCCATCAATATTGAAATTGCTGCACACTATATTGATCGGTAGTAGGCAACATTTTTCAACACTATTGTCTAGCAAAAAAAAAACGCGAATGAGGTATAATCCTGAAAACAAAAGGATATAGCACTTTTAGCGCACCTGATTTGCTTACTGAAGCACAGATTTTTGCCATAAAGTTAAATGAAGTCCATGTTCCAGATCCTAGCTGGATCCAGCGTTGGTGCAAACGGAACTCCATTAATTTTACTTAGACTCACTGAGAAGCCCGTGAAAACAATACAGCAAGTTGCGCAACTTTTATTGCAGATCACTTGCCGCTTCTTACGGACAAATTCTCTCCAGATTGAATTTTTAATGTCGATGCACTTCCAAATAGAAGCTACAAGTTCCTCAGAGTACTCGTATATACGACCTTTCCTGTCAGTTATCTAGTTTCAAAAGGAAAGGAAATATTTATTAAATTGTCTTTGATGTTAGTTAACGAAATATGATTGCCCTGGGTGGTGAGTATTATTGGATTTAACCCGGACCTTCCCATATTTTTAAGCGTTTGCCATATAGCCACGCCCTTTAAAGTCCCATGAATTTTCTTAACATGCAGATTTGATTGTGGCAATAGCCTAAGTATTCGAAATTCCCTTTCTAAAAGTTCAAATTCATCAAAGAATCATATCAAAATGAATTGCAAAATCAGGATGGGTTTACTTAATTAACAGTCTGAGCGCCGGACTAAATGGTCTAAATGTGTCGAAGATATCATTAGGGCATCTTAGAATATGTGCTTGATAGCGAAATCAGAAATCTATATAAATGATGAAGTTGTTCTTCAGTCAAGGTGTGACGACAGGCATCACAATCGATATATTATATATTAATAAATAAAACAAAAGAGAACCATGGCGATAGAATCGCTACAATCGAGTTAGATCGTTACTTTCGTACCCGAGGTATACGGATTTTGTTGACCGCCAGTGTAGCCGGACAACAACCACGGTGAGGCGCCAGCGAGCGCTTCGTTAAAGAATGCAACGCCAAGGCAGAGAGAAATCTATAACGGTAAGACTTTGAGTTAATCTGCTGCGCAATAGTCTACAAATCCGAGCCCATGCAGAGCGCTCCCACTATCTCCCTCTCACTCAAGGGCGTAGTCAGGGGGAAATAAATATTTAATTCGGCACAATACTTCATATGAATAGAAACATTTATAAAAAGACTTGAAAGTTTTTTTTGCTTTTGTAAAGCTTCCTTATTTATATAAATTATCGTGCCGAACTTAATTATTATTTCATTTGAGTTCAAGACTTAAATTTTAAATAAATAACGTTTGAACGAAAATGACCGAATTTATACTTAATTCTTTATACTAAAAATAAGGCATATTTAACTGAGTGCGCGTAGACGCGTTGACTTTGAAAACAAGCTGATCTGGAAAAACGCATCCCATTGTATCCAATCCGGGTGGTTCCAGTATATAAAACATATTTCAAGAGAGTTTCTCAAGCGCTAAAGGACACAAAACGCCAAAATTAAACAATCAACACTTGTCCTCGCAAAGGGCGTGACGTGACAAACTTAGATTTTCATTTTCTTCAGCTTACAATTTTTTCACGCATTAAATTACATTAAAATACATTCGATTACGCAAAAGTTGTAAAAACAAATGCTGATTTTGAGTAAAATGAATTGAAAAATAAACGTTAACTGATCCTTAGTTGCTCTTCCTAACGTTTTTAGTTAATTGTTCCTGTAAGAAAAGTAATGAATAAGGGAAAATTTTAAATTTATCAAAACAAGAAAGACAATAAATAGATTTCTCAGTGGAGTTTTCTTTTAATGGCAACCGAGTAAAGGTGTAAATTCTTTAAAAACATAAAGTTTTTATATATTTCTTATATATTAATATTCGGTCTCGGTAGACCTTTCTGTGGAAATGCCCATATGTACCATCTTCGACCATCCTCAGTACAAAAATCAGCTATAATGTTCATATACTTAATAAAAATTTGTTGATAATAAAAATGATTTCAGAAGGAATAAACAGCTTTACACTAAGTTAAGGGCCAACTTTTAAATTAACAAATTGTATGGTTTTTAAAGGGTTACATTTGTTTTCAGGGTCTGAAAAGGCCTATTTTCTTTCATTTTCTCTTTAATTTTAATCAAGGAATTAATTTATTCACTCTTTTTTGCAAAAGTAAAAGCAACATTCAAAATATATTTGGACATAAGTTTCATTTAAGAATATTGAAAACTCAACCACTGAGAGCTGGTTTCCGAAGACACCTAAAAAGTCTCCACGCGGTGGACACGATATCTGTTAATAGATTAAACTGAAATCAATAACATTTCTGTTAGTAGGTGCGTATAGCTCGTGATAAAACGAAGAGATTAAGAACAAAAGAAATTTAAATTTTTGTCAGAGTTGTAAGCAAAATAATACCCATGTGTTTTATGTACAATTCGTTTTCGACCCAATTCCCATACTATTTGGGTCGTTCTTGGATTGAAAGCGATTTGCAGAATACATGGGATAAATGTTAATATAAATAGGAATACAAATTACCAGAAGTTACCTTGTGAAAAAGAATGCTTCGTTTAATCATTAGCATATTGAAGGAGGGATCAAATTTTAAGAAAAATCGGTTGACATGTTTTTACGAAAACGTGTCCAAAGTTCTAAAAAAGCATTTTTTGAGAAAAGCCCGACCTGTCCCTTATGGGCCACTTTAAAAAAACAAACAGCTATCTTTCAGAGTTTTATTCCAATTGACTTCAAACTTAGGGAAAATATTTTCAACATATGTATTGTAGTATTATATCTCAAAACCCATGTAACCCTATAAGCCTAGTGCTCAGATCGATAACAAAATTTATTTTGTTACAATACTTCATACAAATAGAAAAACTTTGTCCTTGCATTGATACTCAAGAGCTGTTCAAAAATGATTCTATTCATATAAATTATTGTGACAAAATGTAAAAATGTATTTAAAAACTTTTTTTAAAAGGTAGCTCATGTACCATTAGTGAGGCAAGTAAGAAAAATGTTATCAGACGATAGAATAGTTAGAATAATATCCCTCTTCTATTCTTTTTTCAATAACAATTTTGTAGGTTACTGAAAAATGGGTTAAAATAATGAAAATGTTTGTTGAAACCGAGAACGACTTTCCTTTAGTAAAACAACGAAACGCCACTTAAAACAACTATTATTTCTTTGCTAAACCATGCTGACCAAAACGATTTTCACTGATTTGAAAGAAATCACCAAGCGCTAAACGCCAATTAATTTACATAAGTAAAAGAATGTAATATTACGTATACGGCAGGATATTCCCACAAACAAAATTTTGAAATTTTTGGCCCCCCCTTGATGGACGCTGGCTACGCCCTTGCTCTCACTCGTTCGTTTTATGGCACAACACCTACAGCGCAGTCACGAGTAGAGTGCGCGCAGTTAGACAAACGCAACAACAACAACTGGCTGCGCCTGGCGCCCGCTATGCTGACTGCGGCCCGCGCTCTGAGAGAGTTTCGTTCGATCTCCCGTTTGTCGATACATAGGCGACAGCGC
This sequence comes from Lordiphosa mommai, assembly GCA_018904225.1. Taxonomy (NCBI): domain Eukaryota; kingdom Metazoa; phylum Arthropoda; class Insecta; order Diptera; family Drosophilidae; genus Lordiphosa; species Lordiphosa mommai. Next base: position 1,089,016 of record JAEIFT010000050.1, on the reverse strand, counting down.
AGCCGTGTGCAGAGCAAACACAGTTAGGCCAATGCAAAAACAACTGGCTGAGACTGGCGCTTGCTGAGTCGACCGTGGCCTGCGCTCTGAGAGAGCAACGTTCGCCGTTTACCGGTACATAGACGACGACAGCGCTGCCCGTAGCGAAAATATGGAATGAGGGGTAAGGAGGTAGAACTTAGAAAAGCCGGACGGTACATAGCTTCGAGCAGCCAAAGTGAACGGGAGTAAATATTTCTAAGTGAGTGAACAAAGGTGACAAAATTAAGAACACGTTCCGACACGATCAGTTTGTCTTCGGTAAGCATCGATACAATCGTTACGTAGTACGGTTATAAATATACTAACTGTAAAGTACTTTACTGCACGTGGGTATTAACCACGTGTCTCAGAGTAAAGTTGGCTTGTAGTTTGTTCCTATTCCTCCTAAGTGGACATTAACCACACCCCCTTATTATTCTTTTACTATTTCTATCTTTTCTTTGACCTTCTTACACGGGCATTAACCGCGAATCTATCACTACTTCCTATTTTAATTTATTCACTTTCTCGTCTTTCCCTATATTTTTCCGTAACGTAGGAATTAGCCACGCGTCCCTTGTAATCTTTCTAAGAATCCTCGCTCTTTATCAGTTCGTTTTGTTTCCAGTTTTCCTTTACAAATTCGCCCGTCTCCTTTCGACACTAAATAGACCTTCCGATAACCTCGTATTTTTAGCGAGTCGCATACGCCCCGAATTTTTCCTAGTTGCACGTGTTACGTTCGATTCCGCCCAATTATTCGCGTGTTCGTCTGGAACATATGGACCCTAAATCGTATTACTCAAAAAAAATTTCCTTTTGGATTTCTTTCCCCCATATATTATTTCTATATATTTCTTTACGTGGGCATTAACCACGCCCACACATTTATTTGCAATCCTGTCATTACATTTCGACATACTTCCTATTTTTTTTTTCTATATTCCCTAATACTACCCATCCTTTCCCTTTACTTCTAAACGTATTAATTATTAACTACGTTTATCCTAATACGTTTCCTTTAATTCCCTGTATTCTTCTAAGTGGGTATTAACCACGTTCTTCCTAACTTCTCACCCTATTTCCCCATATTTTCTGTACGTGGATGTTAACCACGTTCTTCCTATCATTTCACCCCTTTCCCTATATTTCTAAACGCGGTTATTAACAACGTTTATCCTAATACCGTTTCTTTAATTCCCTGTATTCTTCCAAGTGGGTATTAATCACGTTCTTCCTAACCTCTCATCCCATTTCCCTATATTTTCTGTACGTGGGTATTAACCACGTTCTTCCTAACCTCTCACCCCAGTTCCCTATATTTCCTGTAAGTGGGTATTAATCACGTTCTTCCTAACATCTTCCGTCCTTTCCGTACATTTCTTTCTGTATGCGGGTATTAACCTCGTACGTGTTAACCACACTTTCCCCGTTTCCTATTTCCTTGCGTGGTGATCCGAATCTCCCCACCCCTTTCGAAACCACACGTGGGGATTAACCACGCGTGCACGTGGTTGTTCCGTTGCCTTCATAAGTGCGCCGTTCGTGTCCTGATACCCGATTTCGATCACTCGTGTACGTAGTACAATTCCGCCGTATCCAGCATAGAAGGCCCCCGGGAAATACGAAAGAGCCTCGTTTCTGACAAAGGTTGACAGTCGGAGGTAAGCAATCATCAGTACACACCCGGCAACAATTTACGTGTGCTACCTCTACTCCCTTGGTGTCCTCGCGATTTACAAATTATTCTTGTAAATGACCTTTGGCCGGATTGAGTAAACTTCTTCTTCTTCTTTGGCCTGATATATCAATATCACAACCGATTGTCGGTCACGACCGCTGCTAGTAATACACGCCAGCCTCCATTGTGTACACCAAGATTCTTAAGGTCTTGCTGCACCTGGTCTTCCCATCTCAATTTCGGACGTCCCTTCTGGCGGGGTCTCCCTAATTCGTTCGCCTTCCGACTGTACAACTTTTTTACTGGAGCGTTATCATCCATACGAGTGACATGTCCCAGCCAGCGTAGCCGCTGCAATTTTATACGCTTGGCTAGGTTTGTGTCCCCATAGAGCTCATACAGTTCGTGATTCATTCGGGAGCGAAATTCATCGCCAACTTTGAAAGGTCCATAAATCCTCCGAAGAATTTTTCTCTCGAAAACGCCAATTGCCGCCTCATCCGCTGCTGTTAATGTCCATGCTTCTGCGCCGTATCGCAGGACTGGGATGATAAGCGACTTGTATAGCGCTATTTTCGTTCTTCGAGAGAGGGCTCTAATTTTGAATTCCTTACTGAGCCCGTAGTAGCATGGGGTTGCAAGAATAGGTCTTCTTCGAATTTCGCGGCTGATTTTGTTGTCGCTGGTTATTGCTGTTCCTAGATAGAAGAAATCCTTTACAACGTTAAAGTTGTAGCCTCCCATCACCACATATTGTCCAAGACGCGTAGACTCACTGCGCGTGGCTAACAAGTACTTCGTCTTATCCTCGTTCCCCGCTGGGCCCATCAGTCTAGACTGCTTCTCAATCTCTGAAAACGCCCTGCTTACCGCCCGTTCATTTGTGCCGATAATATCAATATCATCGGCATACGCAAGTAGCATTACATCTTTATAGAAGATGGTGCCCGATTTGTTAAGCTGTCTTTACACGACCTGATTTCTCAGTTGAGTTTTTGTCAGACCTGAGTGTCAAAAAACTCAGCTGAGCAACTCAGTTTTGCTTTTACACATGCCTGAGGAGCTCAGTTGAGTCAGTTACAGAACCATTGGTTCATTGAAATCATCTAGTTCATTTGAAAATTGTGACGTTTATTTGTTTACATATAAAAGAAGAACAATATAAGCGACATGAACAGAGAAGCATTAAAAATTATAATTGCCGTCCTGTCCAGTGAAATACAAGACGAAATACCCATGGAATCTTCTTGTTCAATTGTACAAAAGAAATGTAGTTTAATGATGGATTACAAGCAATAGTTGTACAAGCCATACACACTTACCTTCTTATTTGGTTGGGTCATGGCGATCTAACTTTTCTGATGGAAAAACTTGCAGTTTGTTTGTTAAATTTTAATAAGAATTTATTTGACATTCACAAATTACCAAACCGATAGATTAAAATCGATAATAAATGTATATCGATTGTACAAAAATTCTGGAAGTGGAAACGTTTGCTCACTTGAATTATACAACACTATGAAATGACAGATGACAGCTCATCTGAGCGCTCAGATCAATACGAACCGGATCGATTTCACCTGATTTCTCAGCTGAGCAGTCAGATAACAACTCAGTCGCCTTTTTACACGGGCTGACATCAACTCAGACGAAAACTCAGCTGAGAAATCAGGTCGTGTAAAGACAGCTTTAGCATTTGGGCACTGGCGTATTATATACTCCATCAGCAGATTAAAGAAGTCGCACGACAAGGTGTCGCCCTGCCTAAAACCTATTTTGGTATCGAATGGTTCGGAGAGGTTCTTTCCTATTTTGACGGAGCTTTCATGCTTCTCAACGTCATCATGCAAAGTCAAACGTACTTTGCTGGTACACCAAAAGTAGACAGGGCGTCAAAGAACTTTGACCTTATCGGCGTGTCGAAAGCGGCTTTGTAATCAACAAAAAGGTGGTGGGAGTTGATACCTGTCTCATAGTGCTTCTCCAGGATTTGTCGCAATGTGAAAATCTGGTCTGTGGTGGATTTACCAGGTCTAAAGCAACACTGATAGTGTCCAATCAGTTTGTTTGTAATTGGTTTTAGACGTTCACATAATATGCTTGACAGTACTTTATATGCAATGGGAAAAAGACTAATCCCACGGTAGTTGGCGCAGATTGAGGGGTCTTCTTTTTTGAAAATTGGGCAAAGTACCCTTAGATTCCAACCGTCCGGCATGCTCTCGTCGGACCATATTTGGCAGAGAAGTTGGTGCATGCACCTTACCAACTCCTCGCCGCCAGTCTTGAACAATTCCGCAGGCAGCTCATCAGCGCCCGCTGCTTTGTTGTTTTTTAACCTTTTAATGGCTTGTAGAAGGCGGGTGGACGGTTTGTCTTAGAATGATTTTATTAGGGCACCAAGGCCACTATTTATACGATTTGGTTACATTGCTTCTTATGGCTAGGTATGCTTACATGCGTTAGAGTAGATATTAATGCTAATCTTATGCTAGGCTTAAATAACTGTAAGTGCATCTATGTCTTATCTGCTTTGATGCATACGCGTTGGAGCTTTACTAAGATAAGCTTTTAGATGTATACATTAAGAATAAAGCTTTGGCTTAAGTTCTAATGGCTTAAGCTTAATGATCGACCCGAACACTGGTTCAATGTTTAGTGTTTGCTCATCATAAATATTAATACATATTTATACTACATCTCCCATTTTCGCAAAAAAAGAATAATTTAATGTTCTTTTTTTCAGTAGGGTTTTTAATTAAGATCAGAATTATACATCTCAGCGTATGCTGTGATTCACCTACTCATAGAGTTACGCTCTGTTGCTCTTATGTTCTTTTATTGAAGATAAGAGATCTTAATTTTATTATTATTTTATTTACATTATTTATATTTAATCTATTAATTTTACTCGGTCTAAATTTACAATTTGTGTTTTGTTTTTTTTTCATTACTTAGAGTTATATTGTTATTTTTCCCTAATTTTACTACCTTATATTTTCCTAAATATTGATTGTCTAATTTATGGCCTGTTTCATTCTTAAGTAAAACTAATTGTCATATTTTAATTTCTACTCCATTTGTTTTCTTATCATATTGTTCCTTTTGTTTTTCTTTATATTTTTGTAACATAATTCTTGCCTTATTTTGAGCTACCTGTAATTTATATTTAATTTCTTTATTATAATCTTCTAAATTATAAACTGGATCAACTGTTGTTGTTAAAAATGGGAAATCGGTTGGTTGTTTACCAAAGACTAGTTCAAAAGGACAATAGCCGTGTACTGTGGATGGAGTAATATTGAAACAGTATGTAAAGTATTGAAGATACTCATCCCAATCATATTTTTCAATTGATATGTATGATCTTATATACTCATTGAATGTTCTGTGGCTTCGTTCCACTGTACCAAGAGTTTGATGATGATGGGCAGTTGAATTTAATTTTTCAATTTTAAAGTTTTTACACAATTCTGTTAGTATTGAGTTCATGTATTCTGTCCCCATGTCTGTGAGTAACGTCTTCATCGGACGAAATGTCAGAATACATTTCTCAAAGATCGCTTTTGCGACAGTTTTTGCACTTTTGTCCGGTATTGCTACTGTGATAAGGTACTTGGTCAAATCACATATCATTGTTACTGCATATTCGTAACCGTTTTCAGTTTTTGGTAATGGACCAATAGTGTCAATAAGAACAATGTCAAAAGCTGTTGCAGGCGTTGGTGTCAATGTCATAGGTGTTTTATTATGTCTGGTAATTTTTGCTAGCTTGCATTTTTCACATGATTTTACGTACGTCGTTACTTGTTTTGTCATATTCTTCCAATAAAATTTTCTTTTAATCTTTTTTAACATTCTTGATATTCCGCAGTGGCCACCTGCTATTGGATTATCATGGTACCTATTCAAAATATTTTTAATTTCAACATCATTTTCATTCAATTTTCTTATTGATGGCAGTATAGCTATTTTTAGTTTCTTTAAATTTTTATTACCTTTGCTCTTAAATTCGTTAATTGAAACTATACTGAATATTTCTTCTGAAGAAGCTATTTGCAAAGAATTTATGTTCACCGGCCTCTCGTTCAAGCCTTGGAGAGAATCGATCTAGATCAATTATTCCATTAATGAATAAATCATAAACAGCAAATGCTGATAAATTCGTTTTACATTTTATTAATGAGCATTTTTGTTTGTCCAATTTTAATTTAATAAAATTTTTGGCATCACAAAAGTTGATTGCCTCGTAAATATTTGGTGTCTTTTCATTTGTTATTTGGTTTTTAAGATTGTCAGGGGTTGTGTTGTTCTTTTCGTGTCCGATCTTGTGGTTACTTTTAATATGTTATTATAAGATAATACTTTAATTTCTTTAAATTCAATTCTTGATAGCGCGTCTGCTGTATAAATTTCACGTCCTCTGATGTATTCAATAATAAAATCATACTCCTCTAAGTCTAACCTCATTCGTATAAGCTTGGATGCTGGGTTTTTTAATGAAAATAGATAAGTAAGTGGTTGATGATCTGTTTTGATTAGAAACTTTTTCCCATAAATGTAAGGCTTAAAATACTGTATACCCCAATGTATTGCTGTCAGTTCTTGTTATATTGTTGACTTATTGCTTTCGCCCTTGGTGAACGATTTTGATGCGTATGCAACTGGTAATTGTTCACCGACATATTCTTGGCTCAGCACTGCTCCACTCGCTTTTTTGCTTGCATCCGTTGTAATGCAAAATTCCTTACTAAAATCAGGATATTGAAGAATTGTTGGAGCTAACAGTTGCTTTTTTAAGTATTTAAATGCTAACGCGCTTTCAATTGTCCATTCGAAAGCTACATTTTTTCTAGATAACCTGGTTATATGTCGTGCTGACTCAGCGAAGTTTGGAATGAACCTGCGATAGTAATTGTAGAATGCTATGAACCGTTTAGCTTCATCGCCGTTTTTTGGAGTAGGATAGTTTCTTATGACCTCGAATTTATTGTCATCCGGTAAAATTCCTTTGTTTGTGCACTTGTGACCTAAAAATGTTACCTCGTGTCTAAAAAATGAGCATTTGTCTGGATGTAATTTAAGGTTATATTTTCTGCATGTTGTAAAAACATTACACAAATTTTTTAACATATGAGTTTCTGAACATCCAATAACTATTAGGTCGTCCATGTATAAGAATGCTTGGGATGGTGTTAATCCACAAAAAGCGAGTGACATCATTCTTTGGAATGAATTTGGAGCTACTTTTAGACCATAAGGTAATCTTTTAAACCGGTATGAACCCCTATCCGTTGAAAATGACGTGATGTCTCTTGAATTTTCTTCCAATTCTACCTGATGAAAACCTGACATTAAGTCCAGACAAGAGAAATATTTTGCTCGTCCTAGTTGGTCAAGAATGTCATCCATTCTGGGTAGAGGGAATTTGTCGGCTATTAACTGCTTATTAATTTTTCTGTAGTCTACAACAAGACGCCAACGTTTTTCGGAGCTTCCTGGAAGGGATTTCTTTGGTACTAAGAGAATTGGACTATTGAACTCTGACGTTGATGGTTCTATTATGTCATCATTGATCAGTTTGTCCACCTGCCTACTTATCTCAGCTTTTTATACACTTGAAAAGTGTATATTAATTTTGCCCGGAAGTTTGTAACGCATAGAAATATTCATTTCCGACCCCATAAACTATATATATCTTTGATCAGGACGACGAGCTGAGTTCATTTCCGCTTGTCCGTCCGTCCGTCTGTCCGTCCGTCTGTCTGTCTGCCCGTCTGTCTGTTTCTTCGCGAACTAGTCTCTCAGTTTTAAAGCTATCAAGCTGAAATTTTGTACAGAGTCTTCTTCTTACTGCACGCAACTAATATGTCGGAACCGGTCGGATCGGATGACTATATCATATAGCTGCCATAGGAACGATCGGTCTAAAAACGAGATCTAGTGAGAAAAACTTTTTTGTTTTCCATCGTAGCTTCACTAATCTTGGTATATGTTAGTTTTATATGCTTCCACATAATTCTGGAAAAATTGATCAAAATCGGATCACTATAGCATATAGCTGCCATAGGAACGATCGGACGAAAAATAAGTCTTTGTGAGAAAAACTTTTTTGATTTCCATTGTAGCGTCTCCAATCGTAGTATATATTTGTTTTATATGTTTCCACACAATTCTGAAAAAATTTATCAAAATCGGATGACTATAGCATATAGCTGCCATATAAACGGTCGGTCAAACAACTACTTCTAGTAAGAAAAACTTTTTTGTTTTTTATCGTAGCGTCGCCAATCTTGGTATATATTAGTTCTATATGCTTTCACACAATTTTGAAAAAAATTATCAATATCGGATGACTATAGCATATAGCTGCCATGGGACCGATCGGTCGGAAAATGTGTTTTACTAAGAAAAGTTTTTTTTTATGGTATCAAATTTTTATTATCAATGATTAAAAAATTTTTAATATCTGATATCTATATCCTATATATATTTTTCCAGTTAAATCAGTTGGAGTAAAGTTTTTCAAGTGTATTAAAACTTCGGCACAGTCGAAGTTAGCTTTGCCTTCTCGTTTGCTATGTGCTATCCTATAATTCTTCATATATACTGGGGTTTCATCTTTGAGACGTAGCTTTTGCTTATAAAAATTATTGGATGAAATTTGCTCGGATTCAGTTGCAAATATATCGTTAAACTCAGAACATAAGCTATACAGTTTGTCCTTTAGGTTGGGAAATTTTTATTAAGCTTTTTCATAACATCGGTTTTATGTGTTTTATTGCTTGTGGGTATTTTAAAAATATCATAATCTGAAAGTTTTTCAGATTGAATATTAGTTTTGTTAATTTTTGCTTCTACTGTATTGGTGTTTATTATTCTTATATATGGGCTATTTTTTGATACTATTGTGTTTGCAATGAAAACACCTGCTTGAATTTCTTGATTCGGAATCAATAGGTCATCTTCGCTATTATTTATTTGTATAGGTCTAATAACTTCGGATCTGGATGGGATTGTAAAAACATTTGTTTGTGAGCCCAATGCCATAGGGATGATAACCTCTTTGTGTAAATTGTTCGGTCTTATTGTGAATAAGTTTTGATTTTGTTCATAATCTAGCTTGCAATTGAAAGTTTTAATGAAGTCGAGTCCAATTATCCCGTCACAAGGAATTGGAAAGTTATCTTGGACTACTTGGAATTTGTGCTGTATTAAAATGTTTTCAATTTCTAAGTCTAATTCAGCTTCTTCTAATGATTTTACACTTTCCTGACATATCCCATTTAAGCTAGTGTATTTTGCTGTGTTTATATCTATTGGATATATAAGTTTACTTTGCTCAATCAAACAGATATCTGCACCCGTGTCTACAAGAAATTTAAGTGATTTTGTTTTAATATTAAGAAAAATGAAACTATTGTTGTTTAGACTTAGGGTGTATATTTTATGTGTACTTAATTTGAATTCAGAGGACGTTCGGAGTTTTCCTGATGTGTATTTTCAGTCGCAACTCGGATACTATTATTTCTGTTTTGGTTTTTATTATTCCAGTTAGTATAATTATTAGATCCACTGTTTTGGTTATACCTGTTATTGTTATTATTGTTGTTGTATCGGTTGTTGTAATTATTGTTGTTGTATCGCTTGTTGTTATTGTTGTTATAATTGTTGTATCTGTTATTGTCATAGTTTCTGTTAGTCCAGTTTCTTTGACTATTATTGTTGTAGTTCCATCTATTATTTTGTCGGTTGGGGTTAGAAAACCTGTTGTTAAAGTTCTGTCTCGTAAAAAGTATAGTGTTGTTTTGACCAATTGCGTCTGTGCAACTTTTAACAAACTTGGATATTACTTCGCTCATATTATTAAATTGTCCTGCCTCCATTATTGTTTTTACTTTTTCTATTGAGCAATTTTGCGTGATTGCTTTAACAGCTGTCTGTGTAGCGTATTTGTTTGCTATTTCTGGTTTCAATTCGTCTAGTATATATGCTCGCGTGAGTGCATTTGTTAGGTTTTCCAGTTCTGTTGTATATGCCGTAGCTGATTTTCCGTTCTGTCTTATGTTCATAATTTTAGCTTCTAAAACTCCTACTGATTCTCCATTAATAGTAGTTTTTAGTTTCAATATTATTTCGGAAATTGTTGATTCGTTCGTTATTAGTATTCTTGCGTCACCTTTTAACTTTGTCTTAATGAATCGCACTGCTGTTGCTTCATGTGATTCTTTAATGTCATTTAGTAGTTCGAGTGAGTCAATAAAACTCTGAAGGTTTTCAGCTTTTCCTTTAGTATAGTTTTCATGTAATATAGTCCTTATTTCATTAAAGGTGTCAAATAATATTTTTAAATGTTTTCCTATAGTAACTGGTCTTATTTCTATGCTTTTGTTCAGGCATTTATATGATTTAGAAAAATTTTCTCTAAAGGGCTGAATTTTAGATTGTATTATTGTCCAATCCATATATATTCATTTTTACTGTGTAATTAATATTATATAGCACTCTAAATGCTTTGTTTTTGTTTTGCTATATATTTATTTATTAATACATTTTATTGGTTTTTATGAAAATTCTAACTACTGTGCTCGTTAGGTTATTTTATCAAAAAATTCAACTTTTTCTTTCTGAAATTTTTGTTTGACATTGTACCACTGTGCAATGATTTTCAAGCTCAATTTTTGTTGGATGCTCTGTTATTTTTTTTTTTTTGTTTTGATTCTTTTCTTCTCAATTAATGTGCGTGGGAAAATTTTGTTTCTGTTTTTTTTTTATATTACTGTGTTTTATGCTTTTAACATTTGTAAAACATATGTCATTTAGGTATGTGTATATATGTGTGTCTAAATCTATGTATACATTTATGTATAGTGTATGTATTAGTGTATGTGATTTTGTATTTGTATATTATTTTGCGAGGGCGAGTATCGCCGTAACGCCAAGTTGCCGTTAGGCACACTTGTTTATTTTTATTTATTGTTTTTTTTATTATTATTATTACTGCTGCTCTGCTTTTGGCTTCTGAGTGGCTGCTGCTCTTCGCTGCTGCTGCTGCTCGATGGCATCTATTTGCAGCCAAATTGATGCTGCTTCGTTCCAGGGTGGGGATGGGCTTGCATTAACCCGTGCAAGAAGGGCAGCCCTATTGCGCCTTAATTTGGCGTTAGCTTTGGGGTCCTTACCACTGGGATTTGGGATCCTTCGGACGTGCCGCAATGGCCTGCTGAAGAGCGATTTTGTGGTCGCTCATTGACAGGACTTTTTGTGCCGGTTGGTTTTTTGGCAGGGTTTTTTTTTTTTTTTTGTTTTAGTGTGCCAAGGTTAGGCAGGATGTTTTTTATTTTCTTTATTTTTAATTGCCGATTAAAGGCAGGACCCTTTGCCAATGATAGGCAGGATCTTTTATTTATTTTATTTTATTTTTGCCGATTAAAGGCAGGATCGCCATGTAGAAGGCGGGTGGACGGTTTGTCTTAGAATGATTTTATTAGGGCACCCAGGCCACTATTTATACGATTTGGTTACATTGCTTCTTATGGCTAGGTATGCTTACATGCGTTGGAGTAGATATTAATGCTAATCTTATGCTAGGCTTAAATAACTGTAAGTGCATCTATGTCTTATCTGCTTTGATGCATACGCGTTGGAGCTTTACTAAGATAAGCTTTTAGATGTATACATTAAGAATAAAGCTTTGGCTTAAGTTCTAATAGCTTAAGCTTAATGATCGACCCGAACACTGGTTCAATGTTTAGTGTTTGCTTATCATAAATATTAATACATATTTATACTACAGGCTAACAAGACTTCACCTTGGTCCGGCGGGTCTATCATTATATCATCGGTTGGTGGCGAAAGTGATTCTCCAGAGGCGGAATTGTGTTCGTCATCGCCTCCCAGCAGGTTGGAAAAGTAGTTTCTCCATTTATCCAGTGCCACTTGCGGATCTGTGACCAGATTTCCATTCTCGTCCTTGCATTGTGTGACTCCGGGATTGAAACCTTCGGATAGTTGCCTAACCGCTTGGTAGAATTTTCGAGTCTCACTCATGCCAAATAGCATCTCGACTTCCTCTCTCATGCGCCTTTCCAGCTCCTTCTTTTTTCTACGAAAAAGGCGCTTCTCCTCTCGCCTTTTCTCCTGGTATCGCTCTTTCACAGCTCGCGTTGCTCCCGACTGCAGAGTTCTCCTGCGGGCAGCGTCTTTCTCTGCAGTAGCTTGGCGACACTCCTCATCGTACCAGGTCTGCTTTCGAGGAAACTCGGAGAATCCGAGTATCTCCTTGGCAGCCGTACTCATGGATTGGGAAATATGTTTCCACTGTTCGCATGCACTAGAAGGGTATGGCGAGATTTCCCGGAGCAGTTGGGAAAGTTTTGCATTGTAGGCTTCGGAAGTCCGTCGTGATTGCAGCTTTTCGACATCCAGCTTTCGACGTGCGCTAGTGCGTGTGGCATAGGCCACACTGATTCGCGTGCGTACCTTGGCTGCAACAAGATAGTGATCCGAGTCAATATTTGCTCCTCGAATCGCACGTACGTCTAACCCACTCGATGAGTGCCTTCCGTCGATCACAACGTGATCAATCTGATTTCGCGTTAATTGATCAGGGGACTTCCATGTTGCCTTATGGATGTCGCGATGTTCAAATCTGGTACCACTAATGACCACGTTTCTGCCCGCAGCGAAATTAATTAGCCTCTCTCCATTGCTGGAGGTTGTTTCATGAAGGCTAAAATGTCCGACCGTTGGCCCAAAGACTCATTCTCTCCCGATTTTTGCGTTGAAATCGCCTAGCACGATCTTAATGTCGTGATCGGGGCAGCGCTCATAAAGGTGTTCTAGGCGCTCATAGAACTCGTCTTTAACCGAGTCATCCTTGTCTTCCGTCGGGGCGTGGGCACAGATAAGACTAATGTTGAAGTACTTAGCCTTAAGTCTAAAAGCGGCTAGTCGCTTGTCAACAGGTGTGAAGCTGATGACAGAGCGCCGTAGTCTTTTGCTGACTACGAAACCGCACCCAAACTCGTGCTTGTTAGAGTGGCCGCTGTGATAGATCTCCCAGGGTACATTTGTTGATGATGTTCTCAACGTGCGGCCCTGTCCAATCCATCGCATCTCCTGGAGAGCGGTGATGTCAGCTGAATATTTTTGGAGGACATCCACCAACTGAATATCAGCACCGTCCCTGTTGAGGGTGCGGACATTCCAGGTGCATATCCTCAAATCGTGGTCCTTAAAACGTTTGCGTGGGTCGTCGTCAGAGGGGGTCCGTATCCGAGGCATTTTTGTCGCAGTTTTCATTTGAAGGTCTGTTTTACGGTGGTGGGTACCAAGCCCGACGCACCAACCCTATTTAACCAATAAGGAGGGCTTGCCGCTCACGTTAGCCAGCAGCTTTGCGGATGCATCGCTCTGTTACCAGGGGCCACCACGAGGAGGTGTGAGACGACTTGAGACGCAGTAAGTCAGGATCGCGTTGGGTTCGCCAAGGTGAACCAGTCAGCAACTTTCCCAGAATACATACGCCCCCATTAGGCGCGATTGAGTAATCCACCTCGGCTAAAAACTTCGTAACAAAGGCAATTACTCAAAGCAGTAAGATTTATTGGAGATTCTCTAGGGGGATATTGGACTGAAATTTTAAATATTCTTGCTGACAATGAATCACTTTATTTATAAAATTAATTGCTAGTTTCGGTGCATCTGGTCAATCACCTAATGGTCAATATTGTTCTAATGCAATTTCCAGAACCTTTTTCTTCGTAGGGAATCCTTAATAAAACTAAAATGGAAGTTCGATCTATTTTTAGGTCTGGTTTATGTCCCATGTGGAGTGGTTCGTCCGATTTTTTCATGAAATATTTACAAATAAATTAATTGCTTATATGGGGCATTCTTTCTCAAACGTCCCAGTCAAAAAATGAAAATTTTTGGATTGGCTTCATACTTTGGTGAATTGTTATCCCATATGAAGGTAATAAATTCCCAAAATATTAACTCATTAAATTTTTAAAATCGTATAACTATGACAAAACTTTATCGATTTGAAATTGTGAATATGTAATCTTAAAGCATTTTTCATGTACTTTTTGAGAAAAATAACAAAAATAAAAAACAATTAAAATTCACCCCCTATTTTCCAAAATTAACCGATATTTTTCAATTTTGTCCCAAATGGGTATTTTTAAAAATAAAATTTTAATTTTTTTTTGAAAAAATGTGTAAATATGATAGTGGGACAACCATAACTTTAGGAGAAATGTAATAACAAAATTAATAATGTCTTTATGTCCGTCTATTTCTATGCTATCTTTTCCCTCAGTTTTAAAGCTATCTTGACCAATCTTTCCAAAATGTCTTTAAATACAAGTACGCTGCACATTTGTCGGAACCGGCCGGATCGGATGACTATAGCATATAGCTGCCATAGGAACGATCGGTAAAAAAAACTAGTTCTACTGAGAAAAACTTTTTGTTCTTTCATCGTAGCGTTACCAAACTTGGTATCTATAAGTTTTATATGATTTCACACAATCATGATAAAATGTATCAAAATCGGATGACTATAGCGTATAGCTGCCATAGGAATTTTTTAATAGTATACAAAAACTGCAGGGTATTTCCTAAACTTATTGTTGTCCCACTATCATATTTACACATTTTATTAAAAATAACCTAAGCTTTTCAAAAAAAAAAAAAATTTTTTTTTTTAATACCCATTTGGGACAAAATTAAAAAATAACGGTTAATTTTGGAAAATAGGGGGTGAATTTTAATTTTTTTATTTTTGTTATTATTTTCAAAAAGTACATGAAAAATGCTTTAAATGACATATTCACAATTTTAAATCGGTAACGTTTATTTTTTAAATTATTATTATTAATTCAATATTTCCTAAAGTTATGGTTGTCCCACTATCATATTTACACATTTTATAGGAAATAACCTTAGCTTTTCAAAAAAAATTTTAATTTTTTTTTTAAAATACCCATTTGGGACTAAATTGAAAAATAACGGTTAATTTTGGAAAATAGGGGGTGAATTTTAATTTTTTTTAAATTTTGTTGTTTTTTTCAAAAAGTACATGAAAAATGCTTTAAAATGACATATTCACAATTTTAAATCGATAAAGTTTTGTCATAGTTATAGGATTTTAAAAATACCAATGTCACTTAAAATGTCAAAACTTCCACCCCCCCTAATTTCTACAATTTTTTTTCAATGAGTTAATATTTTGGGAATTTATTACCTTTATATAGGATAACAATTCACCAAAGTATGAAGCAAATCAAAAAATTTTCATTTTTTGACTGGGATGTTTGAGAAAGAATGCCCCATATGCAAATTTTTGCTTACAAACGATAGATTGCTTGTATGCAAATGAATTGCATATATTCGATAACTGCGTGTATGCAAACACCGCTTATAAAAAATTATGTTGCATTATAACATTTGCATATAAGCGATATTCACTGTATATGCAATTTTTTCTAAAGTTTTCGAGGGTATTGTCATCAATGGCTATTTTATTGAACGGTACTGTTAGGGTTTCTTTTTAATTTTTAAAAAACTCTGCGGGGATTCTGTCTATGCCTGCCGCTTTCCATGCATGCAGCGGCTTTGTTGATTATTTGAGTCAGCTCTTCAATCCCTGTATGCGTTGGTTCTCTATTCTCCAATTGACGTTGAGGATTTGTTTGGTACCTGTCTGCATACCTTTCATTCCACCTCGATTTGGGAAGCAATTGTTTTTGATTTTTATTTTGAAATCCTTGTTTACTGACGCTGATATTCAGGGGCATATGATCCGAGAACATTTCAGGCCACACTTCGAAGTCAGTTACGTACTGATGCCAGACTACTCAAATTATGCAATAGTCTAACGTCGACGCTGCTTGGCTCCTAACAAATGTTAAATTTTCCACGCTGTCACTTGCCGTACGCCCATCTTATATAGTAAGATCGTGGTCATCGCACATTTCCAGAAGTTTTAGACCATTTTCATCTACTTTTGAATCCTTTGACGACCAACCGACCGTGGTATTCAGCCAAAAACGTGTGACACGAAAACGCTTAGAAAAATACTAAATTGAGGCAAACTAAGGGCTAAATACGTTAAAACTCCATGAGTTTAGATTTGGTAAATAAAGTTTTTAAGCGCAATTTATTTTTATTTGATTTTAAGATTAGTGATATGTAAAGCTTGCAAAAATACTATCTAAAACTATCGATAGTGCATGGATACTATCGATGGCGACTCGATAGCGCCCAATCATCGATAGTCCCGATAGTGCCATTGATAGTTCTCCACCTCTAGTTAAGACTTTCCCAGATAGCTGCGAACCGATTTAACAGTAATACTTCAGAATGTGGAATGTTTTAACTCAAAAATACTTTTTAAAATAATTTCAAATATGTGATGGCGACAAGACAGTTGAACTAGGTTTTTGTGTTAGAACTTTTGAAGAAAAACTGTTGCGACATGCTTAGATTCCGTGTTGCACTAATAACAACATCCAACACCCTTTTGATTGGGAATGCTACTCACTCCGAGTGGATAAATGGAAATATTGCTCTTCTTACAGCTTTATCTGAGGAAACGGATTTTTATTGAAAGATGCTATATTTTGCAGAAGTTTCGATAGCATTATTTCAAGAAGGGAATGCTTGAGGAAGGGGAGCTATGGGTTGGGGCAACATAGCCAAACATATTGAGGCTGCTGTTCTATATTGGAGTAGGATTTTAAATGATGAATTTTAATGTAAATTGTCAAATTTGACCTGTATAATATCAGTTAGAAATGTTGAATGTTCAACAGTAGAAAAGCTGATCTTTAAGCCGAGCTTTAAATTTTGTTTTTATGTTATTTTATTTTATGTGTTTGAAGAACAAAAAATTTTAAAATGAAAACAAATCTATCTATCTATCAGATGTTTTAAACTAATACACTGCGGATGCCCAGCTCATCGTCAGATATCCGATCGTTTGTCCTCCAGAGTATTGCATATACACACTTAACATTTTTGCTATTATTTTATTGACATTAATTTTTAATAAATAAACTTTAACAAAGAATTCATTTCAGAACATTTAATTATTTAAATTATATCATTAAATTAAATTTATTTATAATAATAAACGGCCTTTTCTACAAATTCAGCTAACATAATCCAATTACTTAACCCGCTTCCGTTTAATACTGATTGTTGGCCGCTTTAACGGCCAGTTTAAATTGAGATATTGGACCTTCACCTGATCCTTCTATACACCTTGATTCCCCAGGTTGCTGCAGGTCGTGAAGGAAAATGCATTGCTTCACGTTATAATGATAGCGAGGAATCTTTATACATCCTCATGAACACCCACTAACCGGGTTTTACGCTCTCAAAGCATGGTTTCGACCCCCAAACGACCATTGCTCACCCATCAATTCTTCAACTACTCTCAAGTAGCAACATCAATTATGCTATTAGTAGTTTCAAGCCCTCTTGGATCGGACGGTATTATTCCGGCCCAGCTCATCCAAGCAGGAAAGACAGCCATCAGATGGCTTCTGAGCATTTTCGAGGGTGAACTCTCCGATAGCCTAATCCCAGACCCCTGGCTGGAAGTTGGTCTTCATACCCCAAGCTGGCAAAACTTCGCACATCACAGCTAAGGACTTTATATGCATCAGAATATTGACCTTTATGCTCAAGACCATGGAACGACTTCTAGGTCTGCACCTCAGAGCAACCATACCGCACGCACACCAGTAAGGTAGGTCCACTGAGACAGCTCTGCACTCAATAGTCTTTATTATAGAAAAATCTCTCGAATGTAAGGAATACTCCTTCGCTGCCTTCCTTGAGATTGAAGGAACTTTCAACAACGTCCTTCCTTTCGGTATCTCTAAAGCGCTAACGAGTGAGTCAAACAATTAATCTTCTCGGTCAATTACTAATGGGTAAGACAATCAAGGCATCACTAGGGTCGTCGATATGCAGCAGATTCGTCAGTTAAGGTGCGCCCCAAATAGGGGTACTCTCGCCTCTTCTATAGAACTTAGCTGCGAATGCGCCACTACGTTCAATGAAAGGGATGGCTGCAAAGTGATTGCGTATGCAGATGATGTTGCCATCGTCTTCTCTGGAAAGTTCCCTCAAACGCCATGCGATCGCATGACCGCATCTCTACAAACCCTGCCCAACTGGGCAAGGAAAAGTGGGCTGAGCGTTAACCCATTAAAAACGGAGCTTGTACTCTTCACCAGGAAGTACCAAATTCCCACTGTCGTTAATCCAAAGCTCAATGGAGAAACTCTTAAACTAATTAACAGCGCCAAATACCTAGGCCTCACATTACATTGGAAATTGATTGGAATCTGAACACCGACGAACGTGTCAGGAATGCCACTGTCGCCCTCTACGCGTATAGAAAAACTATCGGACTCAAATGGGGAATAACACCCAACATAGTTCGATGGATCTATACTGCAATCGTACGACCGGTTCTTCAGTTTCAGTATGGTGACCAGTCTTCGAAAAGACAGCAATACTGGTGCACTCCGCACCACTCCCACTGATGCTCTCGACGCTATTCTAAACATATCTCTAATTGAGGGTTGTAGAGTAGCTATCCTATCCGCTCTATGATTAAGAGAATCTAAACAATGGCGCACAACCAACTTCCGTTCCCTTCTTACAGTCGCCACCCTGTAGTTCTGATGGGGTCAAGTCACTACGCTGCCTAACGAAATCCATGCATCACTGATCGTTAGTTACGTCGTTAACGGCAGGTAATGCAGCGGGTGATGAAGCGAGAGTGTGGCAGCACGGACAAATTTGGCGCTGCTGTTGTGGCGTGTGCACATTATTTGTTTTTCCTTTTAATTTGCATCAGAAAGGGCCACAAAATTGATTTGGGGCAAAAAAGTTTTAAAAAATTAAAAAATGGTTAAAAACACCACAATTAAAAAAAAAAGAGATCGTTGATTGCTAGAGGATTCGAACCCACGACCTCGATATTTCTGGGCAATGGTCTTAACCTTTGAGCCACCATCGCGCGACTACTTTCAGAGCTGCGCTCATTTATGTAACATTTGGCTGCGCCTCACGAGTGAGGGTTGATAGCCAATTGGGCTAAGATGCTTGCCGTTCGCATTCAAACTCCCCAAAATTTGTGAGTTCAAATGCCAGACAAGTCAAAAAAAAATGGAAGAAATCACAAAGTAAATTTTTTCTCATTCAGTTGTTCAGTCACCACTGCAGTAACTCCTTTGCACCATTCATATCGTTAACGGACTGGTGGTTAGCCTTATACCGCTCGGTGAATTTGGCTGACATGCCCATACAAAATTCGTTAGCAAATTACATGGCGGGTGGTTAGCGGAATCACTAGGTTTGCACCAGTGCAGCCGAACTACAGGGCAGGACCGCAGAAATCTATAAAAATTTACACTGCTGCCTTGAAACTCGATAATAGTGTGGGTGGCGGAGTATGCTCCGACGAACTCGGCATCAATATCCACCATTCCGGTATCGGTTAGTGATTGTCGAAAATCTCTTAAAGAGATGGCAGAACAGTCTGACATAAGCCTCATCTGGCTTCCAGGACACAGGGACATAGAGCGCAATTGCAAAGCAGACGAACTCGCGAGACAAGGCACTACCACCAACCTCCTTCCCGATAAGGAAAATGTAGGTATGCCCATGGGTAAGGGGAGTCTCATCATAAAAGAATTATTTGAGCAGAAAGCTTTCGAAAATGGTAGACAGTTAGTACCTGCAGGACAGCGCTACTGACTTGTCCGAATCGAAGCGAAAAACGCTCTTTGGTCCTATGCATGCTCGGTGACTGATTTAATGAGAGCAAGTGATATGAGTAAAAGAGATAATTCTAGTGATGCCAGATTGTTCAGTACCATTTTCAACACTTCACTTTAATAACATATGCGGCAGATATAACATAATTTCATATAAGTTTGATATTAAAAATTTAAATTCAGTTCATATTCATAATTCCTAGTTTACAGTTCAATTTAATTTGATCAATCTTTGTTCATTATAAATTTTTGATCAGATTTACGATAAGGCCACGAAGACACACTCCTCCGAATTCGCACCTAATTTGGATCGATTTTGCTAAGGGACAGGAACCATAGCTGTGCAACCAACCACCATACTTCCATAATATTTCGATTCAATCGTTCTGCAACTCCATTTTGCTCCGGTGTATAGGGTGCAGTAGTCTGATGAATGATTCCATAGTTCCGCAAATACTTCGAAAGATATTTAATGCAATATTCAGTACCATTGTCTGATCTCAGTTTTTTAGTCTTTCTTTCACATTGCTTTTACAAGCTTTTTGAAGAGAACAAACTTATCAAATACCTGATCTTTGCATTTTAATGGAAATACAAATACTTTGCGAGAATAATCGTCGACAAACACCAGCATAAAACGTGCACCACTAAATGATTTTGAGTTCAAAGGTCCCATTTCGTCTGTGTGAATAATATTTAACAACTGTTCTGTTTTACCAAGAAAACACGATTCGGCAAGACTGAAATCGGCTTCAATTTAGTTTTTTTTCGTCTTGAATTTTCAAGAAGAAATCTGCTTGAAATCGAGAAAACTTTGTGTGTTTGGTGGCAAGGGAGGTGAGACAAAAAAATCGGGCTTGAAAATTCATGCTTGATTTCAGTATTTTCTTCTTGAATCCAAGAAAATTCTGTCTTGCCGAACTTCTGACACGAAATCTGCTTGATATCAAGCACGATCTGCTCGATTTTTTCTCTGAGTGTAGTTGCCAAAACTGCCAAATGCCATCATTGCTGCACCAGAATCCGACGATTCTCCAGTTGCAATAATTCTGCCTTTGTCGTAAATCCTGCAGTGATCACCTTCAACAACTTTTCTTCCTTTTTTGGTCATTTGACGAACAGATAATAATTTTGCGCACAACTCTGAAACATACTCAACATCACAAATATTATTTTTGGTTATTCTGTTTTCCACTTCCAATACAATGCATGCTCATAGTCTCTCTGTCTGCCATCATAACGTTTTTAAGTTTAGCTCTTTGTTGTCATGTGTGACGTTGCTGCAGAATCTATGTACTATTCGTTTTCTTCACCGTGCCATTCTTTGTGCGAATTTGCCAACAAAGATGAGCTTTCTGTCTTTTATTTTGGCAGTCTTTGCGCAAATACCTTTGACCACCGCAACTGTAACAAATAACTGTTCTCTGCGAATTCTTCTTTGATATTGGTCTATCGTTCCTTTTCGCACCCTTGGTGTACAGAGCGTTATCAACTCCATCAATTCCACTATCGAATTTTACGTCTTGTAATAACAGTTGCCTAACTTTGTTGACATTTAATTTTGCTTTGGAATTTTCCACAGCCATCACAAGGGCTTTGTATTCGTTTGGCAAACCAGCAAGCATTAATGATGTAGTTATTTCTTTATCTATTTTGAAGCCGGTGGTGCGTACTTTTATAGACGTCATGACCATTTCGTTGATATATTCTTGAACTGACGAAAAATGTTCAAGCCTCTGTTGTACCAAACGCTTTAACAATTCCACCTTCTGAGTCAAATTATGAGCGCGTCCCATGCCTCCTTAGCGGTCTTGGCACATGCAATGTGAGCAAAATTACTGGGATTAATCATAAGCGGGATTTCGGCCATCCCAAATTCATCAAACTCTTTTTCCTTTACTGCATCAGCTGCAACACCTTGCTCTATGACATTCCAGTAACCCTTGATCGCTAGATCGCCACTCAATTTCTCGAAAGGAAAGTTGTACTTAAAAAATTGATTTATTTTTTAGATTACATAACCTGATGAAATAAGTACGTCAGCGCAGCTCGAGTGTAATATGGTGACTGTTTTAGTGAGAGCAGGTGATATGAGTACAAAAGATAATTCTTGTAATTCCAGATTGTTCATTACATTTACAACAAATCTGCATCACACTTTTTCTGCTCGTGTCCTGCTCTAAGTCGTCGAAGAATGAAATTCCTCGTCTCGCACTTCGTAACAGATATATCAGATCTTCGAATATATCTCCAAACCAAAGCAGGATTCATACAGGCATCAGGATGGACCTAGCCACTTTAACCTTCCTACCACAAAGGAACTCAGGAAATTAGAATGGGAATCATTTAAGGCATTGAAGGAATGAAATTTTCATCGCAATTCAATCACAATTTTTTATAAGTTTGATGTTTACCTTTTTTTTATTTCGACGATGGAATTACGCTTAACATTAGATGAAACTACTCTTAACTATTTTCCACACCACTAATATTATGTATAGTTCATGGAGTGTTTTTTTATACACTTGAAAAGTGTATATTAATTTTGCCCAGAAGTTTGTAACGCATAGAAATATTCATTTCCGACCCCATAAACTATATATATTCTTGATCAGGACGACGAGCTGAGTTCAATTCCGCCTGTCCGTCTGTCTGTCTGTCTGTTTCTACGCGAACTAGTCCCTCAGTTTTAAAGCTATCGAGCTGAAATTTTGCACAGAGTCTTCTTTTTGCTGCACGCAACTAATACGTCGGAAGCGGCCGAATCGGACGACTATATCTTATAGCTGCCATAGGAACATCGGTCGGAAAATAAGTCTTAGTGAGAAAAACTTTTTTGTTTCCATCGTAGCATCACTAATCTTGGTATATGTTAGTTTTACGTGTTTTCACATAATACTGGGCAAATTTATTAAAATCGGATGACTATATCATATCGCTGCCATAGAAACGGTCGGTGAAAAAACAAGTTCTAGTGAGGACAACTTTTTTGTTTTCCATCGTATCGTCACCAACCTTGGTATATATTAGTTTCATACGCTTTCACATAATTTTAAAAAAATTATCAAAATCGGATGACTTTAGCATATAGCTGTCATAGGACCGATCGGTCGGAAAATGTGTTTTACTAAGAAAGTTTTTTTTTTTATGGCATCAAATTTTTATACCCGTTACTCGTAGAGTAAAAAGGGTATACTAAGTTCGTGCAAATGTATGTAACAGGCAGAAGGAAGCATTTCCGACCCCATAAAGTATATATATTCTGATCAGCATCAATAGCGAGTCGATATAGCATGTCGTCTGCCGTGTCCGTGCCGTCCGTTGTTGAAATAGATCTCAGAGACTATAAGAGCTAGAGTACAAATTTTTAGTGTAGACTGTATGTCCCGCAGATCATTGTTAAATTGCCACGCCTCCCGCCCCCCAATTTGAAAACCTCATACTCCAATTTGAAAATAGACTGTTCAAACCTTTAGACATATTCTTAATCATTTACTATCGTCGCATTATTTTTCGATCAGATGAACTAAGTAGAGTGCCGCCCCGCAATTGAAAAATACTCATATCTCAAATTTGAAAATAGACTGTTTGAACCTCTATAATATATTTTAATAATTATTATATCGATCACATACATCATTTGATCAGATGACGATAGAAAAGTTCCCCCCAATTTGAAAACCAATATCTCACAATTTGAAAATAGACTGTTCAAACCTCTAGCATATATCTTAATCGCATTATAGTATACTCGATTCCGTCAGATGTACGGTAGTAGTACACAATTATTTCATATCTCAGAATTTTAAGATAGATTATTCGAACCCTAGACATATATTTTAATCATCATATATCGTATAACTTCGATCGTGAACGATAGAAAAGTCAGCAATTTAAAAATATCATATTAAATTGAAAATAGATTATTTGAACCTAGACATATATTTTTAATATTATATCGTCACATCATTTCGATCAGTGAGCTGTAGGTTCCTCCGCTTGGAAACTTTCTCCCAAATTGATGATATCCGGTGGTATATCGAAGTCGGCGGCGACTTTAACTTTATATCAATGGCCGTGTTCACCAGCACAAATCGATGCCAAAGAATCGATGTATTTTGATTGATTGTTCTGGTGAACGTGTTTGATGTGCAATCATGATGGCTAATTTTTGTGATTGTGTTAGATGAAAATCCATCGTAAAAATAGTTTGTTCGATTTTTCTGATTGTGATGTATCGAAGTATCAGTTTATCGTTACCAATCTGCTGTCAACAATAAATAAACAAGTACATTAAAAAAAGAAAAAACAAAATGAGTTTGGAAAAAAATTTATTTTTAATTAATGAATTGGCAGAAGACGTGGATTCACAATTAAACCATGGAAATACTTGCATGGCTCTGAAAGCGATGCTGATTGTTGCGGAGGAGGAGAGCTTGGAAAAGAGTCTCTTTAAAAAGAAAGAGGCCCGCGTGCGCTCCCAATTGTTCTTCGAAGTTACAGTCCAAAACTATAGGATAGACGAGTTCAAGGATCATTTCAGGATGTCTCGTGCATCATTTGAAGTATTCTTTGCTAATTATCCTTCAAATACTTCATTAATTTGAATTTGCATTTGCAGACTCTTCTTCATGTAGTTGCCAATAAAGCGATGTCACTGGATGAGCCAATTGCCAATGTAAGTCTGGCAAAAAAGCTGCTTTTTGTAATTTGGCTGTTGGCAAAGCAAGAGACCTTCTTATCAGTTGGTGACCGTTTCGACACACCAAAAAGTTCTGGTCATCGGATATTCGAGTTTGTTGTGCACATTCAAGCCAGCCTCGCGACAACATACATTAAATGGTCAACAAATTTACAGCAACTCTATACAGCTGGAATTTTTGAGGAAAAGTCAAGAGGTATACCTGGAGTTATTGGTGCTATCGACGGCTGTCATATACCTATTAAGCAGCCTATTGGCAATGCTTACGACTTTTATAATCGAAAACAAGTGCATTCAATAATTTTGCAGGGCATATGCGACAGCTCAGCCCGATTCATAGACGTGTTTGTTGGCCAGCCTGGGAGAATGCACGATGCGCGGGTGTTCAAGTCGAGCCCGTTGTTTACAAAACTATCAAACGAAACACACCCATTTTTGTTAAAAGAAAGGCATTTAATCGGTGACTCAGCGTACCCTTTAATTATTTATTTACTTACGCCTTATAGGGACAATGGGCATTTGAGTGTATCTCAAATCAGATACAATACAAAGTTCTCCGCCATAAGAGCAGTAATCGAGCGAGCTTTTGGTTTATTAAAAGGAAGATTTCGACGGCTTAAATATCTAGATGTGGACTCTCCTCGTTTTGGCAACTATATAATAATGGCGTGTTGTATGTTACACAACTTCATTTTGTTGGAGGGCGATGCAAGTGAAATCGAGGACTGGGATGGGATTGAAAGAATCGATGACGAGCCAGAACGAGTTTGGGAAAATTCAAGTTTTTTGAGAATTGCACCATAGGCATCTCAAAAACGAGACTCTATTAAAAATATGCTGTAAACTAAATTAAATAAAGTATTTTTAGGCAAACAAAATTGGTTAAATTTAAAATCTATTATTCTTTTTATTAAAATTTTCGTTTTATGCATTACATTTTTCTAGAAGTTTTTCTAGCATGGCATTCCGTGCCAACTGAATTTCATTGCTCTGAATTTGAATCTTGTTGCTCTCCTCCAAAGTAGCTTGTACTTTACGCAACTCTTCAGTACGAGCAAAATCGGCTTCAATTACCCGCTTTTTCTGATGGTACAGGTCTCTCTGTGCACCCGCTCTGCGCTTACGTCTTCCTGTGCTCGTGCTCTGCTCTTCATCCAGATCCGTTCCTGGCATAGAGCTACTGTTGTCCTCCGAAACAATCAAAAAGCTGCAGGAATGTCCCTCGGTCGACTTTTCGCACCTGGCCGCCGACTGAAGTGCTTCGAACGACAGCATCTGCATGGCATTCTCCTCTTCGCTCACCAGTGTCGCCAATGTGGGACATCCGGAGACAGCCAGATCGCCACCGAAGATGGCCTCCATATCAGCGAAATGCTCCCAACTGGTCGCACCTTCACCAGTGCTTCTGTTTTTCTTTTTAATGTTGTCGAATGTCACTCTGAGACCTCATCTTCCGATCCACTTGCTGCTCATAACCAGACTTCCAATTCTGCAAGTATCTCTCGCCAAATGGTTTTGTTTTTGGTCTTAGGGTCACGGAAAGCTGCCTTTTACTCCGAGTAGAGGCTCAATAACAGCTTAGTTGATGCCGCTGTCCACTTTTTATCTACCGCTGAAAAGCAAAAATTAATATTTTAAATACTTAGAATTTTTTCATAAAATGTTCTTACATTTGTTCTCCATTCTGATGTCAAAAACTTTAAACTTCAAAGCCGATAATACAAAATATCGATACATTTGACGCCGTGTTTATTATTGACGGCGTGTCACTAAAATTCCATCAAAAGCGTTCACCAGCAGCCTATCACTTTTTTTTTGATTGATGTAAGATGATTGATGTTAGATGAGTGCTGGTGAACACGGCCAATGATTTAAAATTTTTTAATATCTGATATGCTTTATAAATATATTTTACCGGTTAATTCAATTGGAGTAAAGTTTTTCAAGTGTATTAAACAGGGCTGCAAACCCCTCCAATTTCGACAGGGGTTCGGTTCGGGGTTCGAACCCTTACCCTACGCTAGGGGTTCGGTTCCACAACCGGTTCCCTTTAAATTGAGAACCGAGGTTCCGGTTCGGGTTCGGGTTCCAGATTGCATTTTATATATT
This sequence comes from Lordiphosa mommai, assembly GCA_018904225.1. NCBI lineage: Eukaryota > Metazoa > Arthropoda > Insecta > Diptera > Drosophilidae > Lordiphosa > Lordiphosa mommai. The sequence continues at coordinate 1,062,696 of JAEIFT010000050.1, read as the reverse complement.
TATGTACATAATAAATAATTTAATAGAGTTTAAAGAAGAGATGCCTTATAAACTGCTGCAGTTTTTGGCAGTCAAGCACATAAATGATCTGTCTAGATTGACTAGACAATCAGACATTGTATGGATGTTTCGAAAAGTTCAGCGATACTGCCAACTTGCACCCTCAGCGAAAGTCATTTCTCTTTCACAGTAGTGGGATTTCTGAAACTGCATCTGCTTTTGGTGGAAACCTGCAAAAAACACGGCCACTTTTGGTTTATAAATAAGAGATGACCTTTTCGGTGTACCCGTGATTTAGTAACTATGATTCGCCATATCGGCGTAACTGTGATTAAGTAACAGTGACCGGCAGTCATCAAATCACACTGATACTTTAAATAGGCAGTCACTGTGTGATTTGACAGTGGCAGGGGCCCGTGACAGTGACTTAATCACAGATTCGCCGGATTGTCTCATCCCTAACTTATAGTGTGGCCGTGACACGTTCACATATTTACCAAGAATTCTAGTCAAAACTATTTTTTCCAAGAATGAGACCGCCACAGCACTGCTTTGACTGGCATATTGTGAGAGTGAAATGCTAAAATTATTTAAATTGTGACTTGGGTAAATAAATGAAGAAATTTAAATGACGTACAACTTTTCCTTGTATTCACCGTGCCGTTGCATCTCCGTACGAACAAAATAATACCCAGAAATACGATTTCAGATGTAAATTGAATTCCCTTGCTTGAGGTTGTGTTATTTTGTCCAGTCTTTTGTTGCGGGCGGGAAGAGTGTCGCTGTCCATACATGGGCATATGAATGGATACATTTTTGTTCATAATTATGAAATATTTTTTATCATCAAAGTGAAAAAATAAATTCTGTGCTTGCAATTTTTTGAGAACCGAACCCCATCAATTAGAAATCTGGGTTAGGTTCGGGTTCGGGTTCTCGTGATTATTTTCAATGTGGTTCGGTTCCCGGTTCGGTTCAGGCATCGCCAGAACCTTGACCGAACCGGTTCTAAAGGGTTCGGTTCCGGACCGGTTTGCAGCCCTGGTATTAAAACTTCGGCACAGTCGAAGTAAGATTTGCCTTCTCGTTATACACTTGAAAAGTGTATATTAATTTTGCCCAGAAGTTTGTAACGCATAGAAATATTCATTTCCGACCCCATAAACTATATATATTCTTGATCAGGACGACGAGCTGAGTTCATTTCCGCTTGTCCGTCCGTCCGTCCGTCCGTCTGTCTGTCCGTCTGTCCGTCTGTCTGTTTCTACGCGAACTAGTCTCTCAGTTTTAAAGCTATCGAGCTGAAATTTTGCATAGAGTCTTCTTTTTACTGCACGCAACTAATATGTCGGAACCGGCCGGATCGGATGACTATATCATATAGCTGCCATAGGAACGATCGGTCTAAGAACTAGTTCTTGTTAGAAAAACTTTTTTGTTTTCCATCGTAGCGTCACTAATCTTGGTATATGTTAGTTTTATATGCTTCCACATAATTCTGGAAAAATGTATTAAAATCGGATCACTATAGCATATAGCTGCCATAGGAACGATCGGTCGAAAAATAAGTCTTTGTGAGAAAAACTTTTTTGATTTCCATCGTAGCGTCTCTAAACGTAGTATATATTTGTTTTATATGTTTCTACATAATTCTGATAAAATTGATCAAAATCGGATGACTATAGTATATAGCTGCCATATAAACGGTCGGTCAAAAAACTACTTCTAGTGAGAAAAACTTTTTTGTTTTTTATCGTAGCGTCCCCAATCTTAGTATATATTAGTTTTATATGCTTTCACATAATTTCGAAAAAAAAATGATCAAAATCGGATGACTATAGCATATAGCTGCTATAGGACCGATCGGTCGGAAAATGTGCTTTACTAAGAAAAGTTTTTTTTATGGTATCAAATTTTTATTAGCAATGATTTAAAAATTTTTAATATCTGATATCTATATCCTATATATATTTTTGCAGTTAAATCAGTTTTTCAAGTGTATTTAAACTTCGGCACAGTCGAAGTTAGCTTTGCCTTCTCGTTTTTTATTGTGGTTTTCCCAGAAGGCCTAGTTCACATACAGAGCTGTAAGCCCAATTAACTTTTGCGGAGGTTCGGTTCGCGGTCTCAAACCAAAATTTACCAATGGTTAAGGTTCAGAAATTTAAAGTTCAAGGTTTTTGTGCTGAGGTTTTGGTTCGAACCTTGGTTCGTCCCAAGTTTTTCGAAATTTGTATAGCAAAGTAATTAATTTCTCTGTAGTACTTTGAGTCGCCGCCCCATACCAGATTATATATGGGATGTCCTCAAATTCAGCTATTGTTCATCAACCTTTAAACTGGAAACAGAAAGTATATTCAAATTTAAAGCAACTGTCAGACGTGACGTCGGATGAATGACGTCTACTGAGTCGGATATCCGTAGGTGAACTCCCAATGTTCCAGGCTTCGAGTCGGCTCTTGCAAGCAGACTAAAAGGGAATACGGTAGCTGCCCTGTAGTTTTTTTTGTGCTAGGTGCTGCCGTACGTAAGCCATTAGATGACCCAATCCAAACAGTACTACCTTATGTTCCTACATCTTTAGTTTATCATCCAGCAGTCAGCTTCGTCTAACCATCGGCCTGTCCGATTGGCACATCAATACCAGACGTTCGCACTTAAATTGTCAGCTATCCACCGTCAACCATCCGGTTGTCCGATAATGGTAACCATCGGCCTATCCGATCGGCCCAACAATAGCAGAATTTGTTTACGAAATGCCAGCCATCCGCCTGGCGGCTTGGAGACAGCCATCGGCCTGAACTTTTCCGTCAACCATCCGGTTATCGATAATGGTAACCAATAACCTTGCCGATCGGCCCAACAATACCAGAATGTGTACACGAAATGCTAGCCATCCGCCTGGCGGTTTGGAGACAGCCATCGGCCTGGACTTTTCCTTCAACCATCCGGTTGACCGATAATCATCGGCGGAGTCGATTTTAAATACCATTGCAGTTTCTCTATTTTATATAAATTGGCTTTCCCAATTATCGTACAAAAATTTCATGTTCGCTTGAAACACTACCACTTAACTGGTTTCCCTAACTGTCTAACAGAAGTCGGTCTTCTTAAACACAATTTTGCAATATAAAATCGCCATCTGATGGTATTTTAAGCATAAGTCAATAATAGGAGGCTTGCAACGTTTGATATCGTTCGATGACAAAGATGATAAACAATTTTTTTTAACAAGGTTGGCTGCGTGTAAGTGAAATAAATATAATTATAAAAAAAGTAATATAAAATATATATAAATAAAAAGAAACTTTTGTAAGAATTCACGAGCGCGGCGACTAAAGTTCTTCAAGGTGAGGCATGATAACTGTGTTGTTTTTGCAGGCAGGAGCAGGTTCAAAAAAACATTGTGATGCCAAAAAAGCAGTCGCTTTTTCGTCTTGCTTTACGGAATACGCATAATTGCAAAGTAAATCCATTGTTTCTTTTGGAAGGAACTCACAATGCAACTCACTATTGTAATCAAAGAAAACACTGAGTCGCGTTTTTTCGTTGTCGGCTTTTTGGCCGCTTTGGTCTTGACGTCATAACCATTTACCAATGATTCTTTACAAGTTCTATTGCAAAATTAGCAGAAATTTGGGTTTTTCTCTTTCTTGCACAAACAATTCAAGCTTCTGTGGTAAAGCGATAGGCCATTTCATATGCGAACTTCTGATATTGTCATGCAGATCAGACAGGCTTAGGGTTATCCGTAACAGATGCTTAACAAATGCTTATAGCTATCTAGAAACTACCTGTCGCATGGCTGACATTTTTTGTACAAGTTCTGGCGATCAGCTAACATTAACGGATAACCGGATGGTTGACAGAAAAGTCCAAGCCGATGGCTGCCTCAAAACCGCCCGGCGGATGGCTGAAAAATTATGTGCGAACGTCAGGTATTGATGTGCCGATTGGCCAGGCCGATGGTTACCCTAAGCTAACTTCCAAATGGTTAACTATATTTGTAACTATATAAGATAGTACTGTTCGGAACGGTTCACCTGATGGCTTACGTACTGCAGCACCTAGCACAGAATAACGGGGTTGTTAAAAATATGAAAATATACAGAATGTTTTAATTTTTGTTTACTTGAACATACGAATTCAATCATTTCATTCATTCATTTATTTCAAGCATTCAATCTGCAATCAAAATGCCCGCTAAGCTAAGACTTGTTACTTTTTTTGAACCGAACAAAAAGTATTGGTTCGGAAGAGGTTCAGGTTCAGCTAATTTTTTCACAAGTGGTTCGGTTCAGGGTTCGGTTCACAGTAAAAGAAAAGTCTTAATTCCGGGTTCGACTGGTTTGCAGCCCTGTCCACATATGCTCAACAATGTGAGATGGTCGCATGTTTAGTCTGCAACCCTTAACCGCAAATATTTTTTTTGTAAATGCCATCGATGGACCCCGAATTATCAAGAATTATCGTGCAGAAACAATTTTCCGGAAAGACAGTTATTTTTTAATCCAATTGAGTTTTACAAGTTTTTCCCATATAAAATATATGTTGATCTAATATGCTGTTTTTTTTAATGCTTTTTTATATATATTTAATCTTCTTTAATTGAGACTTACAATAATTTTGCAAATCTTAATCTAAAAACTATTTAAAATAAAAGAATCTCTAATTGGATGTAGTTTTGTGTTCAGCGGCCATTAAGCACAATCGCTGGGTTGGAAGGACTTTTCTCCGGAGTCGTATATGCGTTGCTTGCAGGGTGAGATCAAGTTAATTAGGGTGGGAATGGAGCATCTCGAAATATCTTTTTTTTATTTTAGCTATTTCTGGATCGACCAATGGAATGTTGAGATCATTGTGGATACACTCGATTCGTGGACATCGTGATCTGCTTAGATTTTCCGTAGTATCCGCAAATGTGAATATTGTACGTCGGTGGTGTGTTAGGATGTCAGCAGTGTATAATACATACAGAAAAGTGCCAAGAACGCTACCCTGTGGCACTCCGGCTCCAATGGTGAACTCTTGCGTAGTGTAATCGTTATGACGAATAGAAAATACTCTGTTACTGACGTAGCATTCGAGGAGTTTGTGTGTGTTCGGCGGAAGCAGTGTCTTAATTTTGAAGATAAGACCTTCCAGCCAGACATGGTCAAATGCTTGGGCAACATCTAGGAAAATTGCGGAGCACTATTCGTAGAGCTCAAACGCCGTCCGAATATCTGAAGTTAGGCGGTTGACGTGTTCAATGGTCCCGTGTTTTGCCCGGAACCCAAATTGGTGAGATGTAACGATATTTTGTGAATGAGAATCAATTTTTTTGTTTTGATAAACAAGGCAGCAGGCTAATAGGTCTTTCCTCGTTTGTGAATCATTATGATTGTGGACTTTTTCCAGTGATTTGGGAAGTATCCACATCGCAGAACAGCATTGAATAGTGTCGAGATATAGTTAATGGCTATAGTTAAAGATCTCTAAATCCATGCGGACAAGGATGCCAGTTACACTACGCCAGAAATCTTATTCAAGATGAACTATTAGACTCGGAAATATCATATATTGAAGTAAAAGATGCACTTGCAAAGGCAAAAAGGAACAATGCGCCGGGCGAGGATCGAATCCCTTATGAGCACTATATGCATGCACCAAAGAAGTTATTAGTTGCGAAAATACACAAGTTTTTAATAGAATGTTAAACGCTGAGGAAATCGAGAAGTGTTGCTGAAATAATATCGTTTTCCCAATATCTAAGAGGGGGGGACATAAGCCATCCAGAGAACTACCGGATCATTTCCTTTTTGAACTGCAATGCAAAAATTTTAATGAGTATCCTAAATAAAAGGTTAGCTAAATGGGTTAACTGTCACAACAAACTCAACAAATACCAAGCAGGTTTTAGAGAAGGCTACTCTACGATGTATAACGTGTACAATAGAGTGTCCCTCCATAAGGTAAAATCGGAAAACCTAACTCTCACCATCCGAAATGGTAGGTTTTGGCTTGCAAAGAATTTACATAAAAACGAAAAAATTTTATTTCAAGTTTTAGACGTTGCGAGAAGGACTTAAAGATTCCCTTAGTCGGGCTCTTGTTTTGCTTAAAATAATCTTTACTCCATTTCAAGTGTTGTCCACATTTGAATTTCAAACTAACTTGTCATAAAAATTAAAAACGAAACTAATATTTTATTTGGGTGGATAACTAAATTCAGAATTTGCGTCGTAACCAAGATGCGAACAAAGAGGTCGGTTTTGTCCTCGCTTTCTTCGGTACGAGTATATAAAATATCAGTCTCAATGAGAGTGCTACCCTAGAAGCACTCAAAATGGAAGCAGCGTAGATCAAAGCGAAAGCAGGCAGTCGTTTTCTGGAGAAGAAGAATACAGAATAACTTGGGCAATTGGCGAGTGTTAAAGGATTTCGCAAAAAGCTTAGTGCAGATTGTGGAAGGCTTTTTCGAAAGTTTACCTTGAGATGAACATCAACTATGCGTAGAAAACCGTGAAAACACATATCCAAATTGTAAAAAAGAACACTTTGATCATATAATAAACTTTATAAGAACACTACCATTTTCCAATGAGTTGCCAAGTTGTTTTTTATTATTATAGACTTAAGATGTTGTTTATGTAAAAACTTAGATTGGCTTAAAACACGTGCAATAGACCAGTGTGACAAACTAAGGCTGCAGTCATTGGACGTTTGAATGCCTTTCGTGATCGAGTTGCTTGCTTAATTTTTTTTAAGTAGTTAATTATGGTCAGAAAGTTTTGGGCCTCTTTAGAAATATCTTATATCGAGACGCCCTCACTCTTAAATGCAGTTATTTGACTTTTATCAATGTCATTGAGGTATGGAACACGTCGATTACTGTTAAATAAACTATTTTAAATTTATAAACTTGTGTTGAACTGCGTCCTCATTAAGAACCGGCGTGATAACGGAAAATAGCTCAATGCATTTATAGTAATGCATCAGCGGGAAATCAATTATTTATATATAAGTCAAACAGAGAAAATATTTGTGTAATTGTCTTGCATATCTTTTGTGCAGGGTCATATTTTGAATCGTAGTCTACGCCAACTTCAAATAAATTAAATAATCGAGCAAGGTGTTAGTAAAAACTTTGAATCCATTGCGCAACCCCTAAAACTAACTTTTTTTTACTTTTTTCTTATGATATGCCATTTATACACCAAAATGCAACTTTTAAGGGGGTGAGAATATAGCGTTACATTTTTCATACGATTGGGGGACACTCTAGTGTACAACCTTGCCGGGATTGTTCATTTAAAGCTGCAGGAGAGAAAAAAGGTATACGCATTCTTTGTGGATTTCAAAGCTGCCTTTGATAAGGTACCAAGGAAACTGCTCTGGTACAAACTGCACACTAAGGGAGTATCATCAAAGATTATAAATTTACTCAAGCGGGTTTACGATCAAACGGAAGCTGCAGTATGTACAGGAGAAGTCTTATCTAATTACTTTGAGACGGAAATCAGCGTAAGACAAGGATGCACAGTATCTCCCCCACTCTTTGCGCTTTATCTTAACGATTTAAATGATGTTCTAAGAGTAGCGTACTGTTTGTAGGAGGCCACAATATCCGCCTATTAATGTATGCAGATGACATTGTTATCTTGGCTGATGAGACCCAAACACTTCTAAAAATGAACAACCGGTTAGAAGAGTACTGCAAGAAATGGTGAGTGGAGGTGAATCTGAATAAGTCTGAGATCATGGTATTCAGGAAGGGAGGCAGACTGTCGGCATCTGAAAGGTGGACCTACCAGGGAGAAGAAGTTATAATTTCGTCTGAGTTTACATAGAGTTATTTTCACCCAGTCTGTTTCATTTAAAAAGCATGTACTTAGAAGGAGCATTGAGGCCAAAACAAGCATAAACATGACCTGCAAAAACTTTTTAGGGAAAAAGAAAGTACATATAAATGCCAAATCGAAACTCTTCAATGCAGTAAGCCGTATAATCCAGGGAAATGGATTATAAATCTGGGGAGGATGTTATTTTGCAGAAGTCGACAAAACTCAACTTCTCTTTTTAAAAAAGGTTTTATACTTGCCTGCAAACGGTTTGGAAGAGGCCCATCTGTATACACTCGAATTGCACCTGCGCTGTATAAGAAAAACTATACTCGTATACAATGAGAATCACCTCCCTCATTACATTACCAGCATGCTTATAAAAGAGAATATATTTTGGGTAGAAAGTCTGGTTGGAATGGGAATGGGGAGGGAATGGAACTAATTCCGGATTAGTATTCATGATGCCCTCAAAGCAGAAGCAATGTTTTACAACTATCACCGACAGGTCACCAGGGTCACACGAATCTACAAACATTTAAACAACTCAGTGGCTAACAAGTTCCAATTTCTGCCAATCGCCACAGTTTCCTGGGTGCTTAAGGCCCGGTTTGACCTGATAAAACTGGGGTCAAAAACCTTCAACCGACAGGATCATGTAGCTTGCCCCTTATGTAACACTGGAGAGTTGGATGACATTGAGCATTTCCTAGGACGATGCCCAATTTTAAAAGAGCATAGATTGTTAAGCTTTATGAAACTCTTGCTAACCAAGGCTGGATGATCAAGAAAATAATTACTGGGTAGTCTTGATCGAATTTATTAAGCAAGCTCTAAAATATCGAGCAACAATTTTAAAAGTTTTAAACTAAAAGTCTGCGTGCGATGGGCCACACTTGCTAAATACTGATGAACGATCTGGTATCTGGGGAAGACCCGGGCAGCCAAGTGTAGTAATCGGTATGAGGAGGGAAGCCATGCGCTCTGCCGACAGACGAACTTTTTATGTCCATGTTGGTTAATTTCGTTTCTATTTTTTAATGATGTTTTATATGTATGAATTATATGTTAGTATATCAATTACTTAAAGGCTGGAATTGGAAGTTCCATAATCATTTTTGGCATAATGAGATCATGTCGTGGTGCTTTTCTTATTAGATTTCTTATTTCAGACGAGTGAACTTTGATTGGGTCAGCTTGTGCGGCAGTTGAAATTGATGGAAGTGCATATCCATTTGTTGGTGGATTTGGCTGTAAAACATTTTAAAGGTGAAGTGCAAAAACATTTTCCTTTTCTTCGTCGCTGCGAACCCATATTCCTCTCTGATCTTGAGTGATAAGCTGCAGCAGTAATAATGGAGTAAAGTTTGGACGGAATTTTCAATGTCTTCTTCGCTGTTGGTGGTTGGGCTCAGTTCGATGTGACTGCTAATATATTTTTTGTATTTAAGCCAGTTCGTCTTGTGGCTTGAGGGCTCTCCAGAAGGGCAAAAATAATTGGGAAATGGTCGCACGACAAATCTGCTAATGCTTCTGCAGTTATCAAGTTACGTGGAATTTTTCTTGTTATGGAGAAGTTTATAAGGTCGAGAATTTTTGTTGGATCTGCTGGCCAATATGTAGGCCTACCCGGTGATACATAGTCAAGTTTGTTCGATGCTCGCGTGAGTGCGCTGTAGAGTTTCTTTTCTTTTGGGTTTTTTAGTCTAGAGCTCCAGTGGGGATGTTTGGAATTAAAGTCTAGGAAGCGTTGACCCAGTGTATTGATGAAATCCATTAATTGTTTTCACGATATTGCGAAAAGTGGGGGACAATAAACTGCCGAAAATATTTAATGCGGTTTCTGAACTTGTACGTTTGTGGGAGGAGCCCCACAAACCGTAATTCTGCGATGCAGCAAAAACTCTAGTTTGCGATGCATCGCATTTTTTTGGGAGCTTTGTCTTTTGGGCTTATTTCCACTTTGAATAGTGGTTGAGGTTTCTTGTCCTTGTTCATAGGGTTTATAACGGATTTTACCTTATAACCCTGTTCAACCAAGGCAGAACCAACTTCCTCTGATAGTACACTTGATGCAATGCCTTTGATGACGAATTGTAGGCTACTTTTGAGTTGGTAGGTGTAGAAGCTATTATTATCTTCTCTTGAGTATTTAACGGCTGCTAAATAATTTTCCTCAGTATTAACTTGGAGCTTTGTTTCGCGAATATTTCCTTTGCGAACGGAAGTTATTATTGCCTATTAGCGGGACAAGTTTTGTTACCAGGGTTGCACAGTTGTTGTCCCTTATGTAGATTGGTGGTGGCTCTTTTTTGTGACTTGTGAAGCCACTTTATTGCACTCAGCGTCAAGCTGTTTACCAAGAATTTTGACCCTATTTCCAGAGAGCGGATCTTTGTTTACAGGCTTATTGCTTGTTTTGTTGATTTTCGGGAGTTGCCGCTTTTTTTGTTTTGTGGACTTAATTTTCGTTTGATTATTTGTACATACTGATCGATGCCAATCTGCACATAGGCTTTTCGATGTGATTTTTTTTAATTGTTCTCACCTGCGGCGCTAAGCTTAACATTTTTTTGACTTCATCTATGGTGATTCATTACATTAAACATACTACACAAGACAAAAAGGAAGCTATCTCTGCGCGTTAATCTATATTTGAACGTCAATCAAATTAGCATTAATTTTACAGCAACCATCTCACATTGTTTAAGTATACCTAATATTGGTGGTGCGAAAAAGAGAGAGAAAAAAAGATTCATCTAATGTCAAGCGTAATTTCATAGTCGAAAAAAAAAAGAAGGTAATCATCAAACTAAAAAAATGTTCAGGAAATTTATTTTCAAAATTAAACCTAATTCGAACACCATATTCGATCAACATATATTTTGTATGGGCAAAAGAGCAAACTTTCAAATTCAATTAAAAAAGAACCATGTCCTTTCGGTAAATAGTTTCTGTACGATTATTCTTTGTAGTTTGCGTTGCATCGGAGGCATTTTAAAAACAATTATACTAAATACTTACCACATTTTGGCCCTGCAATGTCGTACGATAATATGTTTGATTTCTAAAATATTTAAAAATAGTGTCCGAAACCTTGAAATAGTTTTTGAAATTGCAGGAATTCAGAAAAATAATTGATTGGAAGATTCGCGATTCGCGTCTGGTCCCAACAAACTTGTGAGATTGTATTTAGGGAGGCCTTGCTAGGGCCACCGGACGGGTCGTAGGTTGCGAATAGCGAACGGCCTCAATTTGAGGTTAGCTGCGAATAAGAGGGTCTCCCCCCACGAATAAGCAGACCCGTACAGCCAGCGGGTGATACACCGCAGTACACTGACGAGACGCTTGTGTTGCCGCCTTTCACAAATAGCCACTCACAAACCCAATTCCCACACAATACCTACCCCTATCCCCTCCTTTACATCTCATCCCGGGCCGGACAAAGGTATCAATCGGTCCATGCTGAGAGTCAGCCAGGCTGGAGGCCCGGATAACAAATAGTCCAGTCACGAACGGTATGCTCTGGCAAGTGGCGACCGCCTGTTCTAAGAAGCCTTGCCACAAGTTGGCCTCGGCCGGTGGTCGACCGGTAATAAGCTCTAGAAACGGACCTTCAAGCATGAAGAAAAGAAATTCACCCTTAAAAATCTAGCAGGACATCACTGCAACAGCTGTCGCGAGGCAGTTCGAAGAGAGTCTGATGGACCGGGAGCGTCCAAGCCTCGTAAGAGCAAAAAAAAAACGCACCAGTGCGCAAAGCCCCGAATCGGGGTCCCTACCGAGCTCCTGCGGTAGGGAAGAATACTGGGACGAAGAGGGCACATCCCCTCCTCCCAACGGCTAATCGGCCTCCCTCTAGAGGACAGCGGACACCTCTCACTGGGGAAGCACGCCCCAAGGAGGCCTTCCTGCCTCCAAGAGTACAGCCAGGCGGCCTGGATGACCCTAATCGCCGCGGTCTGAGCGGCTCTAGGGTAAAATGGTACTTACGATACCTATGCAATGGCCACGCACCGGAAGTCGCTCTCCGGAAGGCCAAGGAGCCAAGACCCGGAGCACAGGGTAAGCTGCACCGCACCCCTGCTCCGAAGAGAGGCAGCAGCAGTCATACGCCACCAAGGGCCACGCCGAAACGCCACTGCACAACGGCGACGTCGGAAGACGAATCAGCAATCCCTCTTCAACAGGCATTAGCCCCAGAGAGTGACCTGGGCGACGGATCAAGTACGTCCAAGGCCGCGGCACAGGCGAGCAACAGACTCGCAAGCGTAAAACGCCCATCCACGGTGCTCATTCCACCCCAAGCAACACTTGCAGAATTTGTGAAAAAGGTGAGGGTAGCGGTAGTACCTGAGAATTACCCTCAGGTAAGCCTCTGTCATGAGGAACTATCTGCACTCGAGGATTCGATCCTGGAGGAAGTCTTCCTAGCATGTTGGGATACGCCGATAAGCTTCGCGGGAATTCATTTCCGGCCGGGTCACTTAGTCACAAAAAGCACCAGGCTATTCCAGGTGAACGACCACCACGCCAAGGCGGCCTCGGCCGTCCTGATACAGGAACCTAGGTTGAGCGCAGCCACAACAATGATAGGACCGGAACCTTATTGCGGCATAGGCAAGCACACTATCAGAGAACTTCTTAGGAACGAGAAGAGAACGCTTAGAACAACCACCTGGGAAAACACCAGATGGTTGAGACAAGCAAAAGCATTAATCGTGAACCACGATAACAGAAGGTTCCAAAAATTAATCCAACTAGGAAAGAATGCACTCAGGATCCTGACAGGGCTCTACACAGGACACTGCAGACTGCGGAGTCACCTATATAGGTTGGGGATAACCAACACCCAACTTTGCAGATTCTGTGAAGAGAATGACGAATCCGCTGAACATATAATAGCACAATGCGATGCAACTAGGAAAGAATGCACGCAGGATCCTGACAGGGCTCTACACAGGACACTGCAGACTGCGGAGTCACCTATATAGGTTGGGGATAACCAACACCCAACTTTACAGATTCTGGGAAGAGAATGACGAATCCGCCGAACATATTATAGCACAATGCGATGCTCTGGCAAGGCCTACATTCCAACTGTATTAGAAACCTAGAACCCACAAAAATCCTGGCATTTGTTCAGGAACTTGGGCTGCTAGGGGAGTTGTAAACTCAGCGGGGGCACAATAGATAAATACTGGTCGCTGTACAATATATCCCCAACGACAAACTAAACTAAACTAAGATTTGCGACTTAAGTTCATTTTGGATCGCACGTTTGTGGTTGGGCCCCTCGGTCTTTTCGCTTGGGACACTTAAACGTACTGCGCATTGTACGTCACCGTCCACACAAACAAACAAAAAACGCCTGAGATGTATCCTGCTGAGGCAAAAAACAAGGATATTAAACAATTTAGATTGCAGCATACCAGGAAAATTTTACGAATTGCAAGCAATACTGTCTTGGTTCACAAAATTGTCTTGCTCACGAAAGATTCATTTATTGAAAGCTATATTTGATTTGATAAGGGATTACATGCAATGAATATTTTAGCGAATAAACTTTGTTTTTCATTTTTTTTATTAATGATCTCCCCTCGACAATATCTCATTCTCGGATACTTATGTATGCCGATGACGTTAAACTCATTTTATCTTACAACGACCCGATGTATTCTATTAGGTTGCAAGATGATTTAAATTCTCTTCATTTTTGGTGCTTGGTTAATCATTTATTTCTTAATTGCGCAAAATGTATGTTTATGTCTTTTCATCGTTGCAAACCTTCGCTAGTTTCCTAATCGATTAGCAATGAACCCTTGCAACGAATATCAACTGTCGTTGATCTTGGAGTTATTTTTGATTGCAAATTAAGCTTTAATGTTCATATATTCTGTATAGTTAATAAGGCGAATGGTGTACTTGGATTCATTAAGCGTTGGTCGAAGAAATTTAATGATCCCTATACAACAAAAGTTATTTTTACATCTTTAGTTCTCCCGGTGCTTGAATACTGCTCATCCGTCTGGTGTCCGCAGTATAAAAAACATATAGATCGTATTGAGTCTGTCCAAAGGCAATTCTTGCTTTTTGCCCTCCGCGGCTTAAATTGGGATCCCAAGCTTCGGTTGCCATCGTATTCTAGTAGGCTTTTGCTTATTGACCTTCCATCGTTGGCTAACCGTAGAACAGTCCTAGGCGTTTCTTTTCTTCATAAGTTAATTATCGGTGATGTAGACTCTTCTGAACTCTTAGGTCGCCTTACCTTCTCTGTTCCCTCTAGACCAACTAGAAATTATTTGCCTTTAATCTTGCCTAGATGCACAACCGACTACGCACAGCACAACTGTTTTCGGGTTTTATGTCAAAATTATAATGATGTTTATCACCTGCTCTCAACAGAACTCTCTCTCTTTTCCATAAAGTTATCTCTTTTTGCACATCTCCGGCAAAAACATCCAGCAGGAGCAGGGGCCTAGTTTTTCTTTTTTTTTGTTGACAGCCACCATTTGTCGACTTTTTTTCAACAAATAAACAAACAAACAAATAAAAAAGTAAAAAATTAAAAATCAAGTAACAATTTTTTCAAGGAGAGAAGTCGAAATTTTTGATGTGAAACATCTTTAATTTCGGTACGATGATTTAAATAAAATTATTTTATAGTGGGGGTAAAATTCAATTTTGAAATAACGCATAACGCGTAACGCATAACGCATAACGCATATTGCATATTGCTCACTGGTATACACCAAGCAATTGCCTGGCCAACCGTGGCTACTTGCCCATGGCTACTTGACCATGGCCATTTGTCAATGGACACTTGACCATGGCCACTTGATCAATCTGGAAAAGCAATGTTGGAGCGCAAGCAATCGCCTGGCCAACTGTGCCATTTCAATTAAATTTGGTAGTAGTAGTAGTTTAGCGCAAAAGAGGAATCTGGGATCAGGGATCTGGGATCTCGGATCAGGGATTTGGGATCAGGGATCTGTGATTAGGGATCTGGGATGAGGGATCTGGGATTAGGGATTTGGAATGGGGGATCAGGGGTCTGGGATTAGGGATCACGGATGTGGGATCGGGGGTCTGGGATTAGGGATCAGAGATGTGGGATCAGGGATTTGGGATCAGGGATCTGGGACCAGGGATCAGGGACCAGGGATGGGGCAACTGGGATTTGGGATGGGGAATCAGGGATCTGGGATCAAGGAATAGGGATGATGGATCTGGGATTCGGGATGGGGGATCAGGGGTCTGGGATCAGGGATGGGGGATCTGGGCTCACGGATCTGGGATCGGGAGTCTGGGATTAGGGATTAGAGATGTGGGATCAGGGACTTGGGATCAGAGATCTGGGTTCAGGGATCTGGGACCAGGGATGGGGCAACTTGGATTTGGGTTGGGGGATCAGGGATCTGGGATCTGGGATCAAGGATTAGGCATTTGGGATGGGGGATCAGGGGTCTGGGGTCTGGGGTCTGGGATGGGGGATCTGGGCTCACGGATCTGGATCGGGGGTCTGGGATTAGGGATCAGAGATGTGGGATCTGGGATTAGGGATCTGGGGCCAGAGATCAGGGATCTGGTATCTGGGATTTCGTATGGGGGCTCAGGGATCGGGCGTCTGGTATCTGCGCTCAGGGATCTGGGACACTGCTTCCAACTCTGTTTTCCAAGCCTGCCGTGGCGTTTCCCACGGTATATATAAACTATTTCAATAAACATGCTTCACATCAAAACCTCGTGAGTGTTAACCACACTCACACCTTTTTTTTTGTACAGTGTCCAACCACGCCCACTTTTATACCCGTTACTCGTAAAGTAAAAAGGGTATACTAAGTTCGTGCAAATGTAGGTAACAGGCAGAAGGAAGCATCTCCGACCCCATAAAGTATATATTTTCTTGATCAGCATCAATAGCCGAGTCGATATAGACATGTCCGTCTGTCCGTATGAACACCTAGATCTCAGAGACTATAAAAGCTAGAGCTACCAATTTTTCAGTGTAGACTTGTAATGTCTGCAGGCAGATCAAGTTTGTTTCAAATTTTTGCCACGACCCCTCCCGCCCCCGCAATATGAAAAAAACCTCATATCTCCTACAATTTCTAGGGTAAAATGGTACTTACGATACCTATGCAATGGCCACGCACCGGAAGTCGCTCTCCGGAAGGCCAAGGAGCCAAGACCCGGAGCACAGGGTAAGCTGCACCGCACCCCTGCTCCGAAGAGAGGCAGCAGCAGTCATACGCCACCAAGGGCCACGCCGAAACGCCACTGCACAACGGCGACGTCGGAAGACGAATCAGCAATCCCTCTTCAACAGGCATTAGCCCCAGAGAGTGACCTGGGCGACGGATCAAGTACGTCCAAGGCCGCGGCACAGGCGAGCAACAGACTCGCAAGCGTAAAACGCCCATCCACGGTGCTCATTCCACCCCAAGCAACACTTGCAGAATTTGTGAAAAAGGTGAGGGTAGCGGTAGTACCTGAGAATTACCCTCAGGTAATCCTCTGTCATGAGGAACTATCTGCACTCGAGGATTCGATCCTGGAGGAAGTCTTCCTAGCATGTTGGGATACGCCGATAAGCTTCGCGGGAATTCATTTCCGGCCGGGTCACTTAGTCACAAAAAGCACCAGGCTATTCCAGGTGAACGACCACCACGCCAAGGCGGCCTCGGCCGTCCTGATACAGGAACCTAGGTTGAGCGCAGCCACAACAATGATAGGACCGGAACCTTATTGCGGCATAGGCAAGCACACTATCAGAGAACTTCTTAGGAACGAGAAGAGAACGCTTAGAACAACCACTTGGGAAAACACCAGATGGTTGAGACAAGCAAAAGCATTAATCGTGAACCACGCTCTACACAGGACACTGCAGACTGCGGAGTCACCTATATAGGTTGGGGATAACCAACACCCAACTTTGCAGATTCTGTGAAGAGAATGACGAATCCGCTGAACATATAATAGCACAATGCGATGCAACTAGGAAAGAATGCACGCAGGATCCTGACAGGGCTCTACACAGGACACTGCAGACTGCGGAGTCACCTATATAGGTTGGGGATAACCAACACCCAACTTTACAGATTCTGGGAAGAGAATGACGAATCCGCCGAACATATTATAGCACAATGCGATGCTCTGGCAAGGCCTACATTCCAACTGTATTAGAAACCTAGAACCCACAAAAATCCTGGCATTTGTTCAGGAACTTGGGCTGCTAGGGGAGTTGTAAACTCAGCGGGGGCACAATAGATAAATACTGGTCGCTGTACAATATATCCCCAACGACAAACTAAACTAAACTAAGATTTGCGACTTAAGTTCATTTTGGATCGCACGTTTGTGGTTGGGCCCCTCGGTCTTTTCGCTTGGGACACTTGAACGTACTGCGCATTGTACGTCACCGTCCACACAAACAAACAAAAAACGCCTGAGATGTATCCTGCTGAGGCAAAAAACAAGGATATTAAACAATTTAGATTGCAGCATACCAGGAAAATTTTACGAATTGCAAGCAATACTGTCTTGGTTCACAAAATTGTCTTGCTCACGAAAGATTCATTTATTGAAAGCTATATTTGATTTGATAAGGGATTACATGCAATGAATATTTTAGCGAATAAACTTTGTTTTTCATTTTTTTTATTAATGATCTCCCCTCGACAATATCTCATTCTCGGATACTTATGTATGCCGATGACGTTAAACTCATTTTATCTTACAACGACCCGATGTATTCTATTAGGTTGCAAGATGATTTAAATTCTCTTCATTTTTGGTGCTTGGTTAATCATTTATTTCTTAATTGCGCAAAATGTATGTTTATGTCTTTTCATCGTTGCAAACCTTCGCTAGTTTCCTAATCGATTAGCAATGAACCCTTGCAACGAATATCAACTGTCGTTGATCTTGGAGTTATTTTTGATTGCAAATTAAGCTTTAATGTTCATATATTCTGTATAGTTAATAAGGCGAATGGTGTACTTGGATTCATTAAGCGTTGGTCGAAGGAATTTAATGATCCCTATACAACAAAAGTTATTTTTACATCTTTAGTTCTCCCGGTGCTTGAATACTGCTCATCCGTCTGGTGTCCGCAGTATAAAAAACATATAGATCGTATTGAGTCTGTCCAAAGGCAATTCTTGCTTTTTGCCCTCCGCGGCTTAAATTGGGATCCCAAGCTTCGGTTGCCATCGTATTCTAGTAGGCTTTTGCTTATTGACCTTCCATCGTTGGCTAACCGTAGAACAGTCCTAGGCGTTTCTTTTCTTCATAAGTTAATTATCGGTGATGTAGACTCTTCTGAACTCTTAGGTCGCCTTACCTTCTCTGTTCCCTCTAGACCATCTAGAAATTATTTGCCTTTAATCTTGCCTAGATGCACAACCGAACCAAAAACATCCAGCAGGAGCAGGGGCCTAGCTTGCCGGACCGGCTAATAAATATTTCCCCACCGGGTCAGAGATTTTCCGGATGATTTAATTCATCTTTATTTTAGCTTATATTTATTTTATTTTTATTATATTTAATTTAATTTAATTTTTTCCTTTTATTAATTCTTTTTTAAAATTTATTTTCATTATTGTTTTATATTATATTATTTTTGTTCATTCTATAATATTGTGTTTATGATTTTGTAAACATATTTTTAAGCCTTCTCTTTTTTTTTTTCCTCACCCTTCTCATTTTCTCTTTTTCGACTTCTATACTATTTAAATTTGTGTTAGGTCTAGTAACGTATCTGGCTTCAATTGGCTGTGAACTGGGGCATAGCTGGCCGGACGGGCAAATAAAATTCCCCCACCGTGTCGGAGTCGTTACTAGTCGATTTGTAATTTTGTTAGATTTTCCTTGTTAGGCTTTCTTAGTTCATTAAGCCTTTTTATAACGTATTCAGTTTTTCTTTTTTTTTGTTGACAGCCACCATTTGTCGACTTTTTTTCAACAAATAAACAAACAAACAAATAATCAAAAAAAGTTTAAAAATCAAGTAACAATTTTTTCAAGGAGAGAAGTCGAAATTTTTGATGTGAAACATCTTTAATTTCGGTACGATGATTTTAATAAAATTATTTTATAGTGGGGGTAAAATTCAATTTTGAAATAACGCATAACGCGTAACGCATAACGCATAACGCATAACGCATATTGCATATTGCTCACTGGTATACACCAAGCAATTGCCTGGCCAACCGTGGCTACTTGACCATGGCCATTTGTCAATGGACACTTGACCATGGCCACTTGATCAATCTGGAAAAGCAATGTTGGAGCGCAAGCAATCGCCTGGCCAACTGTGCCATTTCAATTAAATTTGGTAGTAGTAGTAGTTTAGCGCAAAAGAGGAATCTGGGATCAGGGATCTGGGATCTCGGATCAGGGATTTGGGATCAGGGATCTGTGATTAGGGATCTGGGATGAGGGATCTGGGATTAGGGATTTGGAATGGGGGATCAGGGGTCTGGGATTAGGGATCACGGATCTGGGATCGGGGGTCTGGGATTAGGGATCAGAGATGTGGGATCAGGGATTTGGGATCAGGGATCTGGGACCAGGGATCAGGGACCAGGGATGGGGCAACTGGGATTTGGGATGGGGAATCAGGGATCTGGGATCAAGGAATAGGGATGATGGATCTGGGATTCGGGATGGGGGATCAGGGGTCTGGGATCAGGGATGGGGGATCTGGGCTCACGGATCTGGGATCGGGAGTCTGGGATTAGGGATTAGAGATGTGGGATCAGGGACTTGGGATCAGAGATCTGGGTTCAGGGATCTGGGACCAGGGATGGGGCAACTTGGATTTGGGATGGGGGATCAGGGATCTGGGATCTGGGATCAAGGATTAGGGATTTGGGATGGGGGATCAGGGGTCTGGGGTCTGGGGTCTGGGATGGGAGATCTGGGCTCACGGATCTGGATCGGGGGTCTGGGATTAGGGATCAGAGATGTGGGATCTGGGATTAGGGATCTGGGGCCAGAGATCAGGGATCTGGTATCTGGGATTTCGTATGGGGGCTCAGGGATCGGGCGTCTGGTATCTGCGGTCAGGGATCTGGGACACTGCTTCCAACTCTGTTTTTCAAGCCAGCCGTGGCGTTTCCCACGGTATATATAAACTATTTCAATAAACATGCTTCACATCAAAACCTCGTGAGTGTTAACCACACTCACACCTTTTTTTTTGTACAGTGTCCAACCACGCCCACTTTTATACCCGTTACTCGTAGAGTAAAAAGGGTATACTAAGTTCGTGCAAATGTATGTAACAGGCAGAAGGAAGCATCTCCGACCCCATAAAGTATATATTTTCTTCATCAGCATCAATAGCCGAGTCGATATAGACATGTCCGTCTGTCCGTATGAACACCTAGATCTCAGAGACTATAAAAGCTAGAGCTACCAATTTTTCAGTGTTGACTTATAATGTCTGCAGGCAGATCAGGTTTGTTTCAAATTTTTGCCACGACCCCTCCCGCCCCCGCAATATGAAAAAAACCTCATATCTCCTACAATTTTGAAAATAGATTGTTCGGACCTTCTAGACATATATTTTAATCATCATTACCTATCGATCCGCCATACATCATTTTCCGATCAGACGAACGATAGAAGAGTTGCCGCCCACGCAATTTGAAAAATACCTCATATCTCCCACAATTTAAAAAAAAAAAAAAACATTGTTAAAACCTTCTAGACATATATTTTAATCATCATTACCTATCGATCTGTCATACATAATTTTTCGATCAGACGAACGATAGAAAAGTTCACGCCCCCGCAATTTGAAAAATACCTCATATCTCCCACAATTTTGGAAATAGATTGTTCGAACCTTCTAGTCATATATTTTAATCATCATTACCTATAGATCTGCCATACATCATTTCCCGATCAGATGAGCTATAGTAGAGTTGCCACCCCCGCAATTTGTAAGAAAAACTCATATCTTTCACAATTTGTGATCTAATAATATATTTTTTAAAAAAACCTTACCCTGAGTAACGGGTATATCGAAGTCGAGCAGGGCCGTCTTCAACTTACGCTCTCGTTTATAAAGGCATTATTATGTTTTAGTTACTATGCTCTGTTTGTCGAAACTGGTCGGCAGACCCTCTATACCCAAACGCTAAGTCAACACTTTGCTTACATTAGAAATATGTTTTCAATGCCACTAACCCCACTAGCTGCTGTTGTCGCCAAATCCTTGCTGGCTAGTCGTACCCTGTGTTTTAATACATGGAGAATTCTAGCGGAACAGCATAATGCGTACTATGCTATGCACAATCCGTCTTCGTGGGAGAGATCCCACCGACTAATTTTGGAAGGGGTTGCTCAAAAATCTCATGCAGATTCCATGATGCTGGCTAGGAGCAGCTCGACTAGACCCCTTATACAGGCAACTTAGCTACTCATTGGGCAAAAACCACAATTTCCACGACAAAAACAGTCTAAGCCTAATATCTTTTGTATTTAAAGCTAGATGTGAGATGCTGAATCTAAGATTCCGTGCATATTTCAACAGTACGGAAGACAACTGCCCCTCTGCATTTTAAACACCAAACAAGACACATATTTTTTTATTGCTGTTTGAACGATACTTCAGGAAATCAGATCGTTCCATTAGCACCTAGGAGAATTGATGTCAGAAGGTTTTAAATATATTCTTTTTCTTTTTATATCTAGTTTAGTTAAGCTCAACAGCTGACGGCTTTAAGCCAAAGCTACGTTTATTTTAATTGATTTACAATCTGTATCCCTTCCCTAGTCTATACCTCAGAACGATCCGGTCTCTCGCGACGAGCGGGGAATGCGGGTGTTTTATGAGTAAGCGGCTATAGGGAGTTTAGGTCACCAACTTATTATGTACACTTCAAATGAATTTTGTAAATAAATAAACCACTATACTACTACTACACTTATATTTTAGTTAACTTATATACCATATTATATGCCGCTCACTTCTATAGAAGTATTTTTGTCCGCTCACTCCATATAACGCAGCCACTGTGCGTAGGTTAACGTTAACTTAAAAAACGAATCAGATTCGGAACAGGGCCGTATATTATACGAAACATTTATCGATAAAAGCGAGCAACAGAATGAGATATATTATCCGGACTTCGAAGTCCAATTGAGGCTGGCAGCAAGATCACCAGGAAGGGGTACAGCAAGTGGAAGCATCCTGTTTGGCATTCAAAATGTGTTAAGGAGATTGTGTAGTTTGTCATCCTCAATTGTAAAGGCGGACTCACGATGTGGCAATTTGCCATAGATAAAGTGTAAGCATGTGGCACTACAAAATTTTTTATTAAAAAATGTGGTTAACATACATGCCATATCGTACTAACACGGTATGGTAACATTCGACTGCTTTATCTATGGCAAATTGCCATATCGTGGAGTCTGCCTTAACGACTAGATGGCCGACTTCTTAAACTGTATAACACCCTAAATCAGTCATCGCTTGATAATATTATGCAAACTGGATTTGAGCCGAACAGGTGCGAACCTGGAATTTCGACTTTTATTACTGTGAACCAGGTTCTTGAACCGAACCTCTTGCGAAAAAATAGTTGAATCTTAAGTTACACGTCTTGAGCTAATGTCCCAAAATCAAATAATTTTCTCAAGTTTTTGATGAAAATTGGTCTAAGTAGCCAAATCTTCAGATTTTACGGATTTTGCCGACTTTTCCACCCTAATATTTATATTGTCTGATCAAAGAAGAAGAATAGACCGACAATTACGCGAAGAAATACTACCAGTAAATTTAAATTAAAAATAAATGAAGTCGTATTTTCAAGTAAACAAAAATACAGAAATTTTGATTATTTTAATTATACCCGTTACTCGTAGAGTAAAAAGGGTATACTAAGTTCGTGCAAATGTATGTAACAGGCAGAAGGAAGCATCTCCGACCCCATAAAGTATATATATTCTTGATCAGCATCAATAGCCGAGTCGATATAGACATGTCCGTCTGTCCGTCTGTCTGTCTGTCTGTCTGTCTTTTTTTTTTTTTTTTTTCTGTCTGTCTGTCTGTCCGTCTGCGTCCGTCTGTATGAACACCTAGATCTCAGGAACTATAAGAGCTAGAGCTACCATATTTTCAGTGTAGACTTGTATCTTCTGCACGCAGATCAAGTTTGTTTCAAATTTTTGCCACGCCCCCTCCCGCCCCCGCAATATGAAAAAACCTCATATCTCCCACAATTTTGAAAATAGATTGTTCAAACCTTCTAGACATATATTTTAATCATCATTACCTATCGATCCGCCATACATCATTTTTCGATCAGATGAACGATAGAAAAGTTCCCGCCCCCGCAATTTCAAAAATTCCCCGTATCTCCCACAATTTGGGTAACCTTACCCTGAGTAACGGGTATATCGAAGTCGAGCAGGGCCGACTTCAACTTACGCTCTCGTTTTTTTTTTGACAAAGGGCATAGCCGAATAAGCCTGGGAAAAGTGCCCCAGGAGATTTTTGAATATTTTGGATGAGGGATTGTAGCTATTGTTTACGAGGGTATGTATACCAAATTTCAACTCAAAAGGTCTATTGGTTGACGAGTAATTTTTAACTAAGCTTAAACATAAATAGTGATATATCTGGTCTAATACCACTCTTAACCATTCCCTTTTGATGCCATATAAAAAAGATTCAACGTATATATCCGTAGAAAAATTCAAGAGTTTCTACTCCTATTCCAATGGTGCCAAAATGATGGTCAAAGTTTTTAAAATTAAAAATGACCACTTTCCAGATTTGACAATATCACCAATTTTCCACAGCTGTGATTGCCATTAGGTGTATACTTAATGAAAATGTGATATGTTTTTCTATTTATGTGTGTTGATTTAATATATTTTTAGGTAGATTAGGGCTTTCTTTGAAGTACTCCATATTAATAGTGCCATCTGCACTCTGCAACTCCGCTAAGTAGCAAATGGATTGCGAGAACTGATATGAACAGCCGAAAAATATTTTAAGTTCCTTTTTAGTGAATTCGGGAAAGTCTTCTACATCCGTACTGTTGATGTTGGCGAATTTAACCTTTTTTCGTATCAGCCCTTCTTTATCCACATTGTCTGCAAACGGGTTACCTTCTTTCATTTTTTTTTAAAATTGAGTAAGGATTTGATCAGAAAAGTCATGATCACTCGATAATCGCTTACCAATTTGATTATTAAGATAGCACGCTATCTTGCACAGGATTTCTACTTTTTGGAGCATTTTATTGTCAACTTTGCCACCGAGAAGCTGGTATTTTTGTTTAAAAATTCCATGCACCGCTTCAACTGCCCACCTGATTTTGGTCACGATCCGGGATTTGTTTGCTTCCAAGGTCGTCAGCTGATTTATTTTTCCCTTTAGAGCTGGCATAAGAACTTCATAGCCTCTGCCTTCAAGGTCCGCCACAGCAACTCTAAATCCTCGATCTACGACAATTATATCTAATGGCTGAAGCAATTTTTGAAGTCCATTCTGATCATTGAGCAATTGCTTTATAATTGTTGATGCATTTACATTAGCAGTATAGGGTCCTGTCATGTCAATTATAAATCCATTTGTAGTGCAAATTGTGAACGGCTTGCACAAGGGAACTTTCTTCTGGCCTGAGAAAGACTTTCTTTTCAGCCATGTCAAAGAAATAGATTACAAATAAGTATTAGCAACCTTGACCTTAATATTCTTGGACTAAGTTATTTGGCAAATTAAATAAAACTTAATACTAAAGTATATTAATTTTTATGTTTTCTATTAATTGCGCATTGTTGCACCACTTAAAAAAAATCGATTTTTTTTTATAATGCATATGGTTTAAAAACACATCAGCTGTGGAAAATTGGTGATATTGTCAAATCTGGAAAGTGGTAATTTTTAATTTTAAAAACTTTGACCATCATTTTGGGACCATTGGAATAGGAGTAAAAATTCTTGAATTTTTCTACGGATATATACGTCGAATCTTTTTTATTTGACATCAAAAGGGAATGGTTAAGAGTGGTATTAGACCAGATATATCACTATTTATGTTTAAGCTTAATTAAAGATTACTCGTCAACCAAAAGACCTTTTGAGTTGAAATTTGGTATACATACCCCCCTAAACAATAGCTACAATCCCTCATCCAAAATATTCAAAAATCTCACTTTTCCCAGGCTTATTCGGCTATGCCCTTTATTGCTTTTTGTAAAAATTTGGTAAAACTTGGGCCGAACCAAGGTTCGAAACGAAAACTTAGCCAAAAATCTTGAACCTCAAATTTCCGAACCTTAACCATTGGTAAATTTTAGATTGAAGCCTTGAACGGTCCTTCGCAAAAATAATTTGGGTTTGCATCTAGGAGATTGCTACTAGGAGATCTCAATGCAAGGACAAGAGAAAATCAAAGCACAATTATGGAACCGAATGCCATGGAAAAATATGCAAAACGACATTCACTGGACATTGTGATTGACGACAAAGGGAAAAATTTAATTGAGTTTTGTCAATGCTTTCTACTTAAAATCTTAAACGGCACAACAGCAAGTGATTCTGGGAGCTTCACAATCTTAATTCTTATACATAAATTATTGTATAATCTAAGGCATCTGGCAAAACCTAATTAAGGACATGATTACAGATTCGCAACCATTTTCCGATTATATTTTAGCTTGTTACTGGGTGCTAACTTAGCAGGCAGATCATCCAGCTTTTAAGTTTTTGACACCAAGTTGAGAGTTAGACGGGATTTACATGATGAAGCAAGCTGCATGAAGATTTACTAGTAGGCGAGAGATTTAAATGTATTTTTTACTATTTGTTTAAAAGGTCTGAAAGATTTCCTCTAAATTCCACGCCTACTAAGAAAACTTCATGAAGTTTGCTTCATGGTGTAAATCCCGACTAAGACTTAAAAAAAACGAGAAGGCAAAGCTAACTTCGACTGTGCCGAAGTTTTAATACACTTGAAAAACTTTACTCCAACTGATTTAACTGGAAAAATATATATAGGATATAGATATCAGATATTTAAAATTTTTAAATCATTGATAATAAAAATTTGATACCATAAAAAAAAACTTTTCTTAGTAAAACACATTTACCGACCGATCGTTCCTATTTCAGCTATATGCTATAGTCATCCGATTTTGATACTTTTTTTCGAAATTATGTGAAAGAATATAAAACTAATATATACCAAGATTGGGGACGCTACGATAAAAAACAAAAAAGTTTTTCTCACTAGAAGTAGTTTTTTGACCGTTCGTTTATATGGCAGCTATATACTATAGTCATCCGATTTTGATAAATTTTTTCAGAATTATGTGAAAACATATAAAACAAATATATACTACGATTGGAGACGCTACGATGGAAATCAAAAAAAGTTTTTCTAACAAAGACTTAGTTTTCGACCGATCGTTCCTATGGCAGCTATATGCTATAGTGATCCGATTTTGATTCATTTTTCCAGAATTATGTGAAAGCATATAAAACTAACATATACCAAGATTAGTGAAGCTACGATGGAAAACAAAAAAGTTTTTCTAACTAGAACTTGTTCTTAGACCGATCGTTCCTATGGCAGCTATATGATATAGTTATCCGATCCGGCCGGTTCCGACATATTAGTTGCGTGCAGTAAAAAGAAGACTCTGTGCAAAATAGCTTTAAAACTGAGAGACTAGTTCGCGTAGAAACAGACGGACAGACGGACAGACAGACGGACGGACGGACAAGCGGAAATGAACTCAGCTCGTCGTCCTGATCAAGAATATATATAGTTTATGGGGTCGGAAATGAATATTTCTATGCGTTACAAACTTCTGTTCAAAATTAATATACACTTTTCAAGTGTATAAAAACATAACAAAAAGTGGACTGCAGCTAAACTGTATCTGCAAGATAGGAAAAGGGCCCTAAGAGTATGAACTGGGAGAGAGAGTACATCTTGTTTTTAAGGCACACATATAACATTTTTGTAAACTGATGAACTGAGAGTCCACCATATATCCACCAAACTCTCTAGCTTAAAAGAGGTGATTTATTTCGTAAAAATAGCCATACATCGAGTAATGTCTGACTTCAGAGACCAATTTGGACCCTTTTGCATGATCGAATATTGCGCGTTTGAATTTTTACAGAAGCATTGATATATTCATGCCCATTGTGCCCACAAGAAATTCGAGGGGGCAAAATTTACTTGAAATCCGTTTTTTCCGTCTTATCGTGGAAACAAGAGCTGATGGAACAAAACCGATGATGCAGTTTTGTTCAGTGCACATAAATGAATCATAATTTTTGATCAACAAGGCTGCACCTCACAAAGTTGGTCATTTTGTTGCCCTGTGTAATTATTTACGGAGCCCGGTAGGCAATGTTCACAACAACAATACGTAACCACGCAAAGGCAGTTTTACAGCTACAAAAGCAGAGCAGAGAATTAAATAATTGGGTTTTAATTTTGCTTGTGCGTGTATATTGTTTGATAATAAATCATAAATCATAGTAATACATAAACATGCCCTAAAAATCAATTGGTCAAATGCACAAAATGCAATTTTTACATCCTAAATATTCAAGTAAATTCACTTTAGACATAAACTTACTTTGCGGTTAACTCTGTCAATTTGACGATTTTGATTTTCCAGCTCCGATCCCATATCCAGTGCCATGTTTCGCAGGTTACCAATCATTGTATTAACCTGTCCCACGTTTTCTTCCATTTCATCTTCTCTAGCGTCATTTGTAATTCTGTAAAATGATATTTTTAAACAATATAATTTAATATATATAATATATATATATTAATATAATATAATATATAAGAAAAAATGATTCTCAATTTATGCTTATGTGGGACTGGGGTTTCACTTGTGTTTAAATGAAATTAGAACAGCACCTTGATGTTTATAGTTTATGTTTAGGTTTATTTGTATTTAAATAATATAGAAAAGAATATGAATTGGTAAGAAAATTAAAAATTTGGCATTGCGTCTTTTTGCTGAGAGCGTCGTTTCTCGGCACGTCTTTCGTCGTTTTTTGCTTCTCTTCAACTGCTCTGTTCCTCTTTTTTGGCAGGCTTGCCACGTCGTTGGTACTCTGCCGTGAGCAGCTGTTTTGGGAGGGCTTGGCCATACGGCGTTACCAGACCATTTCCACACTTATTAAGATTCGGTATTTAACTATTAGTTATTCTCCCAAGTATTTTTTTTATATAGTAAGTTTATGCCTGTTCAACATATTTTGATATTTTGTTCTTATTTCTAACTAAAGACTTTTTCTGAAGCACTAATCACTACGACATTTACATAAATCGATATGTTGAATAACATTTATTACAATTGTAAGGTAGTCCAGGGTTAAAATTTCATGTAACATTTACCAACACTATAATGATTTTCACCACTTGTTTTCGTGGGACTGTCCACCACACATAGAGAGTACCTTAATCTTGACTTTCTTAAGCGTAGTTGAGCTACGCATACGTCAACAGTACGCACACTATGTTTTTATATATGTAGCCATAAGCACACTATGCCTAATTCCTATGCGTTTACGTAAAACAAATGCGTACACGCACTTTTTATTTATTTTATACAACTTATTGGGATTTAATAAAAGACTTTTAATTCATTTTTGTCCTGAGTATCGGGTTTATCGAAGTCAAGCAGGGCCGACTTCAACTTACGCTCTTGTTTTTTATAACAATTGAAGACAAATATGGAGGACAAGTTAAGTCAACAAAATAACAACTTCTCTCCACATTAATTCAATGGCTCATCATTAGAGAGATAAAATCACTTCAAGACTTCGGGAAATTGTTGAAAATGGCGATGTTTCAATCACACGGATTTACTGACATTTTAAGGAAACTTTGTGCGCTACGCATCACTTTCAAAAAAATCGCAAGCTTCATATCCTAGTTCTTGGAGTAAAGTCTATAAATATATAATACGTATAAGTGGAGAAAACATATTCGGCAAATTTACTAACACATTATCCCAATTTGGAATATCGAAAAATACAATTTGTAACGGAAAGGGGAGCAACATACAAAGAGCTCTGAATGGCTTTTCGTGAACTAATTGCTCCAACCACTTATTTTTAAATGTCTTAGAATCCGCTGTAGAATCCTCATTGGAGATAGGGCTTGTTAAGATATTTTAAAAAGATAAATATTCAATAAAATTTACAAACTAATATAAAAAGTCACTGTTCAACACATTGGAATACTAACTAAGATATGTTTATATCAGTCTTTGACAATTGGTCAAAAATATGCGAATTACTTTCTGATAGTAATCAATTTCAGAGACTTGCTATAATAGATATGTGGGGTTTTTATTAAAAGGTTAATGTTTATTGAAAATCAAAATAAAGTAAATAGTTAAATGAAATAAATTATTCATGTTAAATCGTCGTAAATCGTCTTGAGGTAATATCGGCACGGCTTTCCGATGTTTCACTCTGCAAAGTCTTCAATTATCCTGATAATGGGGAGGGGGTATAACCCTTACAAAAGAATTATATAATAATATGTTCCTTTATTTTACAGTTATTCTCAAACAATTTTATAGAATATAAAACGATTTTTTGTACGATATGACTTTAGTTTTGAATCTTCTGTTGGGTAAAATGATATTTGTGTTATACAAATCGCTTCCGATCCGAAAACGACCCAATTCCCTTAATTTTTAAAATAATTTAAACGAATTCAGTAATAGAGCCATTCAGCAGATGATTTCGATTATCGATTTGTGTTTTATGATTGCAGATTTTACATAATATATTTTCAGGTACCGTTTTTGTTGGATCACAAAGCGTTTTTTATGATCACATAAAACTTCAGGTTAGGGCGGTGTTTCAATGATTCAATTAAATAATTCTGGAAAGACCGACCAAGGAGACACACGTCCGTTCTTCATTGACATAACTTCAAGACTGATTTTAATTCACATAATATGTATACAGTTTAAGAATTCAATGAGGAGTTAACATTGTTTGAGAGATGCAGAGCGAGTGCTGCGATCAGTTCAATATAAGCAGAGATAAATTCAGATGATTGATTGATATAAATGTAAATGGTAAGAGATAATATAATTAGCAAAGAGAAAGGGCAACTTGTTTGACCGTACATCCCGGCCCCTTGAAAGAATCTGCTTTCAACAAAATGCAGCATTTGGTGTGTTATCAGCTGTTGGAAGTAAGGCCAGCTTGTGCACAGGCCGGCAGCAGACTCCACTGGAGGTCCGAACGTGCGCCACCCGAATATGACTATCCTTTCCAGACACCACCGATTCAATGCGTCCTGGTCTCCAGTGTTGTGGAGGGAGATTGTCATCATGGATGATGATAATGGCACCGACGAAGACATTTGGTGTCGGCGAAGTCCATTTCGATCGAGCACGTAGTTCGTTGATGGAGTCTGATGACCAGCGACGACAAAATTGTTGTTTGACAGCTGTTATCACGTCAAAGCGTTCAAAGTTGGTTAGGTTAAGAGTGGGGATCGTACGCTTAGGTAGAGCCCGCAGCGATTTAACCAACCAGTAGATGTCCGGCGGTAAGAGCCTCAAGATCACTTGGGTCAAACGACATTGGCGACTGAGGTCGCTTATTGAGTATTGCTTCCACCTCTGCAGCGACAGTGCAAAGCTCCTCAAATGTGAGTCATGAATTGGTTAGTGTGCACTGCAGTAGTCCATTGCGCTTTTACCGCAGCTTCCCAGAGGCCGCCGAAGTGTGGTGCCCTGGGAGTAATAAAATGAAAAGATATAAAGTCAGATGAACAAAATTATGAGATTGCGTCTTGCGTGTTCTGCTCAAGCAGGAACTCCTTCAGATCGATGAGATGGTTGGCGGCGCCGGCAAAGTTGGTGGCGTTGTCACAGTAAATGTCTGTGGGCAACGCTCGTCTAGCTACCATCCGTTTAAGGGCAGCTAGAAAAGTCTTAGTGGAAAGTTCCGACACCACATCAATATGAACCGCTTTAGAGGCCAAGCAGATGAAAACAGCAAGATAGAATTTGACAGGACCTTTCCCTCTTATGCGAAGATACGTGTTTATAAAACGTCGCAAAAGTCGACGCCACATCGTTGGAATGGTTGGCTGGGTAGAAGACGTTCCAAAGGCAATGATCCCATGAGTTGCTGGTGTAGCTTGGGCCGGTAACGAACACAGGCCACGCAAGATCGAACAACACGACGTGCTAAGTCTCTAGCGTTCACAATCCAATGTTCCAATCGTATGAGCGCTACGAGTGCCTTTGGACCCGCATGGAAATTGCGAAGGTGAAACTGTCGAACGTAAATCCATACGAAATGCGATTTGCTGGGCAGTAGCAATGGGTGCTTTCCGGAGTCTGAGATGTCAGCATTCTCCAGGCTGCCACCGACTTTGTTGTTGATTTTTCGGGAAATGGGTTTAGGTATTTTAGGGGACCCTTGATTGGTAGCGATTTTTCCAGTAGCCGGAAATCTTCAGCGAATCATTGTTGTTGGATGTTCCAGATTATGCAGTTAGAAGCATGGCGTAATTCTTCAGGTGAAAGTGATAAATCTTCGATCTTTCGTTGTTTATTTGTCATTTGGGCGAATCGAAACATCCAAGCTATTGTGTGTAGGCAGCGATTGTATGAGCTGATGTTTGATAGTTTTTCAAGAATATAATTGATTTTCACAGTTGTGCTGAATGTGCTTTTGCTTTGCTCAGCATTGACAGCCTCTGGTCGATGTGGACCATAGAAGGTGATGTAGGCCAATTTGAGTGTGCCTGCATTAGAAATGGAGGTCCAGAAAACCACATTGAGGACTCCAGTTCAGAAGTTGTAGATCCTCGTGATACAATATCAGCATGGTTGGAGGCAGTTGGTATGAATTTCCAATCATCAATAGAGGTCAGCTCCTGGATCTCAGATACTCGATTCCCAACGAATGCTGATAGTGTTATCGAGTGTTGAGACAGCCAGTGTAGAACTATTTGGGAATCTGTCCAAAAGTGCGCAGTGTGCGGCTTGTCAGTAAACAATGGTTTGATCTTGGCAAAGAGCAGGGCAAGCAAATGTGCCCCACATAATTCGAGTTTGGGCAACGATATCTTCTTCCCGGGAGCCACTCTAGATTTGGCCGTGAGCAGGTGAACAGAAATATTCACAGAAACAGTGAAGTTGAAGCGATTGTAAGCTGTAAGCTGTGGGCAACGATAGTCTTGGTAGTCTCGAGGGTTGGATTGGTTTACAAGCGCTTTCAAGAACTGTGCAGTTAAAATCTTCACCCAGCAGCTGTTTGATGGCCAGTTTAACACTTACGTAGCTATCTTCGAGCTCTGAGCGTCCATTGTCAGCGGGTTCCAAAGCTTCGATTTCTGATTGCACAGCTAATGCCTGCTTAAAGTATGACTCCAGAATGCCCAAGCGACATTTAAATTCAGCGGATGATTTTTTGACATCGTCATCCAATTGTCCGTCAACCATGGTTTTAATGCGAGATATATTTCTTTTGATATTAGCCCGCTGGCGTTTGAAGTCTTCCAGCGAGTTTGACATGATGACAAAGGTTTACTGACTGCGAAAGAGAATGAAAGATGGTACAGCTAGAGGCTGACTGCAGATTCAGCACTAACCTCTACGCGCTGTACCAGCAGCGAAAAGAGCAACACGAAGTGGTGAAGGCAGTGGCTGAATCGGCGATGAGAAACAGCGACTGACCGTGGCACAGAATAGTTGTAGGTGTGAGTGTGTGTACGAGCGAATGTCAGCGAATAGGCGAAGGGAGCCGATGCAGCGACAATAAGCGCTGCAGCTGACCGCTGCTGCGAACGAAAATGACGATAGCGAGAATGTTAAATGCAGACGGCAGCGGGTCCAACGATGATGAACGCTGCGGCCGGTCCACGAACGCCAGCGAAAATAGCTACTATGAGAATGTGCGACGGCAGTGGGTTCGACTATGATGAACGCAGCGCTGGCCGGTCCGCGAGCAAGGGCGAAAATAGTAACTGTACGAAGGGCGATAAAGTACCGGGACTCTGACTTGGGCAGAGGGCCGCAGCCTTTGCGATAACGGGGCTACTCACAAGCTTGTGCAGTAGTGACGAACGACGAGTATGAGTTCTGCAAGTGAAGAACAGTATTGGACTGCAATATCGGTAAATCCACGGCTGCAGAGAACGGCAGTAACACACAACAGCAAAAGCGAATAGTAAAGCAACAATTAAATCTTTCCGTTGCTTTTGGATGTTTGTATGAATGTCGTAGAGTGCTACTGATTCTAGATAACGGGATCCTCGCTTGACTTTGATCCAGACCACGTTCTCAGCTTTTTTACTCCACAATTAAACTGGACGTTATAAATGTAATTGGTAAAAGATAATATAATTAGCAAAGAGAAACCTTTAAGAGCAACTTGTTTGACCAAACTGTATTAAATTAGAATTAAGGTTTTTTAACAAAAAAAAAGGTAAATTTCTAACGACACCTAAACGAGAAGGCAAAGCTAACTTCGACTGTGCCGAAGTTTTAATACACTTGAAAAACTTTACTTTAAGTGATTTAACTGGAAAAATATATATAGGATATAGATATCAGATATTTAAAATTATTAAATCATTGATAATAAAAGTTTAATACCATAAAAAAAAACTTTTCTTAGTAAAACACATTTTCAGACCGATCGGTCCTATGGCAGCTACATGCTATAGTCATCTGATTTTGATAATTTTTTTCAGAATTGTGTGGAAACATATAAAACAAATATATACTACGATTGGAGATGCTACGATGGAAATCAAAAAAGTTTTTCTCACAAAGACTTATTTTTCGGCCGATCGTTCCTATGGCAGCTATATGCTATAGTGATCCGATTTTGATCAATTTTTCCAGAATTATGTGAAAGCATATAAAACTAACATATACCAAGATTAGTGAAGCTACGATGGAAAACAAAAACGTTTTTCTAACTAGAACTTGTTCTTAGACCGATCGTTCCTATGGCAGCTATATGATATAGTTATCTGATCCGGCCGGTTCCGACATATTAGTTGCGTGCAGTAAAAAGAAGACTGTGCAAAATTTCAGCTCGATAGCTTTAAAACTGAGAGACTAGTTCGCTTAGAAACAGACAGACGGACAGACAGACAGACGGACAGACAGACGGACGGACGGACAAGCGGAAATGAACTCAGCTCGTCGTCCTGATCAAGAATATATATAGTTTATGGGGTCGGAAATGAATATTTCTATGCGTTACAAACTTCTGGGCAAAATTAATATACACTTTTCAAGTGTATAAATATACTAATATGTAGTATACGTATATTTTTAAAACTAATCAGTAATCTAGTGTCTCTGGTGCAAGCGCCCAATGATAACTTTTTCGTATGATAACTTGCATCCAAGCCATCATCTTCTTACCTATTAATATCGCAATTATTTCATCTTGCGTCCTGAGTACTGTTTTTTTAAAGTATTAAGCAATTTTTTTAAGAACGGGGCATTGCCTTACAATTGTACTAAATCCTCGAATTCGTTAACTTTGCATTAGGTGCATCAATCTGGCACATTCCTCAAACGCTTCTTTAAGATTATCAGATCACCTCTTGCTTTAAAAATGCACATAATCTTGGACCATTTTTGCGATTTTTCAAAGAATCTCGGTTTTAGGCCATGTTCTTAATATCTGTAAAACTTATTTGCGTTTTTCATGGATCTGTCTTGAAGCAGGTTCTAAAACCCTTGTGTTTTATTCTGTCATTTCAACCAAGACAACGGTACGCTCCACTTTAAGTTAAAATTTACACGTAATAATGAAAATCCTTTTCCTTAAAAACAAGTTTAAGAATCGGCTCGAAAAGAGTTCTTCAGTTTAAGCGTAGGTGTTTGTTAGCATGATGAAGAAATGTTGCATTTTATTAACTTCTTCTAACATGGCCAATTCTCATACTTGTACCATATAGCTTTGTATCGATGGGTTTACGGACTGGTACAGATTCTATTTGGTGTCCCACATCTCTATTCCTAGTTTTGGCTTAAGTGTTTGTGTTTTTTAAAGGATAGTTTTGGCTTAAGAATGGTTCCTAGGTACACCGAGAAAATAAGTCCGTTGTAAAAGTTCCAAATATTTAATCATTCGTTGAGGCAAGTTAATCAAGCACGCTTATTCTTAAATTATAAAGATTGGAATACGAATGGATATTCTAACAAGTCCTGAATATGCAGTAGCCTAAACCCACCTTAATCCTTTGGATTCGTACTTTTCTTTACACTTGCAGAACCAATACCAGTTTTGGTTCATTTATTTCTTTATGGAATACAGAAAAAAATCTTTTATTGTCAGCTATGCTCTCTTTGGTGAATGGAATTTGGAACCATGCGCTGATCACGAATGGAAATACATATCAGCGCAATGCATAGTCGCAACCGCTTATATCCTGCTTTTATTTATTGTTCGGTGGTTGAATGGAGGACAAAATAATAAATTTTTCCTCATGATTTAAGACCTTCAAATTTGTATCTGTGTACCTTAATGCGCTTAACACCTTTAAAGTCTTCTAATTAAGTACTGCAATCAGATTTTAAGGTCTGTCATTCAATATCTTAATAGTTTTTCCATCTTTTATTGTTTTAGTGTTTTAAGCACCGAATTTTCAGTATTGATTTGGAAATTTAAGGGGGGTGGGCAAGTGCGCCCGGCGCCCCCTGCTGGGGTACGCAGCACTTGACTCAGCGTTTCGAGCTCACTTCTTTCTCTCACGGCTGGCACGGTCAAACTCCTCGCGAGCTCGTGGTCGTCTTGCTGCTGCCGATCATCGTTACGTCATTCGTCATTGTCTCGTCGTAGTGGTCACGTGATTGTCTAGGAAGTCGTGAAGTAAATAGGAATGGGCACTGATTGCACATCGTGAGCAAACTGCATCCCACATTCTCGGCCGCTTAAACATTCGCCTCGAATGTTTTGTCGTCGTCATCATCATCATGGGTGGCCCATGGCTTCTGCACACGTTGAAGAATTCTTTAGACTATGTCATTGTAATTCTTATTTGTTGACTCTTAGGGATCCAAAATGTCGATATGATCGGTGTACAATGGGACCTCGTCTTTTTGCAGTGGATGCAACAAACCTACCTTTTTTCCTCGTTTGCGGTTGCAAGGAATGTAACATTCGATATACTTCTAAATCTTTTCGTCTTTATTTTTGATACAGTAGTCCCTGCATATCAGCTCTTTCGTCTTCTTAAGAGTGAAATGTCCCCTATCGTGAGCTCTACCAATAATCTATATCTGCATCTCCTTCGGAATAATAATCAACTCTGCGTCGCCAACTAATTTTTAGAGTTTTCCTGACTTCAAAAAGTAATCTTCGTAATTTTGATCAAGTATTATTTTTATCGTCTTCAATTGTTCGTTATTCTCTTGAGAATGTTTTATGTCAATCGTAATACTCCCCTCTATTATTCTTATTACTGGATATCGAGAAAGTGCATCTCCATGTTTCATACGATACGAGCAATAATTCCCAACGAGCTGCTCTTGTTCAAAAATTCTGTTTCTCTAACGTCTGTGTTAATGCACCAAAAACAGTGATCAGCTTAATCGAGGTACCAAGAATGTAAACTCTAAACTTCGTAAAAGCCTTAATGACTACAAGAATCTCTAGCTCAAAACTTGAATATTTGCGCTGAGCGTCCTTCGTCTATCTAATCCTGAAATATGTAACTGACCGTCATCTCGAGATTTCGGCATAAGCACACCGCCAAACCAGTTTATAGAGGCATCTGTGTGGACCTCGGTCTCATACTTCTGATTATAATTGGCCAAAACAGGTTTTGCAGTAAAACATTTATTCAAAACAAAAAAAATAAATTCTGTATTGCTCTTTATCAGGTCAGTTAAAGGCTTAAATATCAGAAAAAACTTTCATTCTCAATGATGAGGCCTAAAAACTGAATACGCGTTTGCGAAAAATTGAAATTTTTTTAATTCAGTTGAAGCCCATTTTTTATTTTTTCGGCTTATAGTTCGATATTAGTTCACGCACCTCATTTTTTGTCAATTGTCACATTGCATCGTTTATATCGTTTATACCGAGTCAATTTTCATTAAATTCGCTTCATCAGTTTCACAATCTTTACTGGTCACCTTACGCACGTTTAAACCGTTCCGTCCAAATGTTATTTCTGCATACAGACAAAGCTCCTCACCAATAATCACTTTTATGTCCATACAATTCACAGGAACC
Organism: Lordiphosa mommai; assembly: GCA_018904225.1. NCBI lineage: Eukaryota > Metazoa > Arthropoda > Insecta > Diptera > Drosophilidae > Lordiphosa > Lordiphosa mommai. The sequence goes on along the minus strand of JAEIFT010000050.1, from coordinate 1,025,622 downwards.
ACGTAAAAATAAAAATCATAGGCGCTATTGTCAATATTCACGGTTTTTTAACACAACCCTAAAGGCTGATTTTTGTTTTTATTTCGGTCTTGTCCAAATCCAATCAAATAGATTGTACACTTTCGAGTTTTTTCATCTCTTTTTCATTGTACACATCTTCGCGCAAAATATTAATTTTGCGGCCTGTATCAAGCAACGCTATACACCTTTTATATTGAATTAAAACTTCATTGTTTGTGTGACCGGAGAAGTTGAGGTTAGAGTTGTTTAGCGAATTTTTTAGAGCGTGTGCTGGTTCTGCAAAATAAGTGTTCTTTGAATTTTTATGTTTATTAACAAAACAAATTGATACTAGAGATTTTTAATTTCGTGAGTAAGTTATTAATTAACGATTGATAAACACAAGCGCGAACGCTTAAAAATATTTCATGTGCTTCTCGCCTCTCTTCTAAGACCCGATAGCCTCCAATGTTATATTGATGGCACATAGTTGATTACATAGGACAAAATTATTCGATATATGATAGATCTAGTAATCGTACATTGAAGTAAGCGATATTTTAAACCAAAAAACGGAAACATTTAAACTTAACGAATTAAATTCATTTTGGCGGCAACATTCTCCCTTCGTAAATGATTCAGTGATATTTGCCAACTGTATAACTTCCAAAACAGCCTCTCCATGATTCCTCGTTTAGTTTGAATAGGTACCCGCCTGACCTGTCCATCTTTGGCGGTGATTGCGTCGATTACGCGGCCCATTAGCCACAGGTTCCTAGGTAGGTTTTCATCAACGATGACGACAACACTACTGACTTGTATTGGAGGAGTTTTCTCGAACCATTTGACACACCTGGTTAGTACTGGCGTATACTCCTTAACCCAACGCTTCCAAAAGCGGTCTCCGAAAAGTTGAGCTTGATTCCAGCGATGCCGTAGGTTTACTTCGTCGCTGCATATTGATTTGTTGCCGTCTGCGCTGCCTAATAACATGTGCTTTAGAGTCAAAGCAATGTCATCTACCGACTCAAGGCTCACAAATGTTAAAGGACGTTAATTTATGATTAGCTCAGCTTCCATTAATGCACATCTTAGGGTTTCGTGACTAAGTCAGTAAGTTGGTCATATGGCTTTTAGGACGCTCTTTGTAGTTTTGATGAGAAGCTCCCAAGCACCTCCCATATTATTTGCGCCTGGCGGATTGAAGCGCCATTTGATCCGGTCATACTTCACGGCGATATCATCAAAGTTAATCTTGAGCAGCTCCCCTTACAGCCTTTTCCATGCACTTAAAATTTGTTCCGTTGTCGGAGAAAATTTCCGCAGGAGAACCTCGACTCGCCATAAAATTGCGCAGGCACATAATACAGGAACTGGTGTCCAAGCTGTATGCTATCTCGAAATGAACTGCTATTTGATGATGCTCCTCGTGGTATGCCTTTACAATGAGAAAAGTGATGTAATTTTGCCTTGGCAATATAATGGCATCTTCTCGGCAGTTCATCTCGTTTGATCTCCCTTACTAACGCACGATACCATTGTTGTCGATATATACGTTGAGTTCTCTCAGACTGCTTTGCTTGGCAAGCGGTGGTCCTGCCAATAACGTGCTGACTTCATTATAATACTCGATTGCCTGGGCCTGCTTATAGAGTAAATCATCTGCTCGGTTGATCAGTTCCGGAGTATCTTTTTTCGGTTTGGAATGGCTTTCCAATTGAGCTTTTAAGCGGTCGATGTATAGCAGAAATGTAGCTACTGCCCTATACAAACGCCGCCACTGGGAAAAATACTCGACGTAGATGATTTGGACTTCTTTGACGTGACATATACATGCTTTCTTAACTGTGTTTTGTCGATGTTCTCACAATATGAGTCAGATTTTGGCCATTCAATATCCGGCTTGAGCAAAAAGTCAGCTCCTTGGAGACACTCTTTTGTGTTCACTGAGCTAGTGACTTTGGTTGCCATGTCAGCAACAGTTTTCTTGGTCGCGATCCATCGCCATTGACTGATGTCGGAGTTTTCAAGTATTTCTCCGACACGGTACCTTACGAAATGTTGGAAACTTCTTGGATCCATCTTCAGCCATTGTAGTACCGTTTGGAGTCAGAATACGTGATCCTTTTGATTTTCAGGCCGCGTACTTGAACTATCTTTTGCGCCATGCGCACTCCTCCTACTGCAGCCTGCAGTTCCATACGTGGCCATGGACATTGGCCTAATCGGCGCCACTTGCTGCCACCAGAGCAACATGTACAGCCTCACCCAGCTGTAATCGAACATAAAAAGCGGCCGCATAGGCGTATTCGCTAGCGTCAACGAAAATGTGCTGATCCACTTAAGACGCTGTTGTCAGATTTTGGGAATAACACCTGGGAATCTCAAGCTCATGAATTTCCGGCAGTAATCGTTTTCAATGTACCCAGTCGTTATAAAGCGATTGGGTAAGCTCTTCATCCCAGCATATATTGGATCGCCACACGTGCTGCAGGAGTATTTTTAGCCCAATAGTGTAGCAAGAAATGAGTCCCATAGGGTCGAACACTGACTTGAGCACCTGAAGTACGTCTCGTTTGGTGGGAATGATGCCCTCGGATAAAACGTCAGGTCTTAGGTGTGCAAATCTGAGAATATATCGAAAGGAATCAGTTTGTGGTTCCCAATACATACTAAGAATTTTCTCCGTATTGCCAAATTGGAATGGCGATTGTGTCGCTGAATTGCCATTTACGAGTTGGCTGCGGACTTTGGCAGAATTTGATGACCAATTTCGGATTTCGCAACCTCCAGCCTGGAGAACTTTGCGAACCAGATTTGATATTTCCAGTGCCTCCAGTTCGTTGTACATGCTGTCAATATAATCGTCGACATAGTGAGCCATTTGCACAGCCTTATGTACCCGTGGATACTGTTGACGTTATGGTTCGACGTTTTTGTTGCGTACGTAGTGTGCGCTATATGGAGCACAGCTGATTCCAAAAGTCATTGCGTGCATAACGTATGAGTTTATTTTGCTGCTGGCTTTATCGTACCATAAGAAACGCTGCGCCTGTCTGTCTTCTGCCCGAATGTTAATTCTGTGAAACATCTCAGCAATGTCGCCACAGACTGCAATTTGGCCGATTCTGAATGCCAAAAGAACCTCTTAAAGTGAGTCAATAGATCTGGTCCTGTGAGAATGAAATCATTCAGGGGTACTTCATCAGATTTGGCTGCTGCATCCCAGACGAGCCTGATTTTGTTAGGTTTAAAAATCGGTAGATACCAAATGCGCTGGCTATTATTGGCCAGCTCCGCTTCTTCTGTGAGTTGAACAGCATATCCCTTTTGAATTAAGTTTCTTATCTGGTCATCAATATTGTTGAATAAGTAAGGCACCCGCTTAATCTTATTTTTCAAGCAATTTAGACGATTTAGTGCAGTATGGTAGCTTTCTGGCAGCACGCCGTCGTTGTTGCGCCACAGAAGTCCAACTTCGAATTGACCATTTACCTTGACGCACGTTTTTTCTAAAATTTCGATGGCCATTTTGTCATCCTTTGACTGAAGATTTTGAGGCTTGATTGACTCTAGGCTAAAGGTGTCCTTTACGATATCATGTAGTTCTTGTCACCGACAATCACAATGATGCATAGTTCAGTTTCTTGCTGCTTCTGACGTTCCTTGAATGCTCCAGCCGAGCAAACATTTAGACGCAATAGGTTGATCATATCTTCCTTCGAGCAGTTTGCGTGGCACAGCAATTTTCCAGTTATCTGAGCCGATAAGCATCATTGGTTGAACACTCGAATACGATTGTAGTTGTACGTCTTTTAAATACGGATATTTTTTGCGCAGCTCACTTGCGTCCACTGATTGCCTCGGGAGAGCAAGATTTCGTATAATGTGGACTTTGTTCAACCAATAATTCTTGTCGGTGTTTGCACCAGAAATTTGGATTAAAGCCCATAAAGATGAATTTTCCTGGCGTGTGGCTTCACCTGTCCACTGTAAGCATATCGGACCTGGCACGCCTTTTATCCCAAGGGTGCTGAAGGTTTCCTCATCTATTAGGGTAACGGAGGATCGCTCGTCCAGAAATGCATATACCTGGGTTATTTTATTCCCTGCATGCAGATTTACTGGAACGATACGAAAATAATTATTTTTGGCCACATCGTTATGTGTGGTCACAATAGCTTGATTCTTTTCCCCTTGATCCTTTTCCTGGTTTGTTTTGTCTTTGATGGGGTTATCTTTATGAAGCAATGGATGATGCCTCTTGTTGCAACCATTCACCGCACATGCCCTTTTAATGACGCATGCTTTACAGTGATTTTTAAGACAATGGAAACAAACTTTTTCTGATTTCGCCTTTTGCCATCTCTCATCTGTGGTCATCTGATTAAATTAATTGCACTGTGATACAGCGTGAGCAGATGAGCCGCATGCCATGCATTTTGATGAAGATTGATTTTGAAGATCTTTAGAATTTGACTGGGATGAATCTTGTTGGCCAGCAGATTGAACGACTTGACCCTCGTAATGAGAATTTACTGGATTTGATTTGTATGTGGATGGACATACAGGGTTGCCCATATTCGACGGACCCATGTTTTTTTTTTAAAAATCAAAGAAAAAAATAAAAATTTGGCGGTTGGCAATCTTAATCATTTAATTTGTTCCAAGTAGATTTGTTTACATCAATTTTTGAATATGATATCTCTCAAATGGCCGCCTCTGGCGTTGATGGCGTATTGTGCCCTTTTTGCAGCATTTTCCATCGTTTTCGCCAACATTTCGGCCGGAATAGCGGCTATTTCTTCACGAATGTTGTCCTTGAGCTCTTCTACGGTCCTTGGCTTGTTAACGTAAACCTTTGACTTCAAATATCCCCACTAGAAGAAGTCAGGCGGCGTCAAATCGGGCGAACGCGGTGGCCAGTCCAAATCACCACTTTTCGACATCAAACGGCCCGTAAACAATTTCTTCAGAAAATCCATTGTTATGCGACTTGTGTGCGGTGGAGCGCCGTCTTGTTTAAACCAGAACTGCCTCATACGCTTTCGACGAATAATTTGCATCACAAAATTGGTCATCATGTCGCGATAACGCTCCTGGTTGATGGTAACAGCATGGCCATTTTCATTTTGGAAGAAAAACGGCCCAATGACCGTTTTCGCACTAACGCCGCACCAAACTGTGACTTTTTCGTCATGAAGAGGCACTTCTTGAATCTCCTGAGAATTTTCAGTGGCGTAAATACGGCAATTTTGCTTATTTACGGTCCCATTCAATGTGAAATGGGCTTCATTTTCAAAGCACGTTGAGTTTTCACAATTGACTTGTTCTGTTAAATGTAAATTTCAACTATTTCAGAGCGCTCGCGTGGCGTGTATTGTTCCATGGTTAAAGTCTGCTTGGACTGACGCTTCAAACGCGGTATGTCATTAAGCGATCTGACATCTCTGTCAAAAGTTATGGCGTTGCCAGATGGGTCCGTCGAATATGGGCAACCCTGTACTACTGTTGACACTGCCACAGCGATATTATAGACCCAGTCGCTGAACTCTTTGACTGGCGGGTTGGTGCCTTTCGGATGCATAGCCAAGTCGAACTTTTGCTTGTTGGACAACTTGTCAATGAGCTCCTTAAACAGCATGGGGTTGTTAAAATGGGCTTCCAGTTTACAAGTTTCCATGGTTGCGCATATGTTGCGCACGGCCAACGCGAAATCTATAAATGATTCTAACCTGTCTCTAGGTGGCTGCAATTTTTTCATCCTATCGAGCATCTTCTCCAGAATGTGCTCCGGCCGACCAAAAAACATGTTAAGCGTGGTTATATTAAATATATATTAACCATGGTTGGAAGAAGCAGCTTGTCTTTGTCCAGTTCTCTGGCTTTGCCTCCTAGGCATTTTTGCTGGCGTAGCATATTTTCAACGTTTAAGAATCCTGCGACTGAAGTACTATTGTCAAATGTGCTGATAAACATCGGTCATTCTTCAGGGTCGCCGTTGAACTTTGGTTATTTCTTTGGAATTACTTGCCTAGCCGCAAGTTGAGAAGTTGATGGACTATGTGTTCCTGCCATTGAAACTGACGCGTTGTTGATGACCAGTTGTATTGAGCGCGTCTTGTAGCTGTACAACTTCACTCAACTTGAGTAAAGGTGTTTCCTGTCGGATTCGCCAATGGTTTGTACGTTTGGTGGCGCATATGGTGCAGCTGCAGACGTGTGTTGCTCCTTGTCCTCGAGAATTGGGTTCCTTTCCAGTGGTGAATGTCGCATGAATTAGGAAACATTTATTTTGTGGCACAATCTTTACAGCTCCAATCTTGAGATGCAACGCTATCGTTGACTACGGCACTCACAAAACCCAGCTTTCGGAATTTTTATACACTTGAAAAGTGTATATTAATTTTGCCCAGAAGTTTGTAACGCATAGAAATATTCATTTCCGACCCCATAAACTATATATATTCTTGATCAGGACGACGAGCTGAGTTCATTTCCGCTTGTCCGTCCGTCCGTCTGTCCGTCTGTCCGTCTGTCCATCTGTCCGTCTGTCTGTTTCTACGCGAACTAGTCTCTCAGTTTTAAAGCTATCGAGCTGAAATTTTGCATAGAGTCTTCTTTTTACTGCACGCAACTAATATGTCGGAACCGGCCGGATCGGATGACTATATCATATAGCTGCCATAGGAACGATCGGTCTAAGAACTAGTTCTTGTTAGAAAAACTTTTTTGTTTTCCATCGTAGCGTCACTAATCTTGGTATATGTTAGTTTTATATGCTTCCACATAATTCTGGAAAAATGTATTAAAATCGGATCACTATAGCATATAGCTGCCATAGGAACGATCGGTCGAAAAATAAGTCTTTGTGAGAAAAACTTTTTTGATTTCCATCGTAGCGTCTCTAAACGTAGTATATATTTGTTTTATATGTTTCTACATAATTCTGATAAAATTGATCAAAATCGGATGACTATAGTATATAGCTGCCATATAAACGGTCGGTCAAAAAAACTACTTCTAGTGAGAAAAACTTTTTGTTTTTTATCGTAGCGTCCCCAATCTTAGTATATATTAGTTTTATATGCTTTCACATAATTTCGAAAAAAAATGATCAAAATCGGATGACTATAGCATATAGCTGCCATAGGACCGATCGGTCGGAAAATGTGCTTTACTAAGAAAAGTTTTTTTTATGGTATCAAATTTTTATTAGCAATGATTTAAAAATTTTTAATATCTGATATCTATATCCTATATATATTTTTGCAGTTAAATCAGTTTTTCAAGTGTATTTAAACTTCGGCACAGTCGAAGTTAGCTTTGCCTTCTCGTTTGATAATCCTTTAATTTGCTTTTAAACTCGCTCAAACAGATTGGTTTATCAATAACTCTTCGATACCGTAAATTACATATTGCATGAGAGAATCGTCTTCTACCTGGTCACGCGAGGCAATATCTTTCATTCGATAAAAATATTCATGTACATTTTCAGCATTTCGTCGTTTACTCTCACCAACCTTCGTATGTATTTGTTTACTGCTTACTCAGCAAAGCTTTCTTTAACACATTCCATGAATTTTAGTCCTTTTCACTCAAAACAAACAGTCGTGCAATATATTTGTATATTTTTTTGGACAAATAAGATTTTTTATATAAATCCAACACATTAGCAATGCTTGTTCTTCAAATTCACTTATCCACACTTCTATTGGAATTTCATCACTACCGTCAATTTATTTAATCGAATCTTCTATGTCATGGAAACTTGCATTTCATTGAAGTTGTCTTGCCTGATTTCAGATTTTTATAAATCAATTTGTTAAACTCGCCATAATGAACATTTTTATTTTTCACACAACTCTGAATTTTTTTGTTGTCGTCATTTGAAAATTTTGTAGTTCGTTGTTCACAAAATTGTTAACTTTTTAATAATCACAACTTTGACTTATCCCATGTGGTGATAACCTTCTTCGTTTCCCGGACGAGCCCCCAAAATGTGGGGTTTTTATTAAAAGGTTAATGGTCATTCGAAATCAAGATAGAGTAAATACATAAATGAAATAGATTATTCTTGTTAAGTCGTCGTTAATAGTCTTTAGATAATATCGGCACGGCTTTCCGATGTATTACTCTACTCTCGACTCAGCGTTTCGAGCACACTTCTTTCTCTCACGGCTGGTATGGTCGAATTCCTCGTGAGCTCTTGGTCGTCTTGCTGCTGCCGATCATCGTTACGTAATTCGTCATCATAATACAATAATACAATGTAGCGCAACCGGAAGTGCCTTTTCCCATGCACAATAAATATTCGAACCTCAGGGCTACAACCACGCAAAATACCTACATTTTAGATAGCTATCGAAAGAAAATAACTGGCTGCAACAGAAAATCAACAGTGACCATATCGTTTCGATATATTGGAAAGCAACCTTGAATAATCGAACCAGACCGACTGAGAATATCGAAGGTGCGCATTGCGACCCCTTTTATTTTTACATCATGATTCGTCATTGTTTCGAATCAGTGCATTGGTGTCAAAGATTTTTTTGTCCATGAAATTTAAAGACTAGATTTCTTTACATTTTAGAATAACTCATCTTGAATTTCAAGTCAAAGTACACAACTAAGTCATATAGCAGCTATATGATATAGTCATTCAATTGATTAATTATTCCAGAACTAAGTAAAAGCATATGAAACTAATATATACCAAGTTTGGTGACGATACGATGGAAAACAAAAAAGATCTTCTCACTAGAACTAGTTTTTTGATCGACCGTTTCTATGGCAGCTATATGCTATAGTCATCCGACTTTGATACATTTTTTCACAATTATTTGAAAGCATCTGAAACTATTATAAACCGAGATTAGTGACCCTACGATGAAAAACAAAAACGTTTTTCTCACTAAGACTTATTTTTTCGACCGATCGTTCCTATGGAAGCTATATGATATAGTCATCCGATACGGCCGGTTCCGACATATTAGCTGCTTGCAGTAAAAGAAGACTCTGTGCAAAATTTCATCTCGATAGCTTTAAAACTGAGGGACTAGTTCGCGTTGAAACAGACGGACGGACGGTCAGGCGGAATTGAACTCAGCTCGTCGTCATGATCAAGAATATATATAGTTTATGAGGTCGGAAATTAATATTTCTATGCGTTACAAACTTCTGGGCAAAATTAATATTCAATTAATTTGCAAAAAAAAAATTAATTTGCAAGTGTATAACAAATTAAACTCACTAACTTAGTATATAAAAAAGTTAAAAGTTAAAGTTGGCTGTTACAGCCCCAAAATGGGGCCAAGCCGAGCTTCTCTTTTTTGGCTCGTGTGTCTTTTAATTTGCGCTCAAGAGAAAGTGACCTACAGTTTAACGCCGAGTCCGAACTGCAAAATTTTTGAGAAGTTTTTTCATGGCTACATATACTCCACAACTGGCGACAACCGCTGTAAAGGTGACAATGCGCATAAAAGTTTTTATAGAAACAATTTTGAAATAGATGTTCCGAGGCGGAATCGAACCCACAACCTCCCGCACAGTAGGCACCCACTGAGCCTCACTAGGCCACAACTTAGTTTATTTTCAAGTAAAACAAAGACAAAATTTAAAGAAAACTCCAACGTTCATAAGGAAATCATGAACTTCATATAAAAGAAACTGTCCCAGGAATTTTTAGTTTACTTTTTCCTGTCTTTGGTATTCAGCAAGATAAACGAAATCCACAGTTCTTGATCGATAATTTGCCTATCGTTTGCATGTGTGGATGGAAAAAAGGGCTGACACACAATTATTTTCGAATGATTTGCAAAAAGACGGATGCAAAAATTTTGCGAAAAGGAAAAAAAGAACTGTAAATTTACAACAGGAGGATAAGGTTGCACTTATAAAGGCAGTCAAGGCAAGACCGTGCTATTGGAAAATAACAGAAAAAGGTAAAATTTGGTCCAAGTCGTTTTTTACGTCTTTACAAACCAATTTTGGCATTGGCATCACATCACATAAATTTCACCTTGCTTGAACTGCATCTTTACCCTTTTGATACTAAAACAGTAAAATATGCCAAAAATGCTGTCTTCGATCTTCCATCTTCGATAGGGCACCAAACAAAAACTATTTCTAAAAAAACAAAATTTTTTGCAAAAAACGCCTTACTATATCAGATGTTCAAATATATAACGGTAAAGCGGTTAAGTGTTAAGTTGGATGCGAAAAAAATTCAATAAGATCAGCTGTTGTCATCAAACGAAATTACTTAGTAAATAAATAAGGAAGGTGAGTTAAAATATTAACGAGTTGAAGTGTCAATAATAATTATGTATACATTTTATAGTGAATGACTGCAAGAGCGCTTGGTCATCTTTGCGCGACAGCTTGCGCTAACATCGAAGCAAGCTGTCCAAAAGTGGCAGTGCGGGAGGCACCGAACTGGTACAGGAACAGCCAAAAGTTAGCGAAACTGTAGACTGGCAGTTTGCTGAGGATATGGATTCTGTGATCGAAGACAGCATTATATCGTTGGAGAAACGTTAAGTTGAACACCGTCACAATATTTTGCGTGCATCAAACACTTTTTTTTTACAGTTCCAAAGCAAATGTCAGTTCCTTTGTGCATAGACCAGCGTGCAGCCCTGATGCATGCACGAGTCCCCTTGTGAGTTTGATTGAGGAAGAGTTAAACTAGCTCCTGACAGATGATGACGCTGAGGCAGGCACATCGTCTGTTTATTCTTATGGGAGTACTATGTATCAGTTTCTTATGACTACACTCAGAGAAAAAATCGAGCAGATCGTGCTTGATATCAAGCAGATTTCGTGTCAGAAGTTCGGCAAGACAGAATTTTCTTGGATTCAAGAAGAAAATACTGAAATCAAGCATGAATTTTCAAGCCCGATTTTTTTGTCTCACCTCCCTTGCCACCAAACACACAAAGTTTTCTCGATTTCAAGCAGATTTCTTCCTGAAAATTCAAGACGAAAAAAAACTAAATTGAAGCCGATTTCAGTCTTGCCGAATCGTGCTAGATTTCTCTGGGTGTACTATAAATAAAAATTTATGGCCTCTCTCCACTAAGGCAGATATGTACATATTTTCACATATTATCACATATTGATAAGCAGCACTTCCCTGCAAAAATTCAAATGTAGTTTGCCTACCACGACCTACTGTGCGTATACAGTGTAATGGCGATGCACTTGTCCAAAGCAATCGCCTTTCTGAAACTTGTGCCCTGCTTTGACAGGCATTCCAGACGCTCCACGTGCAGTTTAAAGCAGAGTTCGGCCCGTGGGGGCCGAACGCATTCGGCAAATCACATGCATATGAGCCGATTGCTTGCCGAAGTTGTGCTTGACTGATTGGCATGATAGTTCAACTCAACCTACGCTTCTTGGATAGCACGTCAACGTCATTTTGCTACCAGGCAACAAGAGAAAGCACTTTCACACTTTTTCTCTTTAAAACATAGTTCGCCAACCCCTAGGAGCCGAAAACATTCGGCAATTTACATGCATATGTGCCAATTGCTTGTCAAAGTTATGCGTGATTGGCAGAGAGACAAACTTTACCAAATCTTCATGGGAAAAGCATCGAAATCGGTTTGCTACCAATCAACACTTCCACACGTTTTCCCTTCTCTCTTCTTGGCGATCCCTGCTTTAAAGATGTTTTTATCCACACGGAAAATCTATTTTTTATCAAACATTTCACTGTTTGTTAGACAAACACAAATCAAATCAAACAAAAATCAGATGTCAAATTGTCAACAAACCTGAAAAATATCTACATATCCAAGTGGAATTGTTCTAAAAAAAATATGTACATATCGATATATGTGAAAGAAGTGGAATGAGGCTATTACAGCATTCGAAGCAAGCATTAAAACGAAAAATGGAGTTACAATCAGAACAAGCAGAAGGCCCGAACAATTTACCCTCTTTGGGATGTGTGGCGTGGAGATTTCCAATTTGCTGTTTTCAAAAGTGCAGCAGCACAGCGAGAAATAGAATACCTTTAGAATACCCCCTGTGAATAATCATATTTTTAAGTTAGGGAAATATCTATGGCTCATTAGTTGTTTTGTAGGTATTAAGAAATTGTGTTAGGGAAACATTTGAAGTTCATAAGTTGATGAAGGATCGGCAGAAACAGAACTTTGGCAAAACGTGAACGGTCGTGCCCACGGAAAGAAAAATTTCACCGCATCGGAAAGTGACACGCCTCCACGGGAGTTTAAATAAAAATCCACTAACGAAAGCAAGGAAGACTAAGACATGCAGCGAGAAAACATCCTAACTGGTGCGGTTAGGGCAACATTCATCAACTATCATGTGATCTTTAGAAAAAAAAATTTTAAAAAGGAATTAACAAAGATCAAAAAATATACCTACAAATATTCCAAAGAAAACCGCAAAATGTGTAAACTTCGTGAGTTGTCTTCCAGGACCCAGCTGATCCCGGTGGATTAATCCATCACGCCTTGCTGGTTACCGGAGGCGTGGCGTCTTCATATCTCATATCCCCATATCTAAAGTCTCGGCACTTTATAAATATTTTTGCAAGTGACCTTGGACAGGACTAAGTCCTACCTCAGCTGGAAAACTTCCTTACAAGAGTAAAAGTCGACTTAGATTTTGTTTTTGTGAATGCATGATTTCGTCTGAACTTATTGTTGTCCCACTATCATATTTACACATTTTATTGAAAAAAAAAAAAAATTTTTTTTTTTTAAATACCCATTTGGGACTAAATTAAAAAATAACGGTTAATTTTGGAAAATAGGGGGTGAATCTTAATTGTTTTTTATTTTTGTTATTATTTTCAAAAAGTACATGAAAAATGCTTTAAAATGACATATTCACAATTTCAAATCGGTAACGTTTATTTTTTTAATTATTATTATTAATTCAATATTTCCTAAAGTTATGGTTGTCCCACTATCATATTTACACATTTTATAGGAAAAGAAATAAAATTTTTTTTTTTTAAATACCCATTTGGGACTAAATTGAAAAATAACGTTTAATTTTGGAAAATAGGGGTGAATTTTAATGGTTTATTTTTGTTATTATTTTCAAAAAGTACATGAAAAATGCTTTAAAATGACATATTCACAATTTCAAATCGGTAAGAGATTTTTTTAATTATTATTATTAATTCAATATCTAAAGTTATGGTTGTCCACTATCATATTTACAATTTATAGGAAAAACTTAACCTTAAAAAAAAAAATAAAAATTTTTTTTAAAATACCCATTTGGGACAAAATTAAAAAATAACGGTTAATTTTTTAAAATAGGGGTGAATTTTAATTGTTTTTTATTTATGTTATTATTTTCAAAAAGAACATGAAAAATGCTTTAAAATGACATATTCACAATTTTAAATCGATAAAGTTTTGTCATAGTTATAGGATTTTAAAAATACCAATGTCACTTAAAATGTCAAAACTTCCACCCCCCCTAATTTCTACAATTTTTTTTCAATGAGTTAATATTTTGGGAATTTATTACCTTTATATAGGATAACAATTCACCAAAGTACGAAGCAAATCAAAAAATTTTCATTTGACTGGGACGTTTGAGAAAGAATGCCCCATATGCAGTTATTGTTTTCGTATTTATTTGTTGAAAAAAAGTCGACAAATGGTGGCTGTCAACCAAAAAAAAGAAAAACTGAATACGTTATAAAAAGGCTTAATGAACTAAGAAAGCCTAACAAGGAAAATCTAACAAAATTACAAATCGACTAGTAAGGACTCCGACACGGTGGGGGAATTTTATTTGCCCGTCCGGCCAGCTATGCCCCAGTTCACAGCCAATTGAAGCCAGAGACGTTACTAGACCTAACACAAATTTAAATAGTATAGAAGTCGAAAAAGAGAATAGTGAGGAAAAAGAAAAAGAAAAGGCTTAAAAATAAGTTTACAAAATCACAAACACAAACAATAAATAAACAATATTATAGAATGAACAAAAATAATATAATATAAAACAATAATGAAAATAAAATTTAAAATTTAAAAATTAAAAAAAAAGGAAAAAATTAAATTAAATTAAATATAATAAAAATAAAATAAATATAAGCTAAAATAAAGATGAATTAAATCATCCGGAAAATCTCTGACCCAGTGGGGGAATATTTATTAGCCGGTCCGGCAAGCTAGGCCCCTGCTCCTGCTGGATGCGGTCAGAGATTTTGCCGGAGATGTGCAAAAAGAGATAACTTTATGGAAAAGAGAGAGAGTTTTGTTGAGAGCAGGTGATAAACATCATTATAATTTTGACATAAAACCCGAAAACGGTTGTGCTGTGCGTAATCGGTTGTGCATCTAGGCAAGATTAAAGGCAAATAATTTCTAGTTGGTCTAGAGGGAACAGAGAAGTTAAGGCGACCTAAGAGTTCAGAAGAGTCTACATCACCGATAATTAACTTATGAAGAAAAGAAACGCCTAGGACTGTTCTACGGTTAGCCAACGATGGAAGGTCAATAAGCAAAAGCCTACTAGAATACGATGGCAACCGAAGGTTGGGATCCCAATTTAAGCCGCGGAGGGCAAAAAGCAAGAATTGCTTTTGGACAGACTCAATACGATCCATATACTTTTTATACTGCGGACACCAGACGGATGAGCAGTATTCAACAGGGCTGTAAATGAATCAATCATTTCGAGATTGATTCACGATTCAATCTCAACTTGATTTAAAAAATAAAGCATTTATTCATTTCAGCTTTAAATCATTAAGATTTAAATCTGATTCAATCTTTGAAGATTGCTTTAAGGAGATTTAAAAATCATTTTGGAGCAATCAGATTGTAAATATTTTGATTTAATTCATTTGATTTAAATCTTTGAAGATTTAAATTATTTGATTTAAATCATAGAAAATTTAAGTCTTCAAGATTTAAATCTTAAAGGCTTAAATCATTTGATTTAAATCAAAATATTGCAATCTTTAAAGATTTAAATGAAAAATATTAAATCCTTAAGATTTTAATGAAAATATTGAAATCTCGAATGATTTAAAACTCAAAATGATTTAAATCTTTACTGATTTAAATCTTTAAGGATTTAAATCACAAAATGATTTAAATCTATAAGAAAATAAATCACAAATGATTGCAAAAGTTCGATTTAAATCAAATGAATAAATCTGAAATGATTGAAATCTTTAATGATTTAAATCAAATGAATTAAATCAAAATACTTACAATCAGATTGCTTCAATATGAATTATAAATCAACTTTATGCAATCTTTAATGATTGAATTAGATTTAAATCTTGATGATTTAAAGCTCAATTGAATCAATCAAGAAGCAAATAAATCATTAAGATTGAAAATCAAAAGTGATTTAAATCTTTTACAGCTCTGGTATTCAAGCACCGGGCGAACTAAATATGTAAAAAGAACTTTTGTTGTATAGGGATCATTAAATTCCTTCGACCAACGCTTTATGAATCCAAGTACACCATTCGCCTTATTAACTATACAGGATATATGATCATTAAAGCTTAATTTGCAATCAAAAATAACTCCAAGATCAACGACAGTTGATATTCGTTGCAAGGGTTCATTGCCAATAGGAAACTAGCGAAGGTTTAAGAAATAAATGATTAACCGAGCACCAAAAATGAAGCTAGTTTAAATCATCTTGCAACCTAATAGAATGCATCGGGTCATTGTAAGATAAAATAAGTTTAACGTCATCAGCATACATAAGTATCCGAGAATGAGATATTGTCGAGGGGAGATCATTAATAAAAAGAGTGAAAAACAAAGGACCGAGGTGGCTTTGGAAAAATAGTAGAGTCAAGCGATAGATTAAAAAGCTTTAGCAAAGGTTTGCATAAAGAATTACAACACTCTCTGAGAACACAACTAGGGATGTTGTCAGGTCCAGGAGAGTATGAAGACTTTAGAGATTTCAAATATGAAAGTAGAGAAGATTCAGTAATTATGGGAGCGTTTAAAGAGTTTGAAGAAGAAATGTCATAAGGATAAGATATGTTATTTAAAGGGACAGAGGAGTAAGTTGATTGAAAAAAGTCAGCGAATAATTCCACGGCAGCGGAATCGTTGCTAGCCTTTTGGTATTGTAATAAGAATGAATAAGGTAAAGTCAAAGTTTTACGCTTAGAATTAACAAATTTGTAAAATTGTTTGTTTGTGCGAATTGAATTTTACAGCGAGCAAGATAATTCTTATAGCATTGAGAATTAAAAAGAGCAAAGTTTGACTTGGCTATCGAGTATTTAGAAAAGTCAAGATTAGAACCAGTTTTTTTGTACTTTTTAAAACATCTAGACTTAATATTTTATATTAATAAGTTGATTAAATTTATCTTTACGGAAGCAACGACGAGGTTTTACTGAAGTCATTGAAGATGAAGGGGTAAATCCAGGATTTGTTAGAGATATTTCTAATGTAGGATGGTAAGAATCCTCGGGTAGTGTTAGGGGGGAAGACCTAGAGACAACAGCATTAGAACTGTCAGTGACAAAAACAAGATCTAACAATTTGTTTAAATGATTTGGAACTGAGTTTATTTGAAACAAAGACAGATCAAGCATACAATTTAAAAAATCATTCTGTGCAGATGGTACACGATAAGTTGACCCATTAAGATTTGACCATGCGATGTTTGGCAAGTTAAAATCACCAACAACAACCATATAATCAATGTCTCGTAATTGAGTAAAAACATATTTTATGCAGTTTAAATGGTGCATATATACTTGAATATCGGAAGAAGGAGGGATATAGGAACAAGAAATAAATACAGAAAAGGAATTAAAAGTTACCTTAACGGCAACAAATTCAACATCGTCAGGCACAATTACAGAAATGCATTCCGACCGAAGGTTAGATTTTACTGCTATCATAACACCTCCACCTCGGCGAGCCTGTCGATCACGACGGTAAACAATATAATCATTTGACAATATTTCACAATCAGAAACGGATTTTACCAGGTCTCTGAAAATTCAATAATGTCAAAATCAAATGATGCGCTGTTTAAAAATAAAGAGGTAAGTTTGGACAAAAGACCCCTAACATTTTGATAGACGATACTAATAACGGAGAACTGGACTAGTTTTTTGGAGCACTATTAAAGGCAACTTGTGCCCCAAAACTGTTAGAGGGCAAGCTGACAGGCATTATCCTGCGATTTCTTTGCCTGTACTCGTTAACAATGAGAAGTTTTGAACGAAGCTATATCCCGAGGCTCAGCAAAACTGAACTTCGAAATATAAACTCTTGCTGAGGATTTGTGAGCAATGTATGCTGCAATTGACTCGCAAGTAGTTTCGGGAGACAACCTAGACACAAAAACTTGTATACAACTGTAAGAATGGGGGGCTGAGGAGAAATAGGAGCAGAAACAAAACATTGTCTTGAGGTTCGGAAGGCACTATTAGCGAATTAACAGACCTATCTAATGGTGCATTGGACAAGTCGTTAGTAGGTTGAATCAGGGAGGGTAATGGTGAAACATCCAGCAAGAAATTGTTGGCGACAAGTCAAAATTCAAGGGAGTGCTTGGCAATGATGGAGGAGGTTGGGTCGATTCACCGGAATCAGGCGGTGGCACAACTAAAAATTGCGGCTCCAACCGACGCTTGTTAGTGTAAAAATGCTTATAACTCATTTTAAATTGAAACCAGCTCATTGGCGTTACGATTTGTGTGAGTCAATTGTCAAGTACAATTGTGCTTTAAGAGTTGAATTTTCTTTTGCAAAACGTTCCACGTTGTCATTCAGATCAGACACAACATTGTCATTGCCATCAAGATCTGCTTTTGTGGCAACCTTCTCGAATTTTTCATCCAGTAGTGTAGAGAAAACGCCCATTAGATCTGCCAGCAGCATGTTTCCAACCGAATTGCTTGAAATTGTTGAACGACCCTCCGTTGTTGAGACGGTGAAAGTATACTCTTACCAGTTGAAGTCGGACTTAAAGTATTTTTTAAATCGTTGCAGTAAATTTTTGTCGGTGTGTGTTCCATTTTGTGGTTTATGTTGGTTCAATTTAATATTTCCGCAATGTTTGTTCTGCTTGCTTCAAATATACTGTTTGTACAACTGCACTGCTTGAGTGGTCGTTTTCGACAAAAAAAAAAAAAAAAAAAAAAAAAAAAAAAAAAAAAAAAAAAAAAAAAAAAAAAAAAAAAAAAAAAAAAAAAAAAAAAAAAAAAAAAAAAAAAAAAAAAAAAAAAAAAAAAAAAAAAAAAAAAAAAAAAAAAAAAAAAAAAAAAAAAAAAAAAAAAAAAAAAAAAAAAAAAAAAAAAAAAAAAAAAAAAAAAAAAAAAAAAAAAAAAAAAAAAAAAAAAAAAAAAAAAAAAAAAAAAAAAAAAAAAAAAAAAAAAAAAAAAAAAAAAAAAAAAAAAAAAAAAAAAAAAAAAAAAATAAAAAAAAAAAAAAAAAAAAAAAAAAAAAAAAAAAAAAAAAAAAAAAAAAAAAAAAAAAAAAAAAAAAAAAAAAAAAAAAAAAAAAAAACTCCTTTAACATCGCCGGTCTCAAAAACAAATTGCTACATAGAAATTTTTTTGAATTTATAAACGGATATGATATAGCTCTCTTATTTGAAACCTTCGTAGAAAAAAATGAAGACATTTTTGATAATTATTTCCCCAATTTCAACCTATACTGGATTCCGGCAAAAAGAACAGCAAACAGAGGACGTGCCAGCGGTGGTTGCATGTACGCAGTTAAAAAGGATCTCATGGCAAAATACAACTGTAGTTTTAAAACGGTTAACGAAAGAATTGTTATTGAGCTAAACTCTAAGGGTGACAGTTTTATTATAATACCGACATATTTAAACTGTAATAACTGGATATACGACTTTGACCTGCTATATGATTTTTTTATGGTTTTAGACAACCAAAATGTAATGGTGCTCGCAGACTTAAACGCCAGAATAGGTACAAACCAAGCCCTTACCCAATCAAACTTGTCACAAAGTACGCATGACGGAATTACTAGACTGGCCAAAGATAAAGTCACAGATGCAAAAGGAGTAAAACTGCTGGAGATGTGTGAATCAACAAACCTTCTTACCCTTAATGGAAGGACAATAAGTGACCGCGATGGAGAGTTCACATTTAAAGCGGGGCTGGGCAAATTAACAATTGACTACTGTATGGTAGGAGGAGCTTGGCTTCGACGTATAAAGGATATGGCTGTAAACGATGATATGTTGTCAGACCACTTGCCTCTCACAATTCAAGTGGAAATGGAGGCACCAGACATAGATGAAGCTCAGAAAAATGAAAAATGAAAGCTCTGCTGGAAAGAAGCCCTCAGAAGCAGATACGAGGCGCGTCTTCTAACTAATTTACACCGATTGGAAACTTATCACGATGAAAATGAAGAACACCTGGATACTCTCACAAAAGCAATTAAAAACGCAGCAGAGAGTATACAAATTGCACGTAAAACCAACTTTGTGAAGCCCTGGTTTGACACAGAGTGTGAGGAAGCCAGAAAACTTTCTTTTCACCTGTGACAGGTCGCAAGAGCAAATGACGATTATGCTGCAAAGGTATCTTATCGAGAAGCAAACAAAAAATTTAAAATTTGTTGCGAGGCAAAGAAAAAACTCCACTATGAAAGCTTGGAAATCCAGATTGCTGGTATTAGGGACAGCAAATCTTTTTGGGCACTCGTACGACGGTTGAATGGACGATCAGCAAGAGTTAATATAAAATCAACGTCATCAGATCTATCATCGCACTTCTCCTCCTTGTTGTATAACCCAACGGCGGGCAACTGCATAGTCATGCAGTGTCCATTCATAGCAGATGAAAAACTTGATGACCCGATAAGTTTGACAGAAGTCAGCGCTGCAATAAGGCGAGCAAAGATAAACAAAGCGCCAGGTGAAGATCGGATCCCGGTTGAATTTTTAAAGTTCGCCCCGCCTGAGTTATTCAATGTACTAGCAGACGAATACAATAGGATATTTAACGCCACAAGAGTACCGTCGAGCTTTAAAAAGAGTGTAATCTTTCCTCTTTTCAAAAAGGGTGATCCCAAATAAGCGAGCAACTATAGGGGGATATCGTGTTTGAACTCCCTTACAAAAGTGTTCACATCTATTATTTTAGAGCGCCTTACTACATGGGTAACGGAGAACAATGTACTAAGCGAATATCAATCCGGCTTTAGAAGTGGATATTCCACGGTGGATAGTGTATTCTCCCTAACAGCAATAGCTCAGTCTTATTTTGAGCGGAAACAAAAGATGTATCAATGTTTTATCGACTTCAAAGCTGCTTTCGATACAGTAAATAGAACAAACTCTTCAAAAATTCTTTGCTTGATCTGAAATCTTTCACTAACAACATAGCTGCTGTGTGGAATGGAGAACAGCTTTCAGATTGGTTTGGCAACAACACAGGGGTCAGAAAAGGATGTCTACTGAGTCCATTGCTTTTTTCGCTTTACATCAACGACATTACAGACGTTCTTCCAGGTGGTATCACCTTTGCTAATCATACTATTAAAGTCTTAATGTACGCCGATGACATGGTGATAATGGCCGACACGCCGCTCAAATTACAGGAGATGATTAATTCGCTTTTTATACCCGTTACTCGTAGAGTAAAAAGGGTATACTAAGTTCGTGCAAATGTATGTAACAGGCAGAAGGAAGCATCTCCGACCCTATAAAGTATATATATTCTTGATCAGCATCAATAGCCGAGTCGATATAGACATGTCCGTCTGTCCGTCTGTCTGTCCGTCTGTATGAACACTTAGATCTCAGGAACTATAAGAGCTAGAGCTACCATTTTTATACGGGGGTTTTAGTCGTGTTTACGCTGAGGAGCCCGACACCGTTTGTTTGTCGTCGCGTTGTGTTTCAGTTTGAAGCTATCGATCAAATAGTTTTTTTCTGTGATTTTATCGTGTTTTCTACGTCTTTCATGGAATTTTTGTTTTCCAGTAGCCGTGGTAATTTAAAAATTATGTGTAGACTTGTATCTTCTGCAAACTAGTCAGTTTTTTTATCGTAGCGTAATGTTTGTTTTTTCAGCTTTTTGCCACGCCCCTTTTTTGTGTTGTACTTTTTTGTGGTGTCTTCCGCCCGCAGTCAAGTTTGTTTAAAGGCCAAAAAAAAAACCTCATATCTCCCACAATTTTGAAAATAGATTGTTCGAACCTTCTAGACATATATTTTAATCATCATTACCTATCGATCCGCCATACATCATTTTTCGATCAGATGAACGATAGAAAAGTTCCCGCCCTCGCAATTTGAAAAATTTCTCATATCTCCCACAAATTGGGCAACCTTACCCTGAGTAACGGGTATATCGAAGTCGAGCAGGGCCGACTTCAACTTACGCTCTCGTTTCTTACTGCCAACGTTGGAACCTACTTATAAATATTGATAAGACTAAGGTACTGGTTATCCGTGATGGAAGAGGACGTACCGTAAACAATCTAAGCTGGAGAACACCTTGACGTTGTAAAAGAATTTAAATACCTCGGAGTCACGGTAACGCAAAATTTAAATTACTCCAACCACCTACAGCAGAAACTTTCTGACTCAAAAATTGCCATGAATAGCACTTGGAACTCTTTCCTCGGCAGACAAAATGTGTTACCAAGCGTAAAGTACAAGCTTTTTAAGGCCACTGTGCGTTCAATAATTCTGTATGCGTCGCAAATTTGGGGACATACCTACCATGAGGAAACAGAGAAACTGCAGCGTCACTTTATAAAGAAAATCTTTCAGTTGCCCAGAAGTACACCAAATTACGCAATTTACCTTGAAACAGGTCTGTCGCTGCTATACACCGAAGCATTGCAGGCGCACTTTTCATATATCCGAAAAATAATGAAGATGCCTGAAAACAGGTTACAAAAAATAATATCGAAATACCTTCAGAGCGAAACAAGCCAGTTTTTTTAAAAATGGCAGAGCCTGGCCGAAGAACATGGTATAGCTCTGGTTATATCTGACTCAAGCACGTGGGAAACAGCACATGAGAAAATTGTGGATCAAATCAATCGCTTATTTGGGACAAAGTTTGCTTTCCTGGCCAGCTCAAGTTATTCCAGAACGAATTCTTAGCCATAGCCTAAATGATGCAAACTACTATCATGATGACTTAAAAATATATATATGCCATACAGAACCAACACTCAATGCAACCTGTGCAATTTAAGAACCGACGAAAATACCATGCATTTTATTGCCATATGTCCCATTTTGAATGAAGTTAGGAAGCTCCACCTCAAAAAACCACAACTCACTCATCAGGAAACAATTAGCATTCTGAATGGATCGAATTGGAATGCTCTCGCCAATTTTCTAAAACTTGCTCTGAACTATAGGAGGCAGATTCAAACTGAAAACTTTTGAACATAGGCACACATTATCAATAGTAACCGACGGCAAATAGGCTCGAATATAACGGAAATATTGTAACACCAAACCACGATTCCATACTACAAGGTGTAAGGTGATCGACAGACGGTTATAAACCAAGTCGATTGAAACTTGTTAACTTTATTTTTAGTTAAATAATAGAAAAAACACAAAATATATGTTAACACAACTAAAACTGTAAAATAAAGACCCTCTACTACTACTACTAGAACAACGCACGAAATATCGATCGGTCCAGCACTAGGTGTTTGCCTACTTCGCTTAAGCTCTTACTGTATGAGCAGGGAGTGCACTTGGCGGGTTCTGTGTAGCAGAGCGATTGCTAAAAACATTATCTCACTGATTGAAAACACCAGCTTCTCCAGACTTTAGACTTAAAGGACACGGGCACGGCTTAATTGTGAATCATATGCATAATGTGTGCTCAATGATTGACAGTAGAGGTAAAAGGCTCGTCTCAAAAAATTCTTGTATTCCGCGTATCCACAGACCTGGGTGTCTTACAATAATATTGTACGGGAGGTAGCCAGGAACATCATATATTTTATGCCTGTAGCACATTTCCGCTGCTAAGTAGGGTTTTTCAAATGCTGTTTAGTGCTCTGATAGCACCATGAAATTTTGCACGGGGTATCTTTTTGTTGCACGCAACTAATATGTCGGAACCGGCCGGATCGGCTGACTATATCGTATAGCTGCCATAGGAACGATCGGTCGGAAAATAAGTCTTAGTGAGAAAAACTTTTTTTTTTTCCATCGTTGCGTCACCAATCTTAGTATATATTAGTTTTACTTGCTTCCACATAATACTGAACAAATTTATCAAAATCAGATGACTATGTCATATAGCTGGCATAGGATCGATTGGTCAAAAAACTAGCTCTAGTGAGAAAAACTTTTTAATTTTTCATCGTAGCGTCACCAATCGTGGTATGTATTAGTTTTATATGCTTTCAAAAATATTTGAAATAATTTATCAAAATCGGATGACTATAGCATATAGCTGCCATAGGACCGATCGGTATGAAAATGTGTTTTACTAAGAAAAGTTTTTTTTTATGGTATCAAATTTTTAAATATCTGATATCTATATCCTATATATATTTTACAGGTTAAATCAGCTGGAGTAAAGTTTTTCAAGTGTATTAAAACTTCGGCACAGTCGAAGTTAGCTTTGCCTTCTTGCTTTTTTGATCATTATTTATTGTAAGACTCCACAAACAGCAGTATTTGTTTAGCATCTCCGAAGATTTCCCTACAGAACCAGGTCCGCATACATAAAAAATTTTATATGCGTTGTTGATTACAAAGCCGATTACGTAACGCCGCACAGTGGCTCGTTTGGCCGATTTAGCGTTGCAAAAATCAAATTTTTATGGACGATTTTATTGACAACATTAGTTTAATTTAATAAAGGAAACTCCAGATACCCAGAAAAACATTGTTTTGTTGAATTTGGTCAATTACTTTAGGTTTTACAGGGGTTTAAAGTTGATAATATTCTAATTTCTTATAAATTTTTTAATTTTCTTGCTTTCAAATGTAAACTTTGGGAGCTTATAAAAACCAAACGGACATTTCGATTTTTTAAATTATATTTTTTTAATTTTCTTGCTTTCAAATGTCAACTTTGGGAGTTTATAAAAACCAAACGGAAATTTCGAGTTCAATTAGATTTTTTTTTAAACGATACGTCAATTCCTAATGAAAATTCATTTACACATTTTTATTATTTCAAATATGGATGTCAGAACTCAAGTTTTGGGTGGAAAGTATTTTCGAGTACATTTTTTAACATTAAGAGGCTGCAGGTAAAGCAGGCCAATCCCAGTTGAAAATACGGTAGAAAAAGTTGTTTTCATTGGATTTCATTGCTTCTTGACTGCGTCTTGATCTACGTCAGAATACCAAATCATAATAGACATGTGCTATCAGCAAGAGGAAGCAAAAGGACTTTCAGGAGTTCGAGACATCGGAAACGGACGAGCATAATTACTAATACGGCATTTCTCCATTGCATGCGAGAATCAGAACTATGGAGTTCATGCTTAAATTGGAGTATACTCTTCCACAACAAAGAGACGACTCTGATGACAGTGCCAACACAAAACCAAGGGAAGTATAAGAAAACGGGATATTCAAAAGTATTTCTTGGCAGAGCTCTTGCTAAAAATCGACTGCCCCAAGCAGTGCTATTGAAACACAAATGATGGAATGCATCCCGGAGATTCTTCAATAACGATGAGGCAACTGCTCAGATAACGAAAATTCATGTGGATGTCATCTAAAGGTTAAAGATCATTCTCAATGTGCAAAGTATCTCGACAACAAGATATCACGGACCTTTTCTGCATGTTGTCGGTCTCCTCTGATCCCCGTATCTCATTTCTTAGACACATTAGAACACATGAGGAATTAACCGAAGAATATTCACCAGACATATTAAATATATTAGGTACTTATGATATGAGTACTTATATTGACAACCTTTTTTAGGAAAATTAACAATTCCCATGTTAGAACTAATTTTGTATAAAAATAAATTTTTCTACTAATTTAAAATTATATTTTTAAGAAATTTGTTAAATTGTAGTTAGTTTTACAACACTATTTTTAATAAATCGTTAAAAAAAAGAAAATGTTTTGACTATTTCATCAAATTTTTTCAGTGTATTAAAATATGAACTTTAGCAGCCGATCCTGCGTCATTCTGTAGAAACGAATACTACACAGAAATGCTGTAGCTAATTTTAAAGCTACATAAATTCTCTTTCAACGTCCCTTTAAAGATTTTCAAATATCTTTTTCCGTTCGAAAGTTATGGTTTTACGCCAAATCGGCCAAATCGGCCAAACGAACCACTTTTCGTCGATAAAGTCAAAGTTCTTTGACATCCTGTCGACTTTTGGTATACCAGGACAAAAATCTCTATCCAATTAGGAAAGAACCTCTCCAAATCATTTGATACAGAAAGTGGTTTCAGGCAGGACGACACCTTGTCGTACGACTGCTTTAATTTACAAACGAAGAATATAATGCGCCAGTGCCCAAATGCCAACACATGGGGCACCATCCAAGTACATTTAGTTTGCGGTTTTTAACAAAATATCATGCCACACAAAATTTATAAAAGGCAAGCAAAGCTTCAACGCAGACAGGAGTTTCCAAAGGTGATAATATTTTGTTAGTTAATTTAAAAACGACTTTTATCAAAGATATATAGATGACGCAAGTCAAACAAAAAAAGTTTGTTCCGGGGAGCTGACAACAGCTTCTATTTCCTTTGCCGGTTTACTTCAAGCTTGGTGTTTATAGAGTTATTAAAGTATTCTATTTTCGATGTTGGCGTTGGCTTAGTGGTAAGCCTTACGTTTTTTTTTTTGATTGTATTTATTTATTATTCGCCTTTGCTTATTGGCTGCTCTGTCAAGCACATTTGTATGTCCACAGTTAGATATCCTAGATGCCCAGAAATCATAGGTAAGTTTAATCATCAATAATATAAAAATTATACCGCCAAAGAACTGTTTACATAATAAAATTTTCTATTAATTAATTACAAATTACACTAGTTTACAAAAAAAAAAAAAAATTACCCATTGATGGTGTTATTTTTTCTTATGTATATTGGAATGCTGAACTCACAAATGAAATTCAACAATTTTTTTATGGATACGTTTTTGAGTTAGAATTTTTTTTTAGTTTTTTCAGTAGGTACCCATACATTTTATGACATATCTCGAGATAGAAACTTTAGATGTCGTCAAGCAAGGTATTATTCTAAAGGGTATGAAATTTTCAATAATATAGTTGAAGATCATTTTCCAATCGGTTTAGTAGTTGCCGTTTTTGCAAATCTAGGTGGATTTGCTGAATTCGCTTATCTCATGTACACTAAAACGAGAAGGCAAAGCTAATTTTCGACTGTGCCGAAGTTTTAATACACTTGAAAAACTTTACTCCAACTGATTTAACTGGAAAAATGTATATAGGATATAGATATCAGATATTTAAAATTTTTAAATCATTGATAATAAAAATTTGATAGCATAAAAAAAAACTTTTCTTAGTAAAACACATTTTCCGACCGATCGGTCCTATGGCAGCTATACGCTATAGTCATCCGATTTTGATAATTTTTTTTTCAAAATTATGTGGAAGCATATAAAACTAATAAATACCACGATTGGGGACGCTACGATAAAAAACAAAAAAGTTTTTCTCACTAGAAGTAGTTTTTTGACCGACCGTTTATATGGCAGCTATATGCTATATTCATTTGATAAATTTTATCAAAATTATGTGGAAACATATAAAACAAATATATACTACGATTGGAGACGCTACGATAAATATCAAAAAAGTTTTTCTCACAAAGACTTATTTTTCGACCGATCGTTCCTATGGCAGCTATATGATATAGTGATCCGATTTTGATCAATTTTTCCAGAATTATGTGGAAGCATATAAAACTAACATATACCAAGATTAGTGACGCTACGATGGAAAACAAACAAGTTTTTCTCACAAAAACTTATTTTCGACCGATCGTTCCTATGGCAGCTATATGATATAGTCATCCGATCCGGCCGGTTCCGACATATTAGTTGCGAGCAGTAAAAAGAAAACTTTGTGCAAAATTTCAGCTTGATAGCTTTAAAACTGAGAGACTAGTTCGCGTAGAAACAGACAAACGGACAGACAAACGGACAGACAGACGGACAGACAGACGGACAGACAGACGGACAGACAGACGGACGGACAGACGGACAGACAGACGGACAGACAGACGGACAGACAGACGGACAGACAGACGGACAGACAGACGGACAGACAGACGGACAGACATACGGACAGACAGACGGACAGACAGACGGACAGACAGACGGACGGACGGACAAGCGGAAATGAGCTCAGCTCGTCGTCCTGATCAAGAATATATATTGTTTATGGGGTCGGAAATGAATATTTCTATGCGTTACAAGCTTCTGGGCAAAATTAATATACACTTTTCAAGTGTATAAAAACACCTAGATGGATTACGCAGTCATCTACTTCATCCTCATTGATTTAAAAACCATGAATACTGTTTTGCTTGGTAGGTATTTTTATGCTTGCACACATACGGCCACACCGAACAATGTACAAAACCAAATATTGGACGGGCTTTTTATATACAGTCACTTTCAGGCATGGCTGAAAAGACAGAAGCGTAAAAGCCAAGTTCACTGCAACGATAGTTGGCACCGATGAGGAATTGACATCATCTGCGGACTGCAAAGGGTCAAATGGATCGGGTGGCGGGGAGTTAAGGTGAATGTGATTGCACCTAAGCCCAACCCCACTGCTTTTTCATATTTAATTGGGCCACACGCAGTGCATGCGAATGCAGTGGAAGTTGCTGCTGCTTATTGGCCAAATCACTGTAATACTCCTTAACATTTGAATTTGTGCACTTACTTTTTCCAGTTCTGACTTGGACGTTCGATTCATTGAGAAACCCTTCATTCGCGCTAAATGCCATTAAGTTCACTGTTTTTTTCGACTAATTTGATCCACGTCTTGTGCTTCAGTTTCCAGGTCACTTTGTCCGACTATTTTTTCCTCAACACATTCTTATTCTTCTCAATGAGATCCACAATAATTACCTCCTGCTTCTTTTTCTATTTTCATTCTTCGACATTTTTGATTTCCATTGGCGCTCAATAATCAAAAAAAAAAAAGCTTTATTTACACGTGCTGCCAACCTATAATTAGTGCCTTTGCAGCCCTGCCGGTGTGACCGTTCCACAATACCTAAAGCCAAAATCCATCTACATGAAAAAAAACAAAAGAGTGAAATCCACCTACATGCAAAATGTAGATGGATTTCGAAATCCACCTGGATTTTGCATAAACGGCACCATGAGAAAACGGCCCTAAATGCTACAAGCAAAATTATTTAAAAAATCGAGTATTTTCTCAAAAACGTGCAAAATGTTTTTTTTTCTCAAATCTGTAAAAGGTTGAAAGTGATAAAAATAAATTGAGTTTTTCATTTGTTCTTACGAGTATCACTTCTACGAAGCAAATAAGGTATTGATAAAGAACATCTATTAATAAATAAAGGAGTTGTAAGCAATTGAGTACAAGTACTAATAGTCCAATTTCTGTTCTATGTATTTATTAGAAAATAATTTTATTTTTTCTTCGTTTTTGGCCTTGTTCTTAATTTTTTTCTGTGATCTGGTTTCTATTGGAACAAGTACATTAAGCAAAAAGCGATGTAAAAATTTTTTTTTAATAAACAGGTAAAATAGTCAAATTTGGCTCTTAGTACTTTGACAAAAATGCTGACAACTTCGCTATTTATTCATAGATTTTCATCATCAATACCTTATTTTTATCTTAAAAGTTTTACTCGTGAGTGTAAAAGAAAAAAACAATTTTTTATTGTAATTTACAGATTTTATGAAATCAAATTTTTCACCTTTTTGAGAAAACAATTTTTTTTCGAAATATTTTTGGTTCTAACTTTCAAACTACTAAACCGAGTGGAAACTTTTCTTCAACTAGATTATATGGAATTGCATACCCTTTTGATTAATCTCTTGCTTGACTCTATTTAAAGTTTGTAACTCGAGATATGGCTTAAAAGGTATGGGTACCTACCGAAAAACTAAAAAAATTCTAACTCAAAAACGTACCCATACAAAAATTTTTGAAATTAATTTTTGAGTTCAGCATTTCAAAATACATCATTAAAAAATAATGGCTTCAATGGTTCTTTTTCTCTGTAAACAAGTGTTATCGGCGATGTTTCTTCTAACTCTCGAAAAAAAGTTCGCCTGCTTTAGATCAGAAACCTTCGATTGCGCCGGGTAACAAGATTTCGGGACTAAAGTAAAAAAACACATTTAACCCCACTGCGGTGAGTAGAGCAAGGACAGCCATTCTGATAAGAAAAGGTATCTATGCTTATCTTATGACTAATTACAGCACGGACGTCCTCACTGTTGTGGCCTTGGAGGTTGGCAAGGATGAGCCAATTCTGATGGCATCCTGCTACATGGCACACGAGCGAGAGGCACCATCAGCCGAACTCAAAAGATTTACTGCAGAGGCGAGTTCGAGGAAGCAAAATCTCGTGACAGGTGCGGACGCAAATGCACACCATAGAGTCTGGGGCAGACCAGACATTAACGAGAG
The DNA here is from genome assembly GCA_018904225.1 of Lordiphosa mommai. Lineage (NCBI taxonomy): Eukaryota > Metazoa > Arthropoda > Insecta > Diptera > Drosophilidae > Lordiphosa > Lordiphosa mommai. The sequence continues at coordinate 996,018 of JAEIFT010000050.1, read as the reverse complement.
GTGTGAGTCTCTATTAAACTTTATTTAACAAACAGATTTTAGTAAAGAAAAACAATGGAGACGTACCCACATTCGTGGGACCAATATCTGTCAATGTCCTAGACCTTACATTGTCCTTAAGGAATAGCACGCAGGTATCTGAATGGAGGGTCCTCGAAAATCCCTCCTTCTCAGACCATAAGCAGATTCGATAAAAGGTGCAATTCGAAAATAACCAAACGCGGAGTGTGAACAGGAACCCTCGGAACACAATCTGGATAAAGTTCCTCACAACTGCAGAACAGAAAATACCCACGCCAACGAACATATGCTCGGTGGAGGACACTGAGAAGTCCATAAGGACACTCACCTAACCGAAGCGTTCAAAACCTCGTGCAAACCCACAGTCAGCAAACGGAGAACCAGACCCCCTGGTGCACTCCAGCACTGTGGGAACAGTGAAAATACGTCCAAGAATGTTATAAGCTCGCCAGACAAGCGGATAAAGCGATCATCTGTGACGAATACAAAATAAGATTCCGCAACTTCAAAAAAGATGTGCGTAGAGCAAAACAACAATCGTGGAGGACCTTCTGCTCCAGCATCGAGAACGTCTCAGAAACAGCAAGACACAGCATACTGCTTCGGAAGCAGCCACCCATGCAGTGTCAATTAAAAAACAATGGAGTCAAATGAACGGATAGCGGCTAGGAAGCCACATGCCTTCTTGACGCGCTTTTCCCAGGATGTACAATGGTAATCGAGCCAGACACGTGATCGTCCCATGGCTTCAAATCATTTACAAAGCATGCCTGATGTGGGGATATTTACCTCAAGCCTAGAGAACAGCACGTGTAGTTTTTTTGCCCAAAGCAGGAAAATGTAACCAGGAGCAACCAAAAAACTACATGCCTATTAGTCTCACATCATTCCTGCTCAAACAATGGAAAAGATACTGGACCTCAATACAAGAGAAGGCATGAACCTTAACCTGGAACCAAACCAAAACGCATACACGAAAGGTAAGTCGGTGAAAACAGCGCTACACTCTTTAGTAGCCACTATTGAGAATGCACTTTACCAACACGAATTTGCACTTGGTGTATTTCTCAATATATCAGGTGCTTTTAACAACGTCACCATAGAAGCACTAATGCGAAGTCTAAGAATCACAGCAATACACAAGTCATTGGACTCCTGGATATATAACCTGTAGAGCTGCAGAATGCAGATAATCACGTACTTCAAACTAATGGGGCGGACCCATCGGCAGGCCATGGTATGCATAACGGGGGTGATGAGCCACCTGGATGGCTTCACTAAAAGAAGCAGCCAAGAAACCCCTCACCAACATTCTGGCATTCGCCAAAACGTCAAAAATCCTTATGGGCTTTCAAAGTCCAGATGATCTCTGTTTGCCGATTTTTTAGTTAAGTTAGATAAGTTAGGAAATGAAATGAATATGAAGTAGTAGCGTGTAATATAGGCCTAAGTTAGAATAGTGGGAGGAGAAGACAGTGAATAAGACGCTAGAATTGGCGCGCTCGAGCGGAGAGAGCAATTAAAAAGGTCGCTGGCTTCTCGGATTCAGTTATCGTTGAAATGCAATTCGAAACGCACGCACTGTCGAAACACTTAGCATAACTTGAAGTAAAAGAAAAGTAATTAAACTTGAAATTGTAAATTAAAATCACGCCACCAACAATTGTCCACTTACATAAAAACATTAAAAACTAAATTTATTAAAATAGAATAACTCATTTTTCATGGCGCCCGAGCAGGGACTTAAGTTGTTGGTGGTTTAATTTAACAATTTTTTATACTCTGTACCGAAGGTACACAGAGTATATTGGGTTTGTGCAAATGTATGTAACAGCCAGAAGGAAGCATCTCCGACCCCATAAAGTATATATATTCTTGATCAGCATCAACAGCCGAGTCGATATAGCCATGTCCGTCTGTCCGTCCGTCCGTCTGTCTGTCCGTCTGTCCGTCTGTCCGTATGAACGAAGAGATCTCAGAGATGGTAAGAGATAGAGGTTTGAGGTGTATGGAACATATATTTCTTATACTTGCAGGCAGATCAAGTTTAGTTTTGATTTTTGCCACGCCCCCTGCCTCCCCCGAAAATTTAAAAAAACGAAATAACTCCCACAGTTTTCAAGATAGATAGTTCGAACATTCTAGACATATATTCTACTACTTATTTTGAATCGACCCGCCATACATCATTTTTCGATCAGATGAACGATATTAGAGCTATATGTAAAAGAAAATAAAAACCAACGCCAACAACAACACCGTTGCCATTGGTAGAACTTACGAGAAAGAGAGAGCGAGAAGGCAATAGCTAACTGGTAATTTCCCAATTGGACCTTGCTATGAGTGGAGCGATATAATTGAGATGGCCTGCGGTCAGAAATCACGCGTGATTCCCGCGTGACTAATATAGATACGTTTTTGTTAATAGGAAATTATATACAAATTTTATAATTTTACGGGTTTGTACTAGGTACTAGCCCCCATACATCGTTTTTCAACCAGATGAACGATGGTTGAAAGAGTTGCCACCCTCAGATTTTGAAAAAACCTCACACTTTAAAGTTATTAGTTTCGTACAAACAGGTACAGAGTATATTACAGTCGGGCTTGACCGACTTTCTTACTTGTTTTCGCTGCAATTAATTTGTTTGGTGGCTCAGTGCAGTGAGCAAAAGTTCAAACTTTGTGCCGGAATAAATACACAAGCAAACAAACAACCGTTTAAACGCGAGCCGGTCGGTGTGTTAAACAACATTAAAAAAAAATAAAACAATTATACTTTGCTGGTGCTGTTCATTGCTGCTGAATTTAGACGAATTCGAAAGTCGCCGTGGGAGTTTTAGAGGATGGCCAAAGAAGTTCCGGATTTAAGGAAAGTCAGCGCTGGCAGCTCTGCCCATCAGGTATTTAGTGCAAAAGTTGAAAGTCATATTTAAGATTGTGGTTAACCTTTGGCCCACCTTCCAACCTTTGGCACATACTAAAACGGTAGATAGTTGAGCATTTAACAATTTAATAATTCATACATACATACATACATTCATGCATGCTCATTGCTAACATACATACATACATCAACAAGTGAACCGCCTCTGATTTGAACAAACTAAAATTAAACTTTTCAACCAAACATAAATTTGTAAAATTCGTGCCTTTATTTCATCAACTTTGGTATTCATAATTGGTATTTGCATTTGGATAATTTATTTCTAAACTGCAATTGTTGATCGAAATTGCCAATCAACTCACTCTCATTGTCATCAACTGTGCATCAGCCAGTACATACATACATACATATACATATTCTCTTTTTACTTTCGTTCCCTTCATCCAGTTCCCTTCATCTGCCGCCAAATTCGAGAATCCCGTTGCAATGTTTCGAGCTCGCTCTCAATTTTCACCAAGTTAAGTCGCATATATACATACATACACACGCACATGCCGCTAACTCTGAGTGACCGGTCTAAGCACAGCTGCATACACATACATACACGCATAGGCGCATAACTTTCGGTTGTCTTCTTGTCGTTCTTCTTTTTGGTGCAACTGAATAGCTTTGCTCTGGCCATCTGAGTGTGCTCCCCTACACTGTTAGATTGGGCATATTAATTTTTAATACCATTTGCTGCATTATTATTTTTCGCTTCGCAAGTAGCTCAATTGATAAGTTAATTCAAAATGAGCAAGGAATCAATCGAAGATCTCCGTAGGAAGCGTGATGTATGTTTTAATTCAATAAGTCGCATGCATCGTCTTATTTCGGATGGGTCAATCTCGTTACTTCCCTTGGAGTTAGAGTGTCGCTTGGAGATTCTCAGCACACATATTGAAAATGCGATTGGCTATCAAAATAAAATTGAAGTGAAGGATCATGAAGATACATTTCGGGAGCAATTGGAAGAAATGTGTATAACAACAAAGGGCATGATTAAAGCGGCTTTGGAAAAGACTCGAAGACATAGTATGGATCATTCCCAAATCCAATCAAACCCTGTACAACAGCCGCATCGTTGTCGATTGCCCACCGTCTCTCTTCCAACATTTAGCGGAAAACATTCCGAATTTAAAAATTTTATGAGCTTGTTTGAAACATTTGTTCACAATGACGATTCCATACACGACATTGAAAAATTCAATCACCTCATTTCATGTTTGTCCGGTGACGCTTTAGGCACAGTCCGAGCTTTCCAAGTTACGGAAGCTAATTATTCCAAGGCATTGGCAAGCTTGAAGCGGGTGTATGATAATGATTGTCTTATATTTTTAGACAACATATCAATATTATTTAATTTGCCTAAAATGGGACAGCCATCAGGCACTGCGTTGAGAACATTAATCGACACAGTTTCCGCCACATATGATTCGCTTCTGTCTCTTGGGGACGTTCAGAAAATCACAAATGCAATTTTGGTTCATTTGGTTATGGGTAAGGTCGATTCAGTTACTAAAAGAAAATGGGAAGAGCAGTTAGACTATTCCAAACTCCCAATGTGGAGCGAATGTGAAACTGCGCTGAATCGACGTTACCAACATATCGTTGCAGAAGAATCAAGCAAACCAAAGACATCTGAAGCTCAAACCAATCATTTTCAAACGAAAACTTCAAACAAAAATAATTATTCGTTTGTAGCTGCTAGCAATGAACATAATTCAAATCTCTGCCTGTTTTGCAACTCCTCCGAACATTATATTGAAAACTGTCCGGCTTACGCAGCTATTTCGGTTCAACAGAGATTTGATTTTGCAAAAAAGGCTCCGCTGTGCATAAATTGTCTGCGCCGCGGCCATACAGTAGCTCGCTGCAACGCTCAAAAGTGTAGCGTTTGCAAACGTTCGCACCACATGTTGCTTCATATGTATTCAGCTAGTTCGAATCTGGCGTTACCACCTCCTCAGCCATCCATTGCTCAAGAAGAACCTTCCACTTCACATGCCATGCATGCGGCAGCTTCGGACAAGGTTATTCTTGCTACAGCAGTGGTAAATGTAAAAACAAAAAATGGCGATTTTATTTTAGCAAGAGCTTTACTGGATTCGGGTTCCCAAGTCAATTTTGTGACTGAGGAGCTCGCACAAAAATTGCAGCTTAAAAGGGAGGCTGTGTGTATGAGCTTGCGGGGCATTGGTGAATCCAATGCTCAAGCTAAGAAAAAAATACACACTTTGGTGAAGTCACGTATTAATGGTAGCGAGTTTTCATCTGATTTTTGGATCATGCGTACTATTTCTGGTTATCAACCTGATTCCACGGTGAACACCAGCGGGTGGAGGATACCCAAAAATCTACAGATGGCAGATCCACTCTTCAATAAACCACAAAAAATTGATATGTTGATTGGTGCAGAAACCTTTTTCGAACTATTGTCAGTAGGTCAGATTAAACAGGGCCCTGAGTCACCTACACTTCAGAAAACAGTTCTCGGCTGGATCGTGTCCGGAAAATATACTATAAAATCGTCAATGAAATTAGAACAAGTTACGAATTTAAATTGTCAGGAAGAATGTTTGCAATCCATTGATAAGACCATGTCGAACTTTGGTCGATTGAAGAAATACCGAAAACATTGAAAGTTTGTACTCCTGAGCAGCAAAATTGTGAACGTCATTTTATTGAAAATACAATAAGATTGTCTTCAGGTCGGTTTGAAGTTCGTCTCCCATTCAAAGCTGATCCTAAAAAACTTGGTTCATCATACGAAGTAGCGAAACGTCGTTTCTTGTCGCTAGAAAGAAGATTGTCAAAAGATGAAAATTTAAGACAAATGTATCTGGATTTTATGAATGAATATGCATCAATGGGTCACATGTCGCCAACCGACAATCGAATTCCAGATACACCACACTATTTCATTCCGCATCAGTGTGTTCTTCGACCGCAAAGCTCATCTACTCAATTACGGGTAGTTTTTGATGCGTCTTGTCGTACATCCTCTCAGATTGCGTTGAATGACACTTTGATGGTTGGCCCAACCATTCAAGAGGAGCTTTTTTCTACGCTGCTTCGTTTTCGTTTGCACAAATATGCCTTAGTGGCTGATATAAAGAAAATGTACCGTCAGGTGATGGTTAACGAAGCAGATAGAAACTTTCAGCTCATAGTGTGGAGAAGAGATCCGTCTGAGTCCCTGCAGATTTTCAGATTAAACACCGTAACTTATGGTAAAGCACCTGCACCGTTTTTGGCAGTACGATGTTTAACAAGACTGAGCGAGATGGTAGAATTATCGAATCCAGCAGCTGCTGAAGTCATTCGAAAACATTTTTATGTCGATGACATGCTAACCGGAGCTAGTTGCATTAGCGAACTTCGCTACCTGCGTGAAGAAGTTGCGAAAGTGCTACTAATGGCCGGGTTTGAACTGGCAAAATGGTTATCCAACTGTACAGAGCTGTCTGGGTCCGAAGACACAGCGATACCACTTGCTAAAGTTGACTCAGACGCAACTAAGACCCTCGGTGTTATGTGGTTGCCAAGGGAAGACGTATTTCAGTTTAAGCTGGATGGCTCCTGTCTTGATCTCAGAGCGACTAAAAGAAACATTTTATCAGTGACTGCTCGACTTTTCGATCCCCTTGGGCTTTGGGTCCTCTCCTCATAAAGGCGAAGATACTCCTTCAAGAGCTATGGCTGCGGAAGTTAGATTGGGACGAATCTATTCCAATGCAGCTTGAAACAGTATGGGATACTTTCAAATTGGGCCTGCAATATGTTCAAAATATCAAGGTCCCAAGATTCGTCCACACCGATCAGCAGTCCCCGATAGAAATTCATGGCTTTGCCAACGCCTCAATACGAGCGTATGGCGCTTGCCTCTACGTACGCACTCGTACTGCAGAAGGTTTAAAAGTCTCCTTACTGACTGCCAAATCAAAAGTAGCGCCCCTCAAGACGCAAACATTACCGCGCCTTGAGCTGTGTGCAGCTCACCTTCTCGCAGAACTTTAGTATCGTATCAGAAAAATGTTGAACATACCGACTGAAAATGTTGTTCTTTGGACTGACTCCGAAGTTACTCTGCACTGGATCAAGTCACACCCCTCTTCGTTGTCCGTTTTCGTTTCGCATCGTGTAGCTGAGATCCAACAGTGGTCAGAGGAAGCTTCTTGGAGACATGTCCCAACGAATATGAATCCAGCAGACAGTATTTCTCGTGGGAGTACCGGCGAAGAGTTATCAAACTCCATATGGTTTAGTGGACCACAATTATTAATGGAACCAGAAAATTGCTGGCCAGTAAATCGTCACTTTGAGCTTCCTGACCACTTAGCCACTTTAGAAGTCCGGAAAAGCGCGGTTGCGTTAGTGGTTAGCTTCCTGACCACTTAGCCACTTTAGAAGTCCGGAAAAGCGCGGTTGCGTTAGTGGTTGAACCCGAGACTAATGATTTGCTGGAAGTGGTAGATCGATATTCATCGCATGTGCGTTTGCTCAGAGTATTCGTTTGGGTGTTCCGATTTATTAGAAGTCCAAAGGATGTAATGTGCCGTCTGATACTATAATTCAACCAAGCGAGTTGAACTGTGCATTCAACAAGCTTATCGAACTCATACAGATTCAAGAATTCTGTGAGGAGATTGCAAAATTAAGAAAGAAGTCAATTCTCAGCCCTAATCTTCAGCGCTTGAGTCCCTTTTTGGAAGAATATAAAGAAGACTGGTGTTCGTTTTCGTTATTGAGAGTGGGGGGCAGGTTGTTAAATGCTCCTATCCCGTATGAAGCAAAATTTCCGTTGTTGCTTTCGAAGAACTCGCAGTTTTTAAAAGCATACGTGTCGCATTTGCACACGACGAATTGTCATGCTGGCCCTCGAGCTCTAGTAGGATTTGTTAGAGAACATATATGGGTGGTGAATGCAAAAGCATTATGTTCCCGAACAGTGCATTCGTGCATCGCTTGTTTCAGATGCAAACCCATATTGCTGAAACAGATTATGGGCAATCTTCCAGCAGACCGACTACGAGCTCTCCGCCCATTCACAATCTGTGGCGTCGACTTTTGTGACCCGATTAGCACAACGTTTCGCATCCGTGGTAAGCCACCGTACAAATCGTACGTGGCTCTATTTGTTTGTTTTGGGTCAAAAGCGGTTCACTTAGAATTAGTATCTGACTTAACCACTGATGCATTTCTTTTGGCTTTTCAAAGGTTCGTCGGACGTCGAGGAATTCCCCAGCGCGTGTACTGCGACAACGCGACGAACTTCGTCGGAGCAGATCGCCAAATGGAAGACTTCCGAGCGCAGTGGGACAAGGAGGCCGACGCCGTACGCACATTCGCATCAAGAAAATGATGCGAGTTTGCGTACATACCTCCCAGAGCTCCTCACTTTGGCGGGTTATGGGAGGCAGGTGTCAAGTCTGCAAAGAGCCTGTTCCTACGAACGGTGGGCAATGCTCTCCTGACCGCCGAGGAGCTCAACACGCTACTGGTCAGCGCGGTAGCCGTCCTCAATTCGAGGCCAATCGGAGCGCAGAGTCCCGATCCCAACGACGGGGAACCGCTCACCCCAGCACATCTGCAGATCGGCGGGCCGATGCTAGCTCCCCCAGCACCACCACTTCCGGACCAGGTCAACAAAACCTGCTTAAGGCGATGGCGCAGTATCTCGTCTCTCAAGCACAGGTTTTGGCAGCGATGGTCCCGGGAGTACATCTCCAGCCTGCAGGTACGAGCCAAATGGTTCCAGGAGGAACCCAATGTCGCCGTGGGAACACTCGTCGTGGTCGCCGAGGACAACGTGCCACCGCAGCAATGGGTCGTGGGCAGAGTGATAGCGATCCACGCTGGCACGGACGGCAAGGTCAGGGTTGTCGATGGGACCTACAAAAGGTCTATTCATCGGCTGGCTCCTCTGCCAATTTGTTGAAGGATGAAGTCCTTTCAAAGGGGCCGGTGTTTGCCGATTTCTTAGTTAAGTTAGGAAATGAAATGAATATGAAGTATTAGCGTGTAATATAGGCCTAAGTTAGAATAGGGGGAGGAGAAGACAGCGAATAAGACGCTAGAATTGGCGCGCTCGAACGGAGAGAGCAATTAAAAAGGTCGCTGGCTTCTCTTCTCGGATTCAGTTATCGTTGAAATGCAATTCGAAACGCACGCACTGTCGAAACACTTAGCATAACTTGAAGTAAAAGAAAGTAATTAAACTTGAAATTGTAAATTAAAATCACGCCACCCACAATTGTCCACTTACATAAAAACATTAAAAACTAAATTTATTAAAATAGAATCATTTTTCAATCTCCATAAATTGAAACTCGACCAAATGATCTATGAGTGGCCCCTCCCGGGCTCAGCCGCAACTACCTACCTTATTATTAATTAATTTATTGCAGTTATTTTTTCAGTAAGAATGACAAACTTAATTAAAAATAGAAGGCTAACATCGGCTATGCTGATGCTTTAAATACCCTTGCAGTTTTTAAAAGGCGCTAGCATTGTTAACAAAAATGTTTTTCTCACTCGAATTAGTTTTTAGACCGATCGTTCCTACGGAAGCTATATGCTATAGTCATCTGATTTCGATAAATTTTTCCAGAATTGTGTGGAAGTATATGAAACTAATATATACCACGATTGGTGATGGTACGATGGAAAACAAAAAAGTTTTTCCCACTAGAACTAGTTTTTGGACCGACCGTTTATATGACATCTGACAGCCTAGTTGACAATTGAAAACGTTTTATTATTGTTAAAGGCGTGAAAGACAAAAATGCCGAGAGAAAGTGTAAAATCTATTTTTCTAAGCGTCTTAAATGAAAGCTTACTGGCAGAATATGCAGCTTTGGAATGTTATTTGTTTATGGTTACGTAAAATCTATTTTGCAATTTTGCCGATCGTAAGAGGAAGCGGCAGGATGAAATTGTGGAGGAGATTGTGACATACAACATTCTTGGTGAACTGTGCAGATATGGAAACCCTAATGTTAAGCATTCTATTCCCAAATGCACCCAATTTACCAATCAAGTGCTACCAAATTTAGATGAAGGAAGATTCAAGTGATTCAATAGGGTAAACTGGGAGAGCTTCAATTTAATTTTGCGACTGATTGAAGATAATAATGTTTTCACTGGCTTACGAAGCAGTTTGCAAATTCCTGTTCATGTGCAACTCATGATAGTGTTGTTTCGGCTCGGATCTAACGGAGAAGGAGCATATTTTGCGAAAACCGCGGGATTCTTTGGAATCGGTGATGGCGGCATCATAGAGACAGTAACAAGGAGGGTGTTTAAAGCTTTATTAGCGTTGGCGCAAAGATATATCCGTTGGCCAAATTCATCCGAGCGTAAAGCTCTTGCTGAAGTGGGAGTAGGTGAGTTGCCTGAATGCATAGGCTTTGTTGATGGCACGGAAATAAAACTCGCTGAGAAGCCGATACAAGATCCGGAGTCATATTTCTCAAGAAAGCAACAGTACAGCTTGAAACTCCAAGCAACTTGTGACCGGAATAAAATTATTCGGCATATGGTTGTTGGTTGGCCTGTATACACGTGTACACCACAGCAGAATTTAAAAAAACTGCCCTCTGTATACACGTTGTAACTTATTTTTTGATGACTTACAGTGGATAGCAGGAGACAGCGCATACAAACTCACACAACAAGTAATTACACCTTTTCGATCTAGCTCAAACGAGCTAACATCAAGCTCCAGAAAGGCATTTAACCGCAAGTTCAGCAGCTATCGGATACGCATCGAATATTGCTTCGCATTATTAAAAGAGCGATTTGGATGTTTGAAAGAGTTAAAATTGATGATAAAGGACGACAACAATTTAAAAGTAGCAGGAGCCTGGATGTTCGTATGTGCTGTTTTGCATAATATTATTACCGCGCAAAGCAGTGGCGATGTTCTGAATGTAAACTATATTCAGGCGATTTTGAAACATCTGGTAATGAGGATGAAAGTTTTAATGTGAATTCAACAGTTGACGCGGAAGAAAAGCGCAAAATTATTTGTCGGCTAATGAATATTTAAATAAAAGTTCTTTATAATTTCATTTTATTTGTTCTTATGTTTTTATTTAGAATATTTTAGCTGTAATCATAGAATTTTTAGCTCCTTTTCTATTTCCATCTTCTTTAACTCCTTTTCATGTTCCAGCTCCATTGCCCTTTGCTCCTTCTTAGCTGCCATTTCCATTTTGAACTTTTCGCGTTCCCATATTAATTTTTCTTTCTCCAGATCAGCCTTTCCGGATTCCCGTTCATACTTTTCTTTCTCCCAAGCAAGCTTGTCCTTTTCTATATCCACCATTTTTATGTCCATGTCGACCTTTCGTTGATGCATGGTGGTCACTATACCTAGCAAACATTCCTTCCGAGGAGTTTTGCGTGGCTTTGAGCTATTTGGCTCTGATGAGGCACGCACGAACCGGCTGGTTGAGCTAGTTTGAGATTCCTCTACAGACTCCAACTCTTCCATTTCGTCGATGTTCTGGCTGTCCTCTAATAAATGCTCGTATCCGTCCAAAACATTGCAGACTGCAGAGTCCTTCAAATTTGGCTCTAATGCATTCTAAAATGCATTAAATAAATAATTTTTTTAATTTTACAACTAACAATACAAAAAAATTACAAAGTTTTCCATATTGAAATGACAGCAGAATAAACAAACACCTTGTGACGTGAGAACGAAGTGTACGGTCGCACTGAAAAGCAAAATCAAATCAAATCTAAATCAGATTCGGAGCTGATTTCGTTAACACATTTAGTACGACCTTAATTTCGTTACTTTTTCTGGGCACACTGCACGTTTTGTATGAAGCAGCTAAGACAGCTGTTCGACGAAATCTAAATCAAATCTAAATCAGTTTCAGGAATCCCTCTATAAGTAAAAAACTGAAAACCCGAAATTTAGTCAATGCTGGCGAAGTAGCAACGACGATAAGTACTAAGCCGAAGACGAGTACTATAGCCACAGTCAGAAAAGCAATTTATGAAACTCACAACCACCAGTCTATGAGTTAAGCATGAGTATACGGCATCAAATCCGTTGAAAATCATTGGTAATATGGTAACAACTATTGAACAAGAAATTGAGAAATATAAATATTAGTTGTAAATAGCTTGCTTGTTCTGTGTTTTAGATTTTTATTTGTGTTGTTTGGTATGTTTTATTTTTAGACTACGTCAGTTGTTTTTTTTTTTTTGTTTCTATTTTTTTATTTTATCAGATGCTTTGGTTTGTTCTATTTTTATTTTTTATTTTTTTCATTTGATCCCCGCCCGCCCGTTCCATGATGCATCAAATCAAAAAATAAGGAAGTTAGTATGAGGTGAGTAATCTTATATATATATTGTCTTTGCTTTAACACTTTCGTAACATTGATAAGTATTAACTTGTAGCACCGGGCTAGAGCCAAAAAAAAATAAAATAAATCACAACTATTAAAAAACAGTTCTGGGAACTCTAAGGAAGACTAATTATTTCATATGTTAATTTGCTTTAGTAGAACTTGTAGCATTGCTTACTTGAACAATATGTTAATAAAGATGTTAAGTAAGCCATTAAATGACTAAATTTTAGTGTATGTGAATCACTTATTCTAAGAAATATAATTACCTTCCAATATATCCCGCTTGTGCCATCATTCCATTCCGGTCATCCATAACTCTCTGAGGCTGATTATTTACAACCTTTCCATCATCATTTCCTTTCCAAGTACCATCGTCTTCTTTAAAGGATTGACTTCTACAAAAGAAAACAACAATAATTACACTATGTTACATATCTGTAAAATTTAAAGAGCTATTTAACATTTTTATTCCGGGGAACAAGGGGGCTTGTAAAAAATTCAAAACAAACTTGATCTGCGAGATGTTCCAGCTTCCCTTCAGTTACCCACGAGCAACTGGCGTGTGGTAAAAGTGGAAGAGGCGTCAGGCACATCACGCCAGATCATCCTTATCCTCAACAAGGAGTCGGTGGATCTGCTAAAGCAGACGAAAGGTACAGTCAAGTACGGTTATAGAAGTGTAAAAGTACGAGTGTATCGTTCGGATGCTGACAATATTGACAACCGAGGAGTCCGATCTGGAGATGGATGTCGACGTCTCGGAAGCTGAGGAGGAGCTGGACACGGACCTAGACGTGGTCCACTCGGACGTTGGCGAAGAGAAAGAAAACTCCTTAGTTGGTGACCTCTTCTCAGACGCAAACAACCCGAGGGTGGAGGTGGTTTCTGGAGCTGTACTTCCGGGTCCTCCAGATAAACCTCCACCACTGTAAAGCAGCAGCAGCTGCTCTCCTGCTTCGTCTAGCCAAGGACGGAGATGACATCGTCCTGATTCAGAAAACTTGGGTAAGCGGAGGCAGGGTTCTAGGACTAAAATCGAAGGACTACACATTAATAGTAGCTCCCAATCAAGGTAAAACTCGTAATTGTATTACTGCGAAAAAAGGTCTCCCTGTATTTTTGCTTAACAATAATGAAGACAATACTGCGATTAGTCTGGAAGGTTTGAAACCGATCAGACTAAGCGCTACATAAGTGGCCCACGACCACCATGGACCTCCACCAAACGCACTTCTCTGAGCATTTATCGCGGATAGCGAGTCCAGGAAAATAGGACTCCTGATCGGTCGACGAAAATGCTTATCACAGCCAATGGGGAATTACTAATACAAACGAATGGGGTGAGTTACTTTTTGCGTCTATTTAATTCTGCAAAACTGAGTGGAGGCGAGCAGGCCTGGCAGAACTACAAAGTTGGCCTATTCACCTATAAAAAAGAGCTAAGGAAAGCCAAAAGATCTTCTTGGCAAAAGTTCTGCAATGAAATAGAAGACACTTCGGAAGCCGCAAGGCTTCGGAAGATTCCATCCAAGACAACCCCCTCCCTAGGCTATCTAAACAAACCAGATAATTCCTGCACAACTTCCAGCGAGGAATCTTTAGACATCCTCATGCACACTCACTTTCCGGGATGTACGCTCACGAAGCAGGACTACAATCCCCAAAAGACCATTGACCACCCATTAACTTCTTACTTACTCTTAAGTAACAACATAAATTGGGCTATTAGAAGTTTCAGTCCCTACAAATCCTCTGGACCGGACGGAATTATTCCGGCCCAGCTCATCCATGCAGGAAAAACAGCCATCAGATGGCATCAAATCATCTTCCAGGGTGTACTCGCGAATGGCATAATACCGGAACCTTGGCTACAAACTAAGGTGGTCCTTATACCAAAGGCGGGCAAAGCCTCGCACGTCTCCCCCAAGGACTTTAGGCACATCAGTCAATAATCCTTCATGCTCAAGACTATGGAACGACTTCTAGGTATTCACCTCAGAGCAATCATACCGCTCTTTTACCAGTCAGAATCCCAGCCGGTCTACTGAAACAGCTCTGCACTCAATTGTTACGATTATAGAAATATCTCTTGAATGCAAGAAATACTCCCTTGCGGCATTTCTTGACATTAAAGGCGTCTTTAACAACATTCTCCCATCCGTTATCACCGAAGCGCTAATAAATCTGAGGGTCGACTCCCGAACAGTTGTTGTCAGTATTACCTAACTAATAAGTAGGACAGTCAAGGCATCACTGGGTCGTCGACATACAGCAGATTCGTCAGTAGAGGTACTCCACATGGGGGGGTACTCTCGCCTCTTCTATGGAACGTAGCTGCGAATGCGTTCAATGCAAGGGAATGGCTGAAAAGTGATGTCGTCTTCTCGGGAAAGTTCCCTCAATCATTATGCTATCGCACGACCGCATCCCTTCAAACCCTAACCAACTGGGCAAGGAAAAGCAGAGCGTTAGTGGTTCCAAAATGGAACTTGCACTCTTCACAAAGAAGTAAAAAATCCGTTCTGTTGTCTCTTCGAAGCTCAGTGGAGAAACTCTCAAACCAAGTAACAGCGCCAAATACCTAGGCCTTACATTAGATAGGAAGCTTGATTGGAACCTGAACACCGATGAACGGGTCCGGAAAGCCACCGTCGCTCTCTACGCGTGTAGGAAAACTATCGGGCTTAAATGGGGTATAGTTCGATTGATCTACACGGCAATCGTTAGACCGGTCCTACTGTACGGAGTATCAGTATGGTGGCCGGTCCTAGAAAAGACAGCCCAGCAGCGCAGATTCTCCAAGGTTCAGCGCATGGCTGAAATATGCATTACTGGTGCACTCCGCACCACTCCTAGTGACGCTCTCGACGCTATCCTGAACATATCCCCTATTGAGCAGATGGGATACAGAGTAGCTACCCTTTCTGCTCTTTGCTTGAGAGAATCAAATTAATGGCGCACAGCCATTTTCAGTCACTCTAGCATCCTTCAGGGAAACTCCCTTCTTCCTACCGTCACTGACTACTGTATCCCAATAGAACACCTCTCCACCCCCTTCCACATATTCAGCACTTCTAGAGAAGAGTGGAATCAGGGTCCGCCAGGACCGAAGAAATCCATACAAATATATACTGATGGCTCGAAACTCGATAATAGAGTGGGTGGCGGTGTATACTCCGACGCACTCGGCATCAGTCATTCTTTCAGTCTACCAGATCGCTGTAGTGTCTTTTAGGCTGAAATCCTTGCGATCAAGGAAGCTCTAGTATGTGCACAGTACTCAACTCAGACGCTGAGTACAATAAGCATTTACTCTGACAGTCAATCCGCCATTTAAGCACTTGGCTCAATATCCATCAACTCGGTTACGGATTGTCGCAAATCTCTCCATGAGATGGCAGAACAGTCCAACCTAAACCTCATCTGGGTCCCAGGACACAGGGACATAGAGGGCAATTGCAAAGCAGACGAACTCGCGAGACAACGCTCTACCACCAACCTCCTTCCTGATAAGGAAAATGTATGTATACCCATGGCAACGTGCAGGCTCATCATTAAAGAACTATTCGAGCAGAAAGAAAAAAAAAAAAAAATAACCTTGGTAGTAAGTCACA
This sequence comes from Lordiphosa mommai, assembly GCA_018904225.1. Taxonomy (NCBI): domain Eukaryota; kingdom Metazoa; phylum Arthropoda; class Insecta; order Diptera; family Drosophilidae; genus Lordiphosa; species Lordiphosa mommai. The sequence goes on along the minus strand of JAEIFT010000050.1, from coordinate 980,083 downwards.
CAATATACTTATAATTTACGTTGTTATTTGTTAGTGTATGTATTGGTTTGTGTATTTATATATTTATCATTTAGGGCCAATTTCTCATTTTCTACATAGCTGCTATGTGTCAGATAAAGAAACCTTTAACTCTGTTATTTGTCAGTTTATGTATATATAACCCTTTCTACGGTATGACCGTATGGGAGGGTTTTTCCTTATAAAACATTTTGACAGTAGCACGAATTTAAGCTGTGAGGCAACATCCATTTCAGAGATTTCTGAGAGATTTTGATGAAAGGGACGACCTAAAACGGCAACTCACCTTCTGCTGAGCGCTGGGCAATGACAGAAGTGGTGATGTACACTCTACTCTTTATCCTCTGAGTTGCAGCTATTGCTGAGGTCGCTGTGTCCAATGCCAAGCCTTGCGGCGTGTCTTCCTATTAGGAAGTGTCCAGTAAGGCCCCCTACTAACAAGTAGATGTTTTCTCTTCCTAGATGGTGCAGCGCCCTAGATTTATTCATATTTAGAGTCGGCCATGTAAGCCTTGACACTTCACATGTGTGAATTGATTCATGGTTATCCAACGGATAGTTTCCTTCGCAAGTGGCACTCCTATGTTGCTCCTATCCGGTAGGAGCTGAGTAGTGAAACAAAGTCTAGCGAGGTTGTCGGCTATCGCGTTGGTTAAGTGTCGAGGCATCGATACGAATGTTAAAGTGCTGAGCCATCTTATTAAAAGACCTGCGGCACTCAGTAAATGTTTTAGCATTGTTAATATTACTTTCAAGGGCTTTAAGGTCAGCTTGCCTATCTGAAAATATGAATACGTCCGTCTCTCTGACCAAGAGGTTTTCAAATAGGTTTGCAGCCGTAATAAAGTTATAATATCGAGGTCTAGACTGAAGACTCCGCATCCGATCATCCAAAAGGCGATGAGGCATTGAGGCATGTACAAGGAAAAGCTTTGGTTGCAGTCTCATTAGTTTAAATAGTAGGATTTTAAAATTTTATGTCTTGTCATCGTCTCTCTTTTGTTGTGATTCAATTATGATTGTACACTCCTTGTTGATCACATTTATTTTCTCTTTGATGTAAACTAATAATTCCAATTCGAACAGCCATGCGGTTATACCTGTTTTAGCCAAACGGAATTGAGGATTAAACAATTGTTATTTCAATGCGCAAAGCTTGACAAACAAGATTGAAAAGCTTAGATATATTTTTGTAAGTTCTGGTGTTGATATCATACGAAAAGTGGTTTATGTCTGATATCAGTAATTCGTTAATTAATTGTGATGGTTTTGATTTTTTTAGTTCTGACCGTGGGTCATGCAGGGTGTGGCAATATATGTTAGGAGTTAGATTGCAAACTTAAATTTTTGTTTTTGGAAGAGTTTAATTGTAAAAACTGTACAAAAATGTTAATTGGATGCGTGTAAAGACCTCATCAATCTATTGATTATACCAATGTCTTAAGCATTTTGACCACCCTCACATAGACATACTTCGATGTAATTATAATTTATAATTATGATTTAAACAGTGATATTTTAACTGAAAAACACCTCATGACTGATTTTAAATCGCTCAGCTTGAATTTGGTTAATAGGACTTCATCCACTCATTTCTCAACGACTACTTATACTCTACTGGACGTTTACTTTGTAGACGATCCAAACAAGATATTGGTGTTTGACTTAGTGTCAGTTTCAGTATTTTCCAAGCATGGCTTTAACTAGTAGTAGTAGTATTTGTTTGGTCTTCCACCCAGTAGAAAACCCAACAGCGCTATGTAATTTACAAATCTCCGTTTATAATGCTGGTTCTGTAGCGAGTTGCCTCTTTAATATAGTTAGCCAATATGTTCCAGTCCAGGCCATTTTAAACTAGTTTGATCTCCTCCATTGTGAGTACTGGTTTGTTCCATGCGAACAGTCGGTGCTCCCGAAAATTTGGGCATGTTGCGCAGAAGTGAATTACGTCTTCCTTTTCTCGCAGGTTACAAAGGCTGCATATCTCAGATGGGTTATGTCTGTATGGTGAATAATTCAGGTTCATCATCTCTGTTCTGGCTTTACAAACGTATAATATTGTATGCGCGTCAAATTGGTCTTGAAAATAGTTGAGCTCCTTGAGATTCAGATTTAATTGTCTGTAACTGTTGCGAGTTTGACTTTGACGTGCAGATAATTCGAAGTTTTTGCGGGCTCTATTATATAGAGAAGCAAGACTCGTTGCGCGGTGTTCCATGTTGAAGGGCTGCTTTTATCTAAGATTATACCATATTCCTGCGATAGGTTTTCCCATACATTCAAGCATTGGGATTTGGTCTCTAATAGGTAGTTTGTCGCGATGAATTGTAGCCGGTGCTGTGATAGAGTTAGTGTTTTGCTCATGTATCGAAATGCCGATCTAGTGTGTGTTCAAAGAGCTCCGATATTCCTGTTTCCAAGTGTATTGCATTCGTGGGCGTGTTTTAAAGGAGATAGAATGCCTTTTAAAAAAGTACCTTAGTAGTTTTCAACTATTTCGAATTTGGAATAACCCCAGACTGTAGATTAGAGACCTGCACGAGTAATTACACGATGCCGGAATCATGAGTAAAAATACTCATTTTTATACTCTTGCAGAGGGTATATTAAAATTGTCACGATGTTTGTAACGCACAGAAGGAAGCATCTCCGACCCCATAAACTATATATATTCTTGATCAGCATGACAAGCTGAGTCTATATAGCCATGTCCGTCTGTCCGTCTGTCCGTCGGTCCGTCTGTCCGTCTGTCAGTCTGTCCGTCCGTCTGTTTCTATGCTATCTCCTCCCTCAGTTTTAAAGCTATCTTGACCAAACTTTGCAAAAAGTCTTTAAATACACATAGGCTGCACATTTGTCGGAATCGGCCGGATCGGATGACTATATCATATAGCTGCCATAGGAACGATCGGTCCGAAAACTTGTTCTAGTGAAAAAAACTTTTTTGTTTTCCATCGTAGCGTCACCAATCGTGGAATATATTAGTTTTATATGCTTTTACATAATTGTGAAAAAATTTATCGAAATCGGATGACTATAGCATATAGCTGCCATATAAACGGTCTGTCATAAATCTAGTTCTAGTGGGAAAAACTTTTTTGTTTTCCATCGTAGCATCACCAATCGTGTGATATATTAGTTTTATATGCTTTTACACAGTTCTGGAAAAATTTATCGAAATCGGATGACTATAGCATATAGCTGCCATATAAACGGTCGGTCATAAAACTAGCTCTAGTGAGAAAACCTTTTTTGTTTTCCATCGTAGCATCACCAATCGTGGTATATATTAGTTTTATATACTTCCACACAATTCTGGAAAAATTGATCGAATTGGATGATTATAGCATATAGCTGCCATAGGAACGATCGGTCTAAAAACTAATACTAGTGAGAAAAATTTTTTTTATCTATGGTAGCGCCTTTAAAAACTGCAAGGGTATTTAAAACATCGGCGTAGCCGATGTTAGCCTTCTATTTTTACGATTACAGTTACTTTTTTTTGTAACAGGTAATCATTTTCATGATTACGAGTAGTAATCGGCATCGTGGCACCGTACGATTATAAACGTGGAATCGTCTGAGAATAATCTAGCAAAAAAACAATAATTAATATCAATCTGTTGGTAACAAATAGTTTTAGGTATATTTTGCACTGAACATGTCCAACAAATTCCAGTGTATTGGCATCCGCTATTTTGCCAAAAAATTACAGACGTCGCTGAATCCATTTGCTTCAACTCGCTTGTATTGTCCTAATCGCAGCTTTTGAGTTATTTCCATTTTATTTAAAAATAAAAAAATAGAAGGCTAACATCGGCTACGCCGATGTTTTAAATACCCTTGCAGTTTTTAAAAGGCGCTACTATTGATAACAAAAAAGTTTTTCTCACTAGAACTAGTTTTTTGACCGACCATTTATATGGCAGCTATATGCTATAGTCATCCGATTTTGATAAATTTTTCCAGAATTGTGTGAAGGGATATAAAACTAATATATACCAAGATTGGGGACGCTACAATGGATAACAAAAAAGTTTTTCTCACTAGAACTAGTTTTTTTACCGACCATTTATATGGCAGCTATATGCTCTAGTCATCCGATTTTGATAAGTTTTTCCAGAATTGTGTGAAGGGATATAAAACTAATATATACTAAGATTGGGGACGCTACGATGGATAACAAAAAAGTTTTTCTCACTAGAACTAGTTTTTTGACCGACCATTTATATGGCAGCTATATGCTATAGTCATCCGATTTTGATAAATTTTTCCAGAATTGTGTGAAGGGATATAAAACTAATATATACCAAGATTGGGGACGCTACAATGGAAAACAAAAAAGTTTTTCTCACTAGAACTAGTTTTTTTACTGACCATTTATATGGCAGCTATATGCTATAGTCATCCGATTTTGATGAATTTTTCCAGAATTGTGTGAAGGGGTATAAAACTAATATATACTAAGATTGGGGACGCTACGATGGATAACAAAAAAGTTTTTCTCACTAGAACTAGTTTTTTGACCGACCATTTATATGGCAGCTATATGCTCTAGTCATCCGATTTTGATAAGTTTTTCCAGAATTGTGTGAAGGGATATAAAACTAATATATACTAAGATTGGGGACGCTACGATGGATAACAAAAAAGTTTTTCTCACTAGAACTAGTTTTTTGACCGACCATTTATATGGCAGCTATATGCTATAGTCATCCGATTTTGATAAATTTTTCCAGAATTGTGTAAAGAGATATAAAACTAATATATACCAAGTTTGGTGACGCTACGATGGAAAACAAAAAAGTTTTTCTCACTAGAACAAGTTTTCGGACCGATCGTTCCTATGGCAGCTATATGATATAGTCATTCGATCCGGCCGATTCCGACAAATGTGCAGCCTATGTGTATTTAAAGACTTTTTGCAAAGTTTGGTCAAGATAGCTTTAAAACTGAGGGAGGAGATAGCATAGAAACAGACGGACGGACAGACGGACATGGCTATATGGACTCAGCTCGTCATGCTGATCAAGAATATATATAGTTTATGGGGTCGGAGATGCTTCCTTCTATGCGTTACAAACATCGTGACAATTTTAATATACCCTCTGCAAGGGTATACAAATTTAAACGAACAGTACATTTCGGAATAAAAACTGACAAAAATAAAAACGAGTAAAATGATTCAAACGGTGCGGTTCCTACGATGCTACGGTGCCACGGTGCCAATTTGACAGCTAGGTAATCATACTCGTCTGTAATCATACTCGGCGAGTATAACTCGATTACTATTTTACTTACTCGTGCAGGTCTCTACTGTAGATCCGTAGTAAATAGCGATTTCCACGCGCTGTTTATAGCGGCTTTGGAGTCTCGCAGCTTTTGCTGTAGGTGCTGGTGAAATAACATATTAGATGTTACTGTTATACCCAGATAATTGAATTCTGTTACTCTGTCCAACGGTGTCCCGTCGAGGTTCTAATGTTCTTCGTATGCTAGACGTCCATTACCTGATCTGACTATCAGTTTTCATTGGACTTAGAAGTATTCATACTTAGACTCCATTTTTGACAATACCTATATGTTGCATCTATCTAACATTTGCGGACTGTCTGCAAACAGGACCATATCGTCCGCATGCGTAAGAATTTTAAGGTGCATTTGGCCCATTTGCACTCCACCAGGCAGATCTGCTGCAATATGTTTACTTTAGTAGTAGTTGTTCTTTATTGAACATTTCAGGCATGGCATAAATGCCATAAGCCCTAAAATATTAAGTTACAATTCATTTCGAATACATGCAGCTTAAACAGATTTGATATTTTACATGCTGCTTATATCTTAAATAATTAAGTATTGTTTTAAAATTAGATTTATTTGAATTAACCCCCCTTCAGGATTATTCCACACACCTTCCCCGCTCGTCGCGAGATAGTGCATCTTCCATCTATCAGAGAGGTCTCTTCAGCAAAATGAATAATAATATAATATAAATATATACATTTTCATTTTCGACTCTGGATCTGTTTTCTAAAGCTTCTCTGAAATAGGTGCCAAAAAGTGTCCAGTCTGGGCCGTTAAGCACATTCTCCCATTCAAAGATGCTAGGTGTGCCTGCCCTCAGCGGATAGTCTCAGTTCTTTGAGAACTGGGCAGACAGCACCAAAATGTTCAACGTCCTCTCGAACTCCCATGTTGCACATACTGCACAGGTTGGTCCCGGTAACTCTGTGAGGAGTGTCGTTTAATGGTAGGGCTTCCTCTCTTGCTCTAAATATATTTGAAATTGTAACTGAATCGTACCGATCATGGAAGTAGTTTTCCTCTCCTAGATTGCAGTTCAGACGCTTATATGACGCTCTCGATTCACTTTGTCTGGCGCACAAAAAGAAGTTGCTTTGCCTTGTATCGTACATTTTGAACAGAAATTCGTTTTGAGCAGCATTCCATAATGTCGGACTGCTGAGAGCCAAGCTGATCTAATCCTCTTGGGCAGGGGTTTCCCATTGCTGGAAACACTGGGACTTGAAGGCAAGTAATGCCGATGCCACTTTGACTGGATATCTTTCTTTAGACATTTACATTGTTTTGTTTATGTAATCCAAGTGAATCTGTGGAGGTACTGAATAGATCAGGTAGGCCTGTTTCTAAGTGAAGTGCTTATGTTGGTGTACTAGACGGAAGTGAAATACGCTTTAATAAAAAACCGCAATTGCTTATCGACATCATTATATTTTGTCCAACTCCATGCCTGTGATGCATAACCCATAACTGATCTTGAAGTGGCCAGAAACATCTTGTATTTTGTACTTGCAGCCACGTGTTTTTCGATATTAGATTTTTCCATGTGCAGTTAAGGGCCAGCTTTGCATCTTTGAGTTTCACTTGCACATGCTTCTTGAATGACATATAAGATGTTAGTGTAACCCCAAGATAGTTACCCGTTCGCCTTCCAAGAAGCCGCTATTAAGGTGCCACTTTTCACTTCTCGCCAACCGTCCAGTACCCTTACCTAAGACTTCTCGGTATTAATTGTGAGGCTCCACTTTACGCAGTATCGCTGAGCTGCATCTATCATTTTTAAAGCATCTTTGGGTTTTCTGCCAGAACGACCATGCCGTCTGCATACATAAGTACCTTGAAAAGAGTATTAGCAAAATAGACCCCACCAGGTAGATCTTAGGATAAATCGTTGACAAATAACGCAAATAAGAGCGGACTGAGGAGGCATCCTTGCTTTATTCCCACATTTGTAGTGAACCACTTCGAACGATTTTTACCATCCCACACTAAGGTTTTATTGTCGCTGTACAGGCTTCTTAGAGTTTCCAGCATCTTCGTTAATATACCCACATTTACGAGTTTCTCTAATAGCTTTAACCTTGGGATTTTGTCAAATGCGGCCTTATAATCTATAAAAAATAGATATAGTGTCTTTCCTTTTCTCAGGAATTCGGCCGCTACTGATGTTAGCACGAAGATTGAGTCCACCGTAGAATATCCTTTCTTGAAGCCCGATTGTTTCTCATTTAATAGCTGCCTCGAATCAACATATTTCGTAAGTTTCGAATAGTAAAAAGGGTATACTAAGTTCGTGAAAATGTGTGTAACAGGCAGAAGGAAGCATCTCCGACCCTATAAAGTATATATATTCTTGATCAGCATGAATAACCGAGTCGATATAGACATGTCCGTCTGTCTGTCTGTCAGTCTGTCTGTATGGACACCTAGATCTCAGAGACTATAAGAGCTAGAGCTACCATTTCTTCAGTGTAGACTTGTATAGTCTGCACGCAGATCAAGTTTATTTCAAATTTATGCCACGCCCCTCCCGCCCACGCAATATGAAAAAACATCTTATTTTCCACAATTTTGGAGTTAGTTTGTTCGGACCTTCTAGAAAATTATTTCCCTCATCAATATTTATTTTTATTATATTGAGGGTATTCACTAGTCCTCGTAAAATGGTAAATTGTAAATGGTAAACTCCATAAGTTTACGATACAACAACAAAACACATGAGAAAAAAATACAACCTTTCCGAGACCCTGGGGTATGTTTATAAAAATGCGTCGTAAAATTGTAAAGTGTTAAAATCAAAGTATCGAATAAAAAAACTTAGTATCGTGTCACTTCTATATAGCAACTTAGCTACTTCATATTCGAAATAGGCGATGGCTGAGTGGAGAGGCATGATGTCTCCTTTTTGTAATTTGTCGGTTCAAATCCCGGCAAAGACAAAAGAGGACTGTTTTTTTTTTTATATTTTTTTTGTGTCTTTTTTATGAATATGTTATTTATTTTTCATTCCCGTTATTGTAGAGTAAAAATTGTACAGTATTCTAATGCAAATTTATGTAACTGGAAGAGGAAAGAATTCCCTACCCGCTAAGTATAAATATTCTTTATCAGCATCAAAAGCCGATATACTTAAGTCCGTCTGTCAGTCCGTACGCCTTTCTTGATGAACAATTAGATCTCGGAGAGAAGAAAAAACTGTATAGATCAACCAAATTTGAAATTTATGCAACAAAATGAATGAAAGTAAAAGCGCCAAACTATTACCGATTTAAGAAAATAATAAAACTAAAAAAAAAAAGTGATTATCACCCACCACCTTCAAGGATCGAACACACAACCATCAGTTTTAGAGTTATGCATTCAGCGCTGTACGCCACCGACCTAGCAGAAAATGGTCGAAAATATTAAGCTTTGAATCTACTCTGGTTTACTACTAAAATTACCATCATGAATTACAAAGGGTTGTTCAGTAGCTAGTGTGTGGTAAATTTACCATTTACCATTTTACGAGGACTAGTGAAAACCCTCATATATTTACATCGTTTCCCGATCAGATGAACAATAGTAGAGTTGACACCCCTCCAATTTGGAAAAAACTCATGTATCCCACCATTTTGAAGAGAGATTGTTCAAACATTCTAGACATATATATTTTAATCATCATTTCTTACTTCATTTCCCGATCAGATGAACGATAAAGGAGTTGACACCCCCGCAATTTAGAAACAACTTCAAATCTCCCACAATTTTGAAACTAGATTGTTCGAACCTTCAAGACATATATTTTAATCGTCATTACTTATCGATACATCATTCTAGATCAGATGAACTATAATAAAGCATAATAAAGAGAGATAGAGAGAACGAGTTGTGAAGAGGACGTGTTTTGTTTGAGCTCCGCCGACAACCTGCAAGAAAGGCAAATTAAAGCAACTGCAAGCCTGAGACTGTGTCACACACCTGGCAGAACAGCACTCTGGTACATTAGAGGCACAGGCAAGGAGGAACAGCACCGACATTACGTGAGAAACACACTTTTATTTATTTGGCCTTACGAAAATAGGCGAAAGAAAGGAGAAAGGCAAGGAAAACAGAAGCAACAACAATAAACTCAAATTTCGCTGACCCTTTCTTTACTTAATTGGAGGAACAGCTGACTCCTTACACACGAATGAGGCAATAAGTATCGAATAAGCCAATCGAAATCGATTCCGAGTAGTATCAAGGGCGGTTGAATTTGAACTACGTTTAGACACGAACCTAGCTTAATTGCTTCTTCCCATTTAAAATATATTTACATAATTTGCGATATAATGGCCAATCTATTGCATACACCACCAAGAGCGACACAAGTAGAGCCTGCAGAGGATACGTTTCCGCAACCAGGTAAACAAAAAATCATTGGAGAGGCAACACCTACGGTAGCGACGGTTGGAAATTTAGCCGTTGGGGACCTAATGAGCTTGATGCAGAACACTATGGCTACCCTTGCTTGATGACCGCTTAAAAGCTTGCCAACAAAACACAACGCTGAAGATCTAAAAGATAATTTTGTGGAACTTAGGGCAGAAGTCGGAAAACCTTAAAGTGAGAATCTCGCTCTTCGAATGGAGCTAGAAAACATGAAAGAGCAAAAGGCGGGCGAAAATTTCCGGTTAATGAGACTAGAAGATGAAGCCATACGCAAAAACTTAGTCTTTCGAAGATTAGATGAGAATTCTCACGTCAAAGGAGCAGTAATGTCATTGTGCACAGTAAAACTAGAATCCAACAGGAGCTGCAAATTGAACAAGCACGGAAAAGTACAACACAAATGGGAAAATGACAATGTTGGCCCAGTTTGCTTCCACTCACATGGCGCACACAGTGCTAACAAGCACAAAAAAGATGGCGGGAACTCGGATTTCCATAGATCAAGACATCAATGAAGAAAGACTAAAAAAAAAAAGAATTTTTGCTGCTGCTCAGAAAGGATCTCAAGTCCATTAACCAAAACAACTGTTAAACGTCAGAAACAACAGGCTTAGGTAGAAAAATCAATGGTTCTACCGTAGCAAATACCTGAAGCTCATGTGGCGATCTCAGAACGGAATAACAGAGAAGAGGAAAATTTTGGAAGTTCCTTCAATGTTGATCTAGACTACGAGAATCTAAGCTCCAGACTGGCACCAAAAAACGGAGAGCACCACCAGCAGATCTAAGTCGCCAACATCAAGTAACTGAAGCATCGAGAAGAGAAGAATTTATCAAGTCACATGATATTATTGTATTAATTGAAACCCACGTAATGCAGTCGAAGGCAGAACGTTTTGAAAAATACCTGGCATCTTTAAAATATACTGGAAGCCAGCTACCCGAAACCCGCATATCAAAAAATGAGCTCCAAGATGTAGGAATTACCCACAAAGTGATGTCCACTGATGATGTGCAAGCATTGGAAATAATCACTAACTGAAATTACTTTCACTTTAGTTCCAGTATACTAAGAGGCTGCAATTGGTCACATGAATTCCATGCTGTTGAAGAATATCTTTGCAGAGAACAATGCACTTAATCCATTGGTTATGGGGACACAAACGTTCGAATTGGAAGCTTGACACAGGACCTAAGTTATATGGAAACCCCAGCTTGGATGAAAAATGCAGAGAGAAGAAGGTTAATGTCAAAGTGGAGAACAGCAAAGAAAGAAAATTCATGATACTCTGTTCGACAACGGGCTTGTTGTGCTAAATGGAATCACCAATGGAGACAAAGATGGCAGTTATACCTTCATAAGCACTGTGGGAAGCTCTACAAATGATATATCGGGAAGAGCCTTAAACTCTTACCGAAACTTCTGCCGAATCCACAAAATATATCGCGGTATAAGGAAAGAGTTACGTTGAATTTGTGTAAGATCCGAGAAGAAAAACGGAACTTCTGCTACGAGACGCGAAATATAATTGTGGAGGTCCCTGCCTAGTAAAAGCCGCCATTCAGTGACTTTTCAAAACAAATTAAAAATAGTTCGACAATGAGTGCTTAAAGCAAGAACATTAGTATTTGAAGAACTTAACAGATGTCGCAATTCAGCGGACGAGTCATTTCGGGTACTTTATCTGAAGGAGATCCATCAGTAAGGATCTTTGCAATGAGAAAAACTCGGTATCAAGAAGACATCGAAATTAAGCTGGACCAAATCAAGAACAGCAGAATGGTGGAAATTGGCACGAGAGCTCAAAGAAAGTCACTTCACAGCTGGGAGTAAACGTTGCTGCCGAAGAATTCCAAGGCTACTTCAAGGTTTTATTAAATCTGCACAAATAGCCTCGATGTACAATACGCGAGAAATCTGATGGAGATACCGCTGCTGGATAATTGGGTTATAGTTGAGAAGATACAGAAAATGCTTCACAACGTAAAATTAAACAAAAGCTGCAGGCGAAGATAGGGTTTCCTACGAGTGCTATATAAATGCACCAATAGAACCTTCAAGAATTGGCTAAGATTTTTAAAATTATGTATGAAGGGGAAAGCATAGACTCTGCCTTTTCAAACAGCATCATATTCCCCTATCTATAAAAGGCGATATAATCTCTGGATCAAATTATAGAGGAGTTTCATTCATGAATTGTGGAGGCGAATATTCTAATGGGTGTTCTTAACGAAAGGCTGACTAAATGGGCTGACCAATACAACGTCCTAAATGAGTTTCAGGCAGGATTTAGAAGGAAATATTCTACCGTTGATAATATTTTTAACCTAACGTCCTTAGTATATCTCAAATGGAATGAAGGAAAGCAAGTTTATGCGGATTTTAAGGCAGCCTTTGATAAAATACCCATACAACTTCTGTGGTACAAGCTACACATGATTGGAGTCTCAAGCTAAATGCTTAATTTTATTGAAAACGAGAAGGCAAAGCTAACTGACTGTGCCGAAGTTTTAATACACTTGAAAAAAACTTTACTCCAATTAATTTAACCGGTAAAATATATAAAGGATATAGATATCAGATATTTAAAATTTTTAAATCATACACACATTTTTCGACCGATCGGTTCTATGGCAGCTATATGCCATCCGATTTTGATAAAATCTTCCAGAATTGTGTTGACTCATATAAAACTAATATATACCAAGATTGGTGTCAGCTACGATTTTGATAAATTTTTCCGCAAATATGTAAAATCATCTAAAACTAATATACCAAGATTCCTATGGCAGCTATAAGATATAGTCACCTGATCCGGCCGGTTCCGACATATTAGTTGGCCTGGCAGAACTACAAAGTTGGCCTATTCACCTATAAAAAAGAGCTAAGGAAAGCCAAAAGATCTTCTTGGCAAAAGTTCTGCAATGAAATAGAAGACACTTCGAAGCCGCAAGGCTTCGGAAGATTCCATCCAAGACAACCCCCTCCCTAGGCTATCTAAACAAACCAGATAATTCTGCACAACTTCCAGCGAGGAATCTTTAGACATCCTCATGCACACTTACTTTCCGGGATGTACGCTCATGAAGCAGGACTACAATCCCCAAAAGACCATTGACCACCCATTAACTTCTTTACTTACTCTTAAGTAACAACATAAATTGGGCTATTAGAAGTTTCCAGTCCCTACAAAATCCTCTGGACCGGACGGAATTATTCCGGCCCAGCTCATCCATGCAGGAAAACAGCCATCAGATGGCATCAAATCATCTTCCAGGGTGTACTCGCGAATGGCATAATACCGGAACCTTGGCTACAAACTAAGGTGGTCCTTATACCAAAGGCGGGCAAAGCCTCGCACGCCCCCAAGGACTTTAGGCACATCAGTCAATAATCCTTCATGCTCAAGACCAGGAACGACTTCTAGTATTCACCTCAGAGCAATCATACCGCTCTTTTACCAGTCAGAATCCTAGCCGGTCTACTGAAACAGCTCTGCACTCAATTGTTACGATTGTAGAAATATCTTTTGAATGCAAGAAATACTCCCTTTGCGGCATTTCTTGACATTAAAGGCGTCTGTAACAACATTCTCCCATCCGTTATCACCAGCGCTAATAAATCTGAGGGTCGACTCGAACAGTTGTTGTCAGTATTACCTAACTAATGAGGGAAGTCAAGGCATCACTGGGTCGTCGACATACAGCAGATTCGTCAGCAGAGGTACTCCACATGGGGGTACTCGCCTTCTTCTATGGAACGTAGCTGCGAATGCGCTACTACGTTCAATGCAAGGGAATGGCAGAAAAGTGATGTCGTCTTCGGGAAAGTTCCCAATCATTATGCTATCGCACGACCGCATCCCTTCAAACCCTAACCAACTGGGCAAGGAAAAGCAGAGCGTTAGTGGTTCCAAAATGGAACTTGCACTCTTCACAAAGAAGTAAAAATCCGTTCTGTTGTCTCTTCGAAGCTCAGTGGAGAAACCTCAAACCAAGTAACAGGCCAAATACCTAGGCCTTACATTAGATAGGAAGCTGATTGGACCTGAACACCGATGAACGGTCCGGAAAGCCACCGTCGCTCTCTTACGCGTGTAGGAAAACTATCGGGCTTAAATGGGGTATAGTTCGATTGATCTACACGGCAATCGTTAGACCGGTCCTACTGTATGGAGTATCAGTATGGTGGCTGGTCCTAGAAAAAGACAGCCCAGCAGCGCAGATTCTCCAAGGTTCAGCGCATGGCTGAAATATGCATTACTGGTGCAACGCACCACTCCTAGTGACGCTCGACGCTATCCTGAACATATCCCCTATTGAGCAGATGGGATACAGAGTAGCTACCCCTTTCTGCCCTTGCTTGAGAGAATCAAATTAATGGCGCACAGCCATTTTCAGTCACCTAGCATCCTTCAGGGAAACTCCCTTCTTCCTACCGTCACTGACTACTGTATCCCAATAGAACACCTCTCCACCCCCTTCCACATATTCAGCACTTCTAGAGAAGAGTGGAATCAGGGTCCGCCAGACCGAAGAAATCCATACAAATATATACTGATGGCTCGAAACTGATAATAGAGTGGTTGGCGGTGTATACTCCGACGCACTCGGCATCAGTCATTCTTTCAGTCTACCAGATCGCAGTAATGTCTTTTAGGCTGAAATCCTTTGCGATCAAGGAAGCTTAGATGTACACAGTACTCAACTCAGACGCTGAGTACAATACATTTACTCTGACAGTCAATCCGCTATTTAAGCACTTGGCTTAATATCCATCAACCTCGGTTGCGGATTGTCGCAAATCTCTCCATGAGATGGCAGAACAGTCCAACCTAAACCTCATCTGGGTCCCATGATATAGGGATAGAGGGTACTGGGAGAGACGAACTCTCAGGTGAGACAACGCTCTACCACCAACCTCCTTCCTGATAAGGAAAATGTATGTGTACCCATGCAACGTCCAATCATAAGAACTATTTGAGCAGAAAGGTAGGGTCCATTACAGGAGCAGTGGTCGGGTCCATTTCTAAAAAAGTGATCGGAACACATGCCGCCAGACTGGGGGTGCCTATAACGACTTCTGCAGAAGCCGCAGGGAAAGATGTCTACCCCTCGCAATTTTTCTGCTCGTGCCCAGTTCTAAGTCTCGAAGACAGAAATTTGGATATTTCCGAACTCCTGGTCATATTTCCAAGATAGCGGAACTTATGAATCGTGATTCATAAAGGCATTAGGATGGACCATTGCGTCACAAAATGTTACTAACTAGGGAACTAAGTAAATTGAAACAATTTAGACCCTGCAAATAACTGAGACGAGTGCAGAAAACGGGCTAACTTAATGTCGTTTTTACAAGGTTGAAGGTCTCCCCTTTCAACCCACCAACCTACTAACCTTGATCTGCGCAGATAAACGTCAACATATACTTATAATTTACGTTGTTATTTGTTAGTGTATGTATTGGTTTGTGGCTTGACATATTTATCATTGAGACTAATTTCATTTTCTACATAGTTGCTATGTGTCAGATAAAGAACCTTTAACTCTGTTATTTGTCAGTTTATGTGGTATATATAACCCTTTCTACGGTATGAACGCACGGGAGGTTTCTTCCTTATAAAATATTTTGAGCAGTAGCACGAATTTAAGCTGTGAGGCAACATCCATTTCAGAGATTTCTGAGAGATTTTGATGAGCGGACGATCAAAAATGGCAACTCACCTTCAGCTGAGCTGGGCAATGACAAATGGTGATATACACCTTTACCTTTATCCTCTGAGCTGCATATTGCTGAGGTCGTGTTGTGCCAATGCCAAGCCTTGCGGCGTGTCTTCCTATTAGAAGTGTCCAGTAAGGTCCCCTACTAACAAGTAGATGTTTTCTCTTCCTAGATGGTGCAGGCCCAGATTTATTCATATTTAGAGTTGATCAAGTGTGTCCTTGAGACTCACATGGTGAATTGATTCACGTTATCCAACTGATAGCTTCCTCGCAGCGGCACTCCTGCGCGCCCCATCCGGTAGGAGCTGAGGAGTGAAACAAAAGTCGAGGAGGTTGCCGGCAATCGCGTTGGTCGAGGCATCGATACGAATGTTAAAGTGGTGAGCGCCATCTTATTAAAAAGACCCGCGGCACCATCAGCAAAATGTTTTAGCATTGTTAATATTACTTTCAAAGGCCATAAGGTCAGCTTGCCTATCTGAAAATATGAATTCGTCCGTCTTCTGACCAAGAGGCTTTCAAATAGTTTGCAGCCGTAATAAAGTTATAATATCGAGGTCTAGACTGACGACTCCGCATCCGATCATCCAAAAGGCGATGAGCATTAAAGTATATCACAAGGAAAAGCTTGTTGTAGTCACCATTAGTTTAAATAGAAGGATTTAAAATTTTAGCGTCTTGTCATCGTCTCTCTTTGTTGTGATTCAATTATGATTGTACACTCCTTGCTGACCACATTTATTTTCCTTTGATGTAACCTAATAATTCTCAACTGAACAGCCATGTGGTTATACCTGTTTAGCCAAACAAATTGAGGATTAAACAATTGTTGTTTCAATGCGCAAAGCTTGACAAACAGATTGAAAAGCCTTAGATATATTTTTGTGGATCTGGTGTTGATATCATACGAAAAGTGTGCTTATGTCTGATATCAGTAATTCGTTAATTCATCGTGATGGTTTTGATTTTTAGTTCTGACTGTGGCTCAAGCAGAGTGTGGCAACATATGTTAGAGTTAGATTGCAAACTTAAATTTTTGTTTTTGGAAGAGTTTAATTTTAAAACTGTACAAAATGTTAATTGATGCGTAAGACCTCTCATCAATCTATTGATTATACCAATGTTTAAGCATTTGACCACCCTCACATAGACATACTTCGATGTAATTATAATTTATAATTATGATTTAAACAGTGATATTTTAACTGAAAAACACCTCATGACTGTTTTAAATCGCTTGGTGCCCAAGCCCTATACTGGCGCGAGCATACGATTTCACAGACAGAGTTTCCAGGTATACGCGTGATCAAAATACAATACCAAGAATCAAATTTAGTTTTCTTCTCCTCACTTCTTAGTGCTAGCTCTTCAATGATTCTTCTATGGAATATTTTTACAATCAAACAGTTAATAAAAATCCTTCATACTTATTTCATTAAAATAATGTACAATGTACATATACGAGTACATTTATTCGGCTCAAAAAAATCCCATATGGTCTTATTAGAGTTACATAAATGTGATTTGCCCTGTTTAAACTCACCTCATCCATTCAATTTTTAGCTACACCTATGGCAACCCAAGCCAATGGTAAAGTTCTGGTCAACATACACCTGATGATTCGACTTCCTTGAATACGGTAGATGGGAAATCAGTGCAAGAGGAACACCTGGACACTCGATGATTGCCAGTGCCGATATGGTGAATGGCAAGCCAAGTTTGGTCTACAATAACCTCTCCAGCCTATGTACAGATTACAGCCACCTTGGAGGAAGAGTTGCTGGGGTTAAGCTCAACGAAGCTGGTGGTGTACAACCGTATCCCTACCGCTATGAGATGTCCTGTCATGATTATAAGTTACATATTATTCGTTCGTTGCCGATAAGGAACACGAGATTCTCTTCAAGATCAACCTGGTTGATGGCACTCTTCTTATGACACCAAATCAGTGGTAAAGGCGAAATTTACTGAGGGTATACTCTACCTATAGCCACTATGGCAATAATGAGGATCAACCAAAATTGCCGGGAAATTGAGAAGAATCGTTGGTCTTTGAAAGTCATTTGACGAACCGAGCTTGGCTTCATTCAAACTGCGCTATCCGATCTGCCGGATATGGAAAATTTTACTCGCTACTATAACATCGAGCTGAATATCAAGACGAGAAGGGAATTTGTACAACCCCCCACCTATCCTTATAGGGAGCCCAAGAAAATCGACAATCCTGATAGCGAAGAGAAAGGAAGGAATGGTTTAGAGCTGAGGTAAACAGACCCAAGATATCTGGACGTAAGTAAGATTGTTTATTTTAGATTATATGTTTATCCTCCCCTTTGGCAGATTGACCATAGGTCGAGTACACGGGTGACCCTTAACTCCAATCGTCCAATTTACCTACTTTGTGTGTATAACATCATTGGACGTGGCAATGTACATCATACGGAACGTGTTGTTCTTTCCGAACCTCAAAAGCTCTATAACATGACTTTGAAACCTATTTTCCCAACCTCACCCTATGGCCGCATCTATGTCTACTATGGGGATGACTCCGGTGAATTCCGCTATGCTGAAGAGACATTCCATGTGAATGTTGAACTGCAGAATAAAATTGAAATTACCGCCTCGAGGAGGTTAAACCGGGCACTGATGTGGAATTGGAAATCAAAACGGAACCCAAATCATTTGAGGGCCTTTTTGGCTGTCGATCAAGTGTTTTGCTGCTGGGCAGCAATAATACTTGAATAAGGAGTCGTTCAATTGGCGTTTGGGTGATTTGATACTTCTACACCTTGGCAGGGTGGTTACTCCTACTACCGGGTGAACGAAGCGGTGTTGTGACCATGACAAATGCCAACTTTTCTACAATCGTACTGCACCGGCTGCCTTTCCACGTGGAGTAACATCAAAAGACATTACATACATATCTACCATCTTCATCTTAGACAATCAGTCAACTTAACATTAAACAAATTTCGATGAAACCCATTTCAGTGGTCGCGCTGATTCGTTGATGCCAAATGACAAGCTATTCACAATGAAAACAAGACAACATAAGGGCCTACTAGATTATCATATCTCATGCGTCTAACAGTGTAAACTCAGCCTAAGTTCGTATGTATGTAACAGGCAGAAGGAATTTCCTGACTAAACTAAAAGTATATAAATTCTTGATCAGCATCAAAAGCCGTCCGTCTGTCTGTTTCTATGTCATCTTCTTCCTCAATTTTAAAACACTTTTGATCAAACTTTAAACAAAATATTCAGATGCATTGGATTGGATGACTATAGCTGCTTTGGAAACGATAATAGTGAAAACAGTTCTTCGAATTTGATATGCTTTCACATAATTTAACAAATGATGATGATTTGATTATTCTTTTCTTCTGTAATAATTGTAATGCTTTTAAGTATAAACACCATATTTTCAGCACCAAAATGATAAGATTACATGTCACCAACATATAGCCCCCTTGAGCTCCATAGTACACATAGGTCGAAAAATGGTCTTATAAAAAAATTGCTAAAATCAGGGGACTATATCCTATAACTGTCATAGAACTGATTGTTCCAGGAAAAACTTATTTGTTTTCAGAGTAGAAATAATTTCAAATTTGAAATGATCAACCAGATTCCTAATACCTCTGAGTGTATTAACACCTGCCGTCTGTATCATGGCAAATCCATCGGTTTGCAAATTACAAGTGTATTAAAACCGAGGCCGCAAACCAGTATGGAATTGAATCTCTGAGAACCGGTTCGGTTCGGTTCGGTTCAATAAACAAATATTTATAATTCTTAAGACCCTAGACGAAAAAAAACTGGGTTTGTTGAAAGAATGTTCGGTTCATTTGTATTTTGTAAAACCCATTAACAGTTTACTATGCATACCTTTGAACAGTAAAGTTTGGTTCCAATGGAAAGCCCACATATTCGAAAAAACTATGAATTCTTTAATATTTTGTGCAAATGGTTAAAACAAACAGCCTCAATAATGTTTTAAAATTTTGAAAAGTCGTTCCGAACCATATCTAAAATAAGGTGTTTGATTTCCAGGAGCCCATTTTTGACCGAGTTTGTGGAATGAAAGTTTTTCCTAACTATAGGATGATAGAAAACACATCTTACAGTAAGATATAATCTTTACTTCTCGGTATAATAGAATTATCTCAACAATTGTTTTATGATTTTTGTAATTGACATGTAATGGTGAACTGAAAGTGAATTTTAACATTTGAAGACATAGATTTTCTTTTTTAGATTTGTTGCTTTACATAAACTAACACTAAATTTACAGATTAAGTAACTCAATTTTATTATGAGTTGTGCCGATTTACATTTTTGTAGCTAGGTTTTTTCGTAATTACTTTTTTAATATAATTTTCAAGAATTTTTGAATGATAAAGAATTTTAGGTTCAGGGTATGTCTATCAAAGTACATTTCAATATGAGATTTATGGAAAATATACATTTTATTAAATTAGGTTAATTCTGCTGGCTTTGGAAAAAATTTGGGTCATGGTTAAAAGTGCACTATGGTACGATCCCCAGATAAGGTGAATGTTCGTTAACTATCAAAATGAACTAATTTAACTTAGGTATATATAATATAACTGAACAATAATTATAGTTTCCCCAAAACCCTAATTTATATTAACCCCAAAATATAATATTCAATAAATTTTTAAGTTCCCTCAGGGCCGACTTTAGCTACATTCTTATGTGGCATTGATAACATTTTTGATATGATGAAATCGTTTCTAATAGTCAATTTATCTGACATCATCGTCTTTTTCTATAATATGTATATTGATCATTTTCTAGAAGATGTGAATCAGTGAGAAACATGGCGTTCTAAAAGGCAGCACAAATTTCTAACTTTATATCCAATCCGTTCTTATTTTTTACGTTCTTGAAATAAGCCAACAAAAGAATACCGTAAGACCGTTATGAACTGAACTGAGAAAATACTTCTTTAAATGGTTTTTGAAAAATTACCGACTCTCTTTCGCACTAAGTTTAGGCACAACATGCGGACTTGGTACGGTGGTGGAACTGTCTAAGACGCCTGTTATATACAAAAACGTGAAAAGGGCCCAGATTCGAATCCCAAAGAATTAAAAAAAAAACTTTTAACAGAAAATTTTTGCTTGATTAGATAAGGGGATGTTATAAGTGAAGAATAAAAAGAACGGATGATTCTTAAACGCCAAAGGTCCGGTCTCAATAAAAGCGTTCTTACCTTAAACGGACTAACCCTACTAAAACGGACTTACCCTACTATTGAGAACGAAAAACACTGTTTTTCGGTCCATTTAGAACGGACGTGGGTTCCACATTTTATTACTCTCGCCCTCATCTCATGATTCTTTTTCGTTTTACAGAAGCTTTTGGTGGCGGTGGTACCACTCTCGCCATGCGCAAAACTGCTGTTGTAATGGATAGTGTTCGACCCCTGGGCGCTTCACCCCAAGCAGTTAACTTTGCAGGAGAAGCTGGACATAGTGCTGCTGCTCCCCCTGCGTGTAAGAACTTTTGCTGAAACCTGGATATTTGCTGATATCGAGAATACCCAAACCGAGATATTCAAATGGGTAACACCATACCTGATACGATTACCAATTGGGTGTGACTGGTTTCTCGCTGCATCCCCTGAGAAGGGTCTGGGTGTGACTAATGACAAGACCAATATCAAGACATTCCAACCCTTCTTTGTGTCCGTGCGTCTGCCCTATTCGGTGAAACGTGGCGAGGTGATATATGTGCCTGCTTTGGTCTTTAATTATTTCGCCCAACAATTGGATGTGGAAGCGACTTTGGACAATCAGGACAATGAATATGACATTTGTGGATGCCTCCACGAGGTCATAGGCGAAGAGAACGCGTCCAGACCGTACGTGTGCGTGCCAATGAGGCAGCCGGTGTGTCCTTCCTTATACGTCCCAAGATAATTGGTAACATTCTGCTGAAATTCACCGCTATTTCACCCTTGGCGGGCGATGCTGTGCACAAGTCACTTAAAGTGATACCCGAGGGCGTTACCCATCATCAGAACCGTGCCTTCTTTGTCAATCTCAAGGATATGGAGAATATAAAAATAACTTTGAGCTGGAATTGCCGGAGGAGATTGCGCCCGACTCCGCAGCATGTGGAATTTGGTATGGTGGGTGACCTATTGGGTCCCGTGATTAAGAATCTCGAGAATCTGATGCGTTTGCCCAGCGGGTTGCGGTGAACAGACCATGTCCAAATTGGTGCCTAACCATTTGGTAAGGGATTACCTAAATATTATTAAGAAACTGACACCTGCCCTGGATACACGGATTAAGAGTAATTTGGTGGATGGCGAACAGAACAGGCACTATCGCCACGACGATGGCAGTTATAGTAGCTTTGGTCCTGGCAAATGGCGTGAGGAGGATCCTGAACGTACTGGCTCCACCTGGTTGACCTCCTATGTCTTGCGTTCCTTCAGTCAGATCAAGGACATTATCCAGTTGGATGAAAAAATGTTGGAAAGCGGCTATGAATTCCTGCTAGCACGTCAGGCGGAAAATGGTAGCTTCACGGAGACGGGAGAATATTTCTATGGCTCTCAACGTTCATCTCTCAGCCTGACCGCCCATGCCCTGTTGGCTCTGTTGGAACAGACGAAGCTTAATCAGCCTGCCAAGACAAGGCTGTGACCTATCTCAATGACAATTTGAAGGATGCGGAACAATTGTTACCCAAATCCATAGCCATCTATGCCCTGCAAAAGGCCAAATCCCCTGAGGCTGCCAAACATGTGGTTGTTGAGCCGAAATCCTTGGCCCAGCAGGAAGATGATCGCACTTGGTGGACTGAGGATAAGGAAAAGTTGTGTGCTTCCACCGGACTGTGTCGTCGTTGGTGGTGTTGGGTGTGGAGTCATGATGTGGAAATCACTTCCTATGCTTTGCTCACTTTATTGGAGACTGATTAGGAGACTCCTGACACCGTACCTTAATACCCTCCGTCGGCTGCAGGCCCAACGGACAGCTTTGGCGGTTTCTCCTCCAGCCATGACACGCGTGCTGGGACTCCAGGCTCTCATTAAGTTTGCTCAAAAAACAGGCTATGAGGCAGCCAAATGGGAGGTCAATGTGTTCAATATGGCCCTGGGTGAGAAGTCTGAAAAAGCTATCCATCACTGAGGACAATGATTTGCTCCTGCAAACTGTGGAATTCCCCTCAGGGCACCAAATCTCTGAATTTGAAGCTCGAGGCATTGGTGCCGCTCTGGCCCAGATCAGCTATCAGCATAACATTGTGGAGAAGGAACCTAAGCCTAGCTTTAAAATAGAAACTAACATTAAACCTGAATCTCCGCAAGCCAAACTGGAGTTGAGCGTATGCATTGAGTATGTGGAGGAGGGCAAGCCAAGGCCCTCCAATATGGCCATTCTGGAGGTGTCACTACCCTCGGGTATACCGTTGATGAGGAGAGCTTCAGGATATTCGCGAAATTGAACGTGTCAGGTAAGTCAACTCTTAAGCCTTAAACTCATCCCTTTATTTCTGCTCTTTTGGAAACCAAAAATGGTGACTCTGCTGCGGTCATCTACTGGTGAACCAGCTCAAGTGTATACCCATTGAGGCTTCCGACCCATGCTGTGGCTAATCAGAAGCCTGCTCCCGTGGTCCTCTACGATTATTATGATACTAATAAGAAGGCAACTGATTATTACCAAATTGAATCCAAACTTTGATATCTGTGAAGGATCGGACTGTAAGAGCAAGATGTTAAGTTATCCCAACCAAACAACTTATGAGATATGCCATTTTCTATATGAATGAAAAAATACTAAAAATATTGTGATTATATTGTAAGAAAGAATCTTATTTTGGACGATGGACTTGGCTCTTAGGGAAAATCCTCTTCATTACCGGGATAATAGACTTCTAAATGCTGTCTGCAGGTGCCGCTTGAAAGGACGCTGATTGACCTGGTAAATCCAACATCAATTTGATATTCATATTGCGACAATTTTTTGAGAAGACCCATGAGAAACAAATCACAACTACAAATTCTTTCGTTTATCACCAATAAAGACTGGTGTTCCCGACGCTATGACCGCTATAAATGACAAAATCTCTATTATAATGGCATTAGTGTGAAATTAATGATGTAAGCTTACATTTTCCAAAAGAATAATTCTAAAGGGAAAGCTTTTTCATGGCTACTGACTTTTCACCCGACACCAAGTTCGTGGTGTGGAAAAATTTATTGAAAAGATTTTTATTGGAATTTACGTTGGCTAGGTCCCCCATCCCCTTCTCTTGTGTAGGGCAATAACTAAAGCTAAGCAATTCGAAACCCTGAACTCGTGATATCTTACCCCACCCGCTATATTCACCAGACATTGCTGCGTCCGACTATCACTCTGTTCCGGTCGAAGACTCATGGCCTGACCGAGCAGCACCTCTTGCTCAATGAACAAACCAAAAATTCGGTCGATTCTATGAACCCTTTAAGGGACGAGAAATTTAAGGCCAAGATTTTGAGAAAGCCACATTGCCCCATCTCTCAAAATAAAAAGCCTCGAAGATATACACTCCTGAAATTAAATTAAAGCCACTTATATTTTGACCAGAAAACATGCTTAAAACTGCTTAAAACATTTTTTTGGCAAAATTCGTACAACATTTAATTTAAATTAACGATCGAAAGTTACCGCCCCTGCAATTTGAAAAATACCACAGCTTGGACAATTTCGAAGATAGATTGTTCGAACCTTCTAGAAACATATTTTAATTATCATTACTTATCGATCCGGCATACATCATTTTACGATCAGATGAACGATAGTAGAGTTGCCGCCCCTGCAATTTGGAAAACTTATCATATCTCCCACAATTTGGTCATGTTGTGATCTAATAAAATATTCTTAAATAAACCCTGAGTAATTGGTATATCGAAGTCGAGCAGGGCCGACTTCAACTTACTTCGTTTTGAAAGAAAAAAAAGAATAGTTCTTTTCCATCTTTTTATAAAAAAAACTTCACCGTGTTATTATTCAGGTTATTTATATGTTCATATGTGCGGTGTAGTAAGCGAGCTTACATATTAAGGTTTTAAAAGATTTATTCCTACATCGATGGTTCTCGAGATAATCAGGCTGAGACTTGTAATTTTAAAATTATAACTTTCGCTTCGGATTTAAAAGAATAAAAATCACTTGATCTTTTGAAATAAGTATAAGACAACTCGGAAAAAGTCGTAAGAATCAGGGTTTTTTAATGAAAAAAGGCATGTTTTATTAATTTTCTTCCCAGGCTGTTTGAAATTCGATCAGATATGTGCTGTGTAAGTAAACGGAAATAATTGTTTGTTAAATTTTGTTTTTTTATTGTTATCACAAACATTATGTGTGCAGTATTCAAAAAATTAACTATACAAATGCCGCTAATAACACAGGGCAACAAAATGACCAACTTTGTGAGGTGCAGCCTTGATGATCAAAATTATGATTCATTTATGTTGCACTGATCAAAACTGTATCATGGTTTTTACTATCAGTTTTGTTTTCACGATATGCCGGACTTCACGGTGGGCATGCTGATTTATCTGAAGCTCATCGACAAGACAAATCGATTACCTGGTAAAATACAAACCGCGTAATACTGATCATGCAAAGTACAGACAGTGACATTACTCGATTTATGGTATTTTTACAAAATAAATCATCCCTTTTAAGCTAAAGTGGTTTGTGTATTTAAATTTAAGCCATTTGAGCCTGTAGCCGATTACTATTCTAATTATGTGCATTAATTCGCATTTTTACCAAGTTTATTTTGCGAGGCTACAGCCTGTTTATGACAAAAACACACATTTAAATTTATGGTAGGATTACTGATTTCTATACCATATTTGTATAGGTTGGTTGAAAGGGCTACTTGATTCCACAGAATTTATATGAAATGTACATCTTGCTTGTAAATAAATAAAATTCTGCGATGAATCAAGTAGCCTCATTCACATCTATACAAATTTGAGAAATTTAAATATGTGTTTTTGGTTAAGCAGGCTGTAGCATCGCCAAATGAACTGGTCAAAATGCAAACAAATTCACATAATTTGAACATATGATTGGCTATATGCTGAAATGGCTAAAATTGTAACCACCCGCTCTAGCTTAAAAGGGATGATTTATCTTGTGAAAATTGCCATAAATCGAGAAATGTCTGACTTTAGAGGCCAATTTGGACACATTCTAGAAGCATTATATGTGCTCTGACAAATAGGCCAGATTAATCCAGAAATTGGTACCTACTGTGACCCCAAAAAATATCTGAGTGCAAAAAGTACTTCCGTTTTGTCGGCATATCTTGGAAATAAGAGCTGATGTAACAAATCCCGTGATGCAGTTTTGTTCAGTGCACTCTATATTTATATAATCAATTAAAAATAGGGCTGCATTAAAAACACTGTTGCCCTGTGTAATTGTTGAAGTTTATTTATTTACAGTTTTCATTTCATTTGATTACCGTGGCGATATTAAAATCCAATTAGGTGCGGGAATATGCCATAGCTATAAAAGTAACGATTATTGAATGAACGATAAGAAACTAAAATTGAATTGAAATGCACTTAATCGGAAATCCTTAATCAGTACACGTAATGTCACCTTTTTAGTCAGCTTAATCAAGTGTACAAAATCCATACGAGGTTGAGTTCAAGAAGTAACAGGAATCTTGTAGTTTTACGAAATGTAATGTTATTTACCAAAACATTTGTTCAGTTAAAACATTTTCGAAAAGAATATGCATATTAATTACCGTTTAGATATGCCATGTAAAACGGAGATGGTATTATCTGAATTTTGAGGTAAATTGCGGTTTTAGACTTTTGCATTTTTAAAAATATGTTTGGAAAACTGTTTAACGCTAGAACTAGCGGTTTCGTACCGTTGATCTATAATTTATTGAGGTTCCGCTTTACGATATCGAACTCGTCCTTAAATGAAGTCAATAAAACGATGCAGAGTTACTTAAAACGGTTTCAAACAATAATAAAAATTATCTTAAAATGTCATTCCAAGCAAGTTCAAGTTGATCAAGTTGATTGCTGTGAAAACTAGACGCTATATCAAAGATTCAGCTCCAGAAATGTTTTAGGGATTGCAAAAAAGCGCTGTTATAAGAGCGAACCGATCCCTTTGCTAAAAATATAATTCTAAGTGGAACGAACTTATCGGGCACAAAATGGTTCCTTTACCAATTGTTCGATTGTTTGATGCATTTTTGTTTTTGGATTGGAAACACCAATGACCTTGTCCGTATATGTTGAATTTTGTATAATTTGATTATGAACCATTTAAAAACTAGTTAAAATTGTTGTCTCTTTGTGTTGCTTGTACAAAAGTAGCCATATAACGCGATCCTAGACTTCATTTGAAAAACTGGATATGAGGTGATGCGTTATAGCTAGAAGATCTAATCCAAGTTTCAGAATTTGAGGGTATACCCTACAGCGGTTAGTTAGATTTTTTTGTTATTTAATTACCTTAATATTAATAACCGATAATCTCGCGCAAAGTGTCGATATTTTCGGAAGCTGTGTACTTTAAAGGGGATAACATTGTTGTAGATGAAAAAATAATATTTTTAAAAATCTTCAGGGTTGGTACTAGAAGTATAAAAAATCGATAAATTATTTTCAGTTGATGTTCTCTAAAACTGCATACTTGAAATATGTATAGGATTTTGGGCCGATACGCCTACTAAAACCGGCTATGCCCTTTAAAAGAATATATATGACTAATCACTAGTTCTTTTGATTGTATATCCCAAAATATCCTAGTTGCTAATTTTAATTTTTCATGTGAAGCATTATTCAACCGCAATTTACTATCTGCCATTGTCTGACTAGAAGTATTGATCGATCGAATCGATTGCGTGTAATTCGTACATATGTTTCGGTATGTTTATTTGTACACACGTCGTGTATTTGGCGCATTTACTTTATCTTTGTACGTGAGATTTTGCAAGGCGATAAGAACAATACTTGGCCAGTCTAAAATAAAATAGTTGTCGCTGTGTGTCCCTAATAATATAAACAAATAAGGAAGTGCATATGTATGTAAATGTTCAATGACCAAGTTTTTTTTTTAACAAAAATTGGGCAACGTGATGTGAAGCTCATATTTTCTACATTTTTGGGAGCATTGCAAATTTATTAATGGAGTTTGTCTTCGGATAGATGAATCAATGATGAGTGGCTGAAATGAACTTTGGATGGGTGGGTGGTCATGGCATTAGGCAAAACGTATGGCAATCGTTTCATTATCTGATAACGTTTTAAAACGTTGCGAACGTGCAGCTACTCAATTATACATTGTAATCCTTTGAGTTTAAATGCATTATTATGAAAATCGAAATGAAATTATTAATAAACCGATAACAAAGCAAATAAGACTAGCAGTCGAGTGAGACATTTACGAGAGGGTACTCTGTGAGCAATAAATAGAAGCCGGGTTACACTTAAAATAGTTGCGCCTAGAATTTGGCCCAAAGCAGTTGGAAGCATTAGAGTAAAACTGTAACTAAATTAAAGGACATTTGAGAATAAATCAACAAACTAAACTCCTTTTAAAAGAGAAAACAACAAATATTTCAAAGAAAAAACTAAACTGTGATCCTTATAAAATTACGGAAAAAACTAAACGGAAAATTTTAAACTCAAACGTGTAAAAAAAACTTTGAAAACTTAAGTTTAAGAACAAAATGAAGAATTCTGAAAAAGAATATATATTTGAAAAAAAAAAGAAACAAGTTCAATAAATTCGAAATTTAAATTTCAAAAACTTTCAAAAATTCTTCAAAAAGTGTTACCACACCTAAAAATTACTTTTAGAATAGTTTAAAAAGTTCGAAAGCTTAACATACAAAAATTTGAGAAATATTACCAAGGGTCGAAGAATAATTTCAAAATATTTTAGTTAACAATTTTTGAAAATTTCAATAACAATAAAATAATCAAAATAAATAACAAAATACAAAGAGAAATTCTTTAAAAAAAATTCCTCTTCACTAAATAAATATTGTTAAACAAAACTCAAAAAATTTTTAAAATTCTTAAATATTGAAAATTTAAACAAATTTGTATGCAAAACTCAAAACGATAGAATATTAAAGTTATATACTAAAATCTTAGAGAACACTTAGTTGAATTAAAGAAAATTAAACCATTTTAAAAAATAATATGAATCGCAAAACTTAAGTTCTTTTTCCCAAAGTAATTAACACCTTTTGTACAATGTTTTTAATTTCTATTCAAGGATAAGTTTAAAATTTGAATTACGAAAACTAAAAGAATAGAAACTCCATGGAAGTTTATGTTTAACTAAAAACACTAAAAGTTGAATCAAAAATTAGCATTTGTGAAAAAATAAATCCTTAGTTCTTAAAATATCTTGTGACACACAACCACAAAACAATAAAAAGATTAAACGACCACAATGACAGCCACCAAATCCACATCCACCACCATATACCAACATATCGAGGCTGCTCTATATGTCCTAAATCAGTTGTGCATTGGTTTCGTCACCATTTGGGTGAGTTGGACCTGCCTTCGAACTGGTCTGACCGGCATCCGGCTGCATGTCTGGCTGGTCACTTTCGGTTTTGTTTTCCTTATGGCCGAGGGTATGATGTGCTTCTATGACAACAGTTGGCTAACTCTTCGCTATAGTCGCAAGAGCAAAACGGCCATCCATGTGGTGCTGCAAATTTTAGGCGGTGGCATGGGTGTAGCCGGTTGCCTTGTACAATTGATACGTGATAAATGGTCCATTGGTGTGACCATACATGCGAGCTTGGGATTTGCTGCATTTGTACTCTGTCTTATCGCCCTATTGAGTGGATTGGCTTCAGTGTTGGCGCGTGCCATGTCCAAAGTGGTTTCACCGCTTATCAACAAGACCTTCCATGTGGTTCTGAGTTTTGCCACCTATGTTATAGCCATGATGGCTCAATACTATGGCTATACACAAACGGGCATCTTCAAAAAACAAGGAGCGGATTTTGTGATACTTATGCAGGTGATTACTTTGGTGGCCATGGTCTTGACTTGCATAGGTGCACTTAAGTCTTTGTATCAAAAAAATTGTTAGTTTGAAGAGTTGATTGTAAAAATTGATTGTACAATAGATTTTAACTAAGTAGATGCTAAGTAGTTTTAATTAGTTTTTTAGCATAAGTTTTAAAAGAAATAAATAATATTTAAAAAAAAATGAGTAAATGTGAATCATCTTTTAATTCGGTATGGATGGGGCACCAGTGTGGGCTCAATTTAATATAACTTTCAAACGTACGCATATAACACATATTCCAAGCATATACGTGGGTTGCTATTTAAGTTTCTGGCCTAGGTCACTTCTAGCCATTTTTGGACCAATTGGCCTTTTCTCAAAAAAGTTTGGACTTTTATCGATAAAAGCTCCATACAACTCTTTCATGTGTGACCACGTTTGATATCGATTAACGATTAATTAAAAACTTACCTCGGCAGAAAAATGGATTTAACTCGTGAACATTTCCGTGCAATCATTTTTCACAACTTTCGACGTGGATTATCACGACAAGATGAACTTAAATCTTTGTATGGCGATGAAGCACCATCCTATAGCACTGTGAAAAATTGGTTTAATGAATTCAATCGCGGGCGACGCTCGCTCGAAGACCAGAAAACATTGATGCCGTGCGTGAACTGATAATGCAAGATCGTCATGTGACATACCGTGAGATAGAGGCATCCTTGGGCATTTCTTTCACCAGCATACATTCGATATTGCATGAACACCTGGGCGTAAAAATGATTTGTTCTCGTTGGATCCCGCACAATTTGACAATCGCTCAAAAAAAGGCTCGTGTGGATTGGTGCAAAGAAATTTTGAAAAAATATAATCGCGGTGTTTCAAAAGACGTTTATAAGATCGTAACAGGTGACGAATCATAGATCTATGCTTATGAGCCCGAAACAAAACAGCAATCGACTGGTGGGCTTTCGAAGACAAGCCAAATCCAACAAAAGTCGTTCGTGGAAGAAGCACTTCGAGGCAAATGGTCGCCTGTTTCTTAGGTAAAACTGGTCCTGTGGCGACTGTTCCGCTTGAGCAACGTAGGACGGTCAATTCTGAGTGGTACACCACAATTTGTTTGCCCGAAGTCTTCGGAGAAATTCGAAAAACGAACAAGAGAAGACCGATCATTGTGCACCATGACAATGCGAGCTCTCACACATCAGCTCACACCAGCGCCTTTGTGAACGCCCAAAACGCCCGTACAGCCCTGACTTGGCACCCTATGACTTCTTTTTATTCCCGCACATCAAGGAAAAATGCGTGGTCAACGATTTTCGTCGCCAGAAGATGCTGTTGAAGAGTTGAAAAACCATGTTTTTGGAGGTGTCTCAATCGGAGTGGAAAAAGTGCTTCGACAATTGGTTTGAGCGCATGCAAAAGTGTATAAATCTTGCTGGAGAATACTTTGAAAAACAATAAAACCATTTTTGATCATAAATATTCGCGTTTTCATAATTATAGCAAACATATACTTCTAAAATAAATAAACTTTGGTGTCGGAGAGCAAGAAAAAGAAAAAGATTTTATTTTTAATCATTCATTTTAAGAAAACTTATTAAATTTGGATTACAATGATTCTGAGTATACAAAAATTGTATCGTTATCAGAACTGAAGGTTTCTTCCAAATTTTTGGTCAATAGGTCAACAGAAAGTAGGCACAATTTCAATGACTAGAAAGCTTGCAAAATTGAATATATATATTTTTTTAAATACTCAGATTACAGCATCTCTAGCAGCCGTTAAGTGCAGTGTTAGTAAATGCAATATTTATTGTTATCGAAGTTCGATTTCATTTGCGGTTTTGGGGGATTTCATTATGGCATTTGCATGCCATGAGTTTGCATTTAAAGAGCTTCTCCCCGGAAACTGATATGAAGTGACCATAAAAATAGTATACAAAGAATTTATTGCATTTGTTGATATGTGATCGTCGTCGTACGCTCCAAAGCACTTGAAAAAGTTGTTTGAGATTATTTAAATCTATTACGACATTTCCAACTGAGCTCAGTACAAGGGGCGTATCGGTTGAGTGTAAATCATTAAACAATTGTTTGTGTATCATTTGGATGCGTTTAAACCGTAACAAAAGCAATTTGTCGGTGTGCGAAATAATAGATGAAATTATCAGTTTTAAAAAGCAAAACATTTTTTTGATTTTTGTTGCAAATAAATTTAACACGAAAAAACATTAATTTTTTTGTCCCAAACTGATAAGAGTAATGGCTGAGCATCTGCAGGCGGTCAGTAGTAGTACATCGCGAGCTGTCACCGACTACGGCAGCACAACGAGAACAGGTTCCGCTCAACAACAACAACAACAACGTCAGCCCTCATTTATTCTCTTCGAATCTCCATCTACGTTTCGTTACAAAAAATGTCGCACAATATGCTGAGTAACCAGGAATCCCAGGAACGTTTCCAGCGATTTGAATATTTTCTAAATGTTTTGAATCAAATTTGCATTGGATTCATAACAATTTATATGTCATATTTGACACTGAGAACAGGACTGGAAGGTACTGGTTTACATGCCTGGTTGGTTACCATTGGGGTAAGTGTATCTAGTATATAATTTCTTGTAGGAGATTTTTAAAACATTGCTTTACAGTTCTCCTTCTTCATGGCCGAAGGTGTGATGATTCACTATGGTGGAAATGTCTTGACTAATTCCTATAAACGAAATACCAAGACCACAATACATTGGATGCTTTGACACTGGGTGGTGGATGTGGAGCTTCGGGTGCTTTGATTAAGATGATACAAAAGGGATTTCAGCTAAATTCAACGCATGGAAAATTGGGTAAATAAGACAAGTTTTAAGTGTACCAAAGAAAATTGAGAAAATAGTGTAAATTTAGGGAATCAACGACTCTGATAAATCAATACTTAAAGATTCGTTCTTGTCAATCTTCTCGATAGGATTTATTTTTATATATATAAAAGGATGCAAGTTGATTACAATAACAAGAAATTTCAGAAATTCCAGGTTTAAGGTTCTTGTGTTAAGAGTTTTGTTCCTTGGTTCGGCCCAAGCTTAACCTAATTCATATAGAAATTCAATTAATTTGCTTACAATATAAAAATATATTCAGAATTTCTAATTATCCAAATTTTTAAGTAGTTGTAGAAATACCACGAGTAATTGTTTGTCTGATCTAATTTTTAAATCAAACAAAATAAATTTTAAAGTGGCAAAGGCTCGTTCCATTTCTTTAAGCTGTTCAAATTGATGAGACAATCGTTCAAAATGTTTGTTAAAGACGTTTTTCTATTAATGCCAGCGAACGCTCTTTGGTGGGCGTCAAAAACGCGGAGATAATTTACTACGTCACTTTTTTCATATTTTCAAATAGTAGAAACAAATTTGACTATTTTGTTGAACCGAACCGAATATTTTGGATCGGAACAGGTTCAGGATTACCTCTTATTTCTACAAGAGGTTCGATTCACCGTAAAAGGAAAGTCTGAATTCCGGTTCGGCTCAAAACCGGTATGCAGCCCTGATTATGTTCATACCAAATCCTGAATACATAGTTGGAAGAAGAAAGTCGCGCGGACCGTTTTTGTTTTGCTAAAACGCTACGAAGTTTCTTTTTGAAGGTTCAAGCCGGTTCTGTTCTGGGTTTTCAGATCCCTCCAACCAGACCATCCACCAAAAAACTTAAACCACAGAGAAATGAGAGCACGAGAACGTACAAAAAAGTAAAGAATGATATTCGTGAAAAAAATCAAAATGGTCGATTATTTTTTATATCAAGCGATCTCAATGAAGTTTTTACAATGGCGCTTTCAGCCCACAATTTGTTAAAAGAATTAAATCGACCGATTCAAATCTCGCATGTTATGAGAAGTTCGAATACCATTGTATTTCAAAAAACCCGACAATTTAATCTGCTTCAAAATATATATACCTAAGTGATTTCAAGCTTAGATGACAAGTGATTGATAACCTAATTTTTACCAATTATCAGAAATTCCATTAATTCCTGTTAGTAAAATTTTTCAGAATCGATAGCATGTAGCATAGCATAGTAATTTCTACATATACTCAATATTTTAAAGTTATTAATAAACTGAAACAGTAGTTTTAATGCTTTAGAAACCTGTATGCAAGGCAAATTAGGTTTTACAACCTATTCGAATCTTTAGACCAAACATACATTCATACAGAATTGCTGAAGGTTTAAAAAACCTTAGATTAACGATTGTGAAGTTACAAAATTTTTAAAAACATACAGAGTTTTCTGATCCAGTTCAAATCAGATTGGGAAGAATCATTTTGAATCAGATGAGATTATTTTGTTTACCGTGTACTTTACTTTTACTACTTCCATAAAAAAATAAAAACAGTTTTTTACTAAAACCAATTTTATGACAGTTCTTTTGACAGTTTAACCCTTCCATTTGTTGTTTCTATACAACATTACACTTTGAATGCAAGTATCTCTTGACTAAAGGAATATTTTTTCTAACAAATTTTGTAAAAAAAAAAATTTAGATCCCGTTACTTTAGTTTTGTATTCGAATTTGACATAAGAACAAAATTTTTTTTGCTGACATTTTTCGTTCCGGTGCTGTTGGACATTTCGGGGCATCAAAAAATTGCCACTTTTGATCGATCCAAATTTTAAATTATCAACCTAAAGTGAAGAAATTTTTAAAGTTATTGAATTAAAGATCCTTTTTAGTTTTCCTAATAATATTTGATTTTAATTTAACTTTTGCAAAAAGGAAACTCTTTTACTTTATAAAAGGCACCATGTTGTATTTGTACAATATTTTATTAAAACTTGTTATAGTGCCTATATGCCCCGTACATGATTGGTGCATGAAAGGGTTAATGACTAAAGAAGGTACGGGACGTAATACAGGTTAGGATTGACGGAAGCACACTGACGCCATTAATTTAACCCATTTGGGTTTGGGAATACCAAGTTTTAAAACTGGTTCGGTTCGAATCCCCAAAAATATTGAAAAAACTAGACCTCAATTATACGCAATTTACGGAAGCCACGAAAAAAATTACCTGAAATCATAGGTCTAAAATCAATATTTAGCGCGTAATTTTAAACGTACGATCGAAATCCATTACATTAAATTAATTGTATCAATACTGTTAGTTTCATGGAAAATTGTATATTTTTTTAGCACAATCTGAACTTTTTGTTACTGTGGAGCTATATGATATAGGTGACGGATTTGGTCGATGTTGACATGTTTGTGAAGCTAATTAATATAACACACGTTGGCCAAGTTTCGCTGAAATATCTCTAAAACTGACTACGGCGAAGCTTTCTTTTGGGGCATATTTTTATTTGTTTAAAAATTAAAAAATATTATCTTTTAAACTATAAAAGTCCCGATATTTTTTAAAAGCACCATAAAGTGCATGCTTGGGGCAATACATTGTATATTTTAGAAGCTGTATCATCGTGGTTAAAACTTTGAAAATATTATACGTATACTTTAGCAATAATTATTTAATATTATTTAGTAAAAAATAAATTGTTTAAATATTATAAAAGCCACAACAAAATTATATTCATATCCATTAACCCAGTACTTGAATAATGCCTGAGATATCCATATATTTTATTTTTTCGGTTATTCGATTTTTTTTTTAAATTTTTAAAAGTGTTTATAAAATCAAAAAAAATGTTTTACAGTACAGTAATACAAATTAGAATTCATTATTTGTTTTGAGGTAGAAAAAACGAAGCTATAATTCGAATTTGGTTGAAAGAGGTTTCTGTGAAGCCCACGATTATAAGTGACTATTTTTTTACCATTTCCTTTGCTTTGCAATGGGTTTTAACCTTCTACAG
Source organism: Lordiphosa mommai (assembly GCA_018904225.1). Taxonomy (NCBI): domain Eukaryota; kingdom Metazoa; phylum Arthropoda; class Insecta; order Diptera; family Drosophilidae; genus Lordiphosa; species Lordiphosa mommai. The sequence goes on along the minus strand of JAEIFT010000050.1, from coordinate 944,696 downwards.
AATTTCACTAGAAAACGTATCATTTAACAATATTTTCGAGTTTCTTGTGTAGAAGTTGCCATCACTTGCCATATTTAAATTAAATAAACTTATTTTCATGCGTTAATTTCAAATTGAGTTACTTATTACTCCAACCACACAACTATGTTGAAAACTAATCTTTAAATTCTCCTCTTCATCTTCTTCTACCCAGGTATTACCGCCTTCATACTGTGCCTCTTGGCCATGCTTTCCGGTGTGAGTGCACTCTTCTCGGCTCGTGTGAAAAATTAATTACACCCCCTGTTAAATAAGACATTTCACAATTTCCTGGGCTTTGCTTGTTTTGTCATCGCCTTGGTGACACAGTATTATGGCTATCAGACTGGGTATTTTAAGAGGCGCAGCGAAACGGACCTCCAAATCTTGATGAAATGTCTAACACTCTTATCGCTGGTACTGACAAGCATTGGACCCATAAAGGCGCTCTATCAAAAACTCAAAACTATTTCGCGGCAGCTCTAATTAATAATAATAATTATTTTGTATTTGTTTCACTTGAAGATGCTACGTGAGTTTTAAGACTTATCTTATCGCTCAGTCGCGTGTTTTACTTGTGTATTTATATATCCCATTAAATATAGCTAGCTCGTACTATACCTTCACAATGTCTCGTTTTGTGAAAAACCCCAGGAATTAACTCATCAACACACGTAATATGAACGGGGGTCAGTAAGCGATAGTCAGTCGCTGGAAGTCCCCCAAAAATAAAATAAATTTTAATGACATCAATTTGATTGGCAGTCGTGGAAAACAATGTTCAAATTGTGAATTTCTATACTCTATAAAATTGTGAATTTGTTGTTCTTTTTTTAAATTGTACATTTATTAATATTTGAAAAACTTTCTGTTTGATAAGTCACACAAATTGAAGGCTTAGCGAAGATCCTACAAAATATATTTTGAAAATAACCTTATTGCTATTATTAGTTAATTGGTTATTGTTAATTAATAATATATAATTATAAATAATAATAATATGTTCCTTTATTAACATTGATTCGCGTACAGTTTTTAAGAATATAAAACGTTTTTTTTGCAAACAATACTTTTTTTAAATTTTTTGTTGAGTAAAAATATATTTGATCCCATGAGTTTTATAAATCGCTTCGGATCCAAAACAACCCTTACGACTTGTGTCGCTTTTAAGACGAAAGCGATTTGTAGAACTCGTTATAATAACTAAGTGAACTTAGAAATGTTTTCTTTTTGTATAATAAAGAGTTTTTAGAAATTTTATCCCGTCATCTATCTATTTTATCATCGTCTTCCCTATTTAATATCGCAATTATTTCATCTTTCGTGAGCACTGATTTGTATGTTTTTGAGAATTGTTGATGTGCCTTACAAATCAATGAAGCTAGGTCTTAGGCCGTAATCTTAATAGTTATAGAACCTATTTGCGCTACTCAAGGATCTGTCTTACTTAGCTTGGGTAGTCTTGAATTTTAGCAGATTCTTAAGCCCTTGTGCTTTATTTTGTCATTCCAATCAAGTCAACGCACAGTGATAGATTTTGCACATTTAGGTGGAATTAATCAAAATTTCATTATTGAGATGGGGTCGATTTTGTTGTTGTTATCGATAGTCAATTCATCCCTGAGCATATCGATACCAACAGATTTTTTGTATGTTTGGTATACGATCAGCTGTGAGCTTTCAAACATGCCATATGTGAACGCAATTGCACTAAAATATTTTGGCGACAATTAAGTGAGCGTGCATAAACACAAATAAAGCATACAAAACTATTGCTAATAATTTTTTTTTTATTGGTCTAGACGTTAAACGGTATGTATATATTCATTTAGTAAAGTAGTTTTTAAATTGTTTAATGTATGTTCCAAAAAAATTTGTGTTTTAGCTCTATGTGTTGAGTTGCGAAAAAAATTGCATTTTTTAAGGTTATGTGGCTTGAACTTCTGACTGCAGTTAGCTGCAGTTGTAATTTATGTTTTAAATCTTGTGTGCGTCTATTCTAACCCTTGTAACCAAATATGAGCTGGGTGGGCGGGTTAACATGTGGAATATGTTTTTGTATTTTGTAGGTACAATGAGCATTACTAGCAGGGCTGCAAACCCCTTTAATTTTGGCTGGGGTGCGGTCGAACCCTATACTCTGGGGGTTCGGTTCCACAACCGTTCCCTTCAAATTGAGAACTGGGTTCCTTCGGGTCCAGATGGCATTTTATATATTTAGGTACATAATGAGTAATTTATTAGAATTGAGCGAGCACCATATAATCTCCCCCTATGGCTTGGAAGCCAAGCACATAAGTGATCTGTCTTGATTGATTGATTGTATGTATGTTTAGAAGAGTTAAGCGATTCTGCCAACTTGCACTCACAGCGAAAGTCATTTCTCCTTCACAGTAGTGGGATTGCTGAATCTGATGTGATTTTTGTGGCTATGAAACCTGCAAAAACACGGCCACTTTCGGCCTAAAAATAAGAGAGAGAGCTTTATCTGCGTACCCGTGATTTAGTAACCGTGATTGACCATATGGCGTAGGACTGTGATTAAGTCACAGTGACTGGCAGTCATCAAATCACACAGTTACTTCAAATATGCAGTCACTGTGTGATTTGATGATTGCCAGTGACCGTGACTTAATCACAGACACGCCGGGTTGTCTCATCCCTAACTTATAGTGTGGCTGAAAACGTACATACATTTCCGAGAATTCAGTCAGAATTATTTTTTCTACAAATGGGACCGCCACAGCACGGCTTTGACTGGCATATTGTGAGAGTGAAATGCTAAAAGAACTTTATTTGTGATTTGGTTAAAAAAAATGCAGAAATTTAAATTAAGTACATCTTTCTCTTGCATTCACAGTGCCATTGTATCTCCATACGAACAAAATAATACACAAAAATACGGTTTCAGATGCAAATTGAATTCCCTTGCTTGAGGTTGTGTTATTTTGTATCCATATGAATGGATACATTTTTCTTCATAATAATGAAATATTTTTCATCAAAGTGAAAAAATAATTTCTATGCTTGCCAATTTATTTTTAGAACCGAACCCCATCAATAAGAAAACAGGGTTAGGTTCGGGTTCCGGTTCTCGTGATTATTTCTAATGGGGTTCGGTTCCAGGTTCGGTTCAGGCATCACCAGAACCTGAACCGAACCGGTTCTTAAGGGTTCGGTTCCGGACCGGTTTGCAGCCCTGATTACTTGCTTGCTTTTTGATGTTTGGCATAATGAAAAGGACCCAAGTTAAAGAGGTTTGGCCGTTGAGGAGCACATTTTAGTGAACTTTTTCAAGAACTCCGCTCTTAATGAAAACGAATACAAGCGTATAAAATCCAATAGGGATGCTATCTGAGGAAGCTTTGGAAGCCCGAAACAAAGACCTAAGAAGCATAAGGCAACACAATACTCGCAAAATGTCAAGAGACAAAACCATGGAGGATTTAATGAACCAGTTATTTGTGTCATCAGACCCATTTATTTCATCAATATCGAAATCGAATATTAAAATATCACAAAAAATGTATCTCGATTGATGATGAAGTATTAGCTCTTTTTTGAAGAGGATTTGGGAGAATCCAGCGATTCTGAATAATATCTGGCAATTGAACTATCAAATTATACTTAATATATATATGTATAAATAATCAAAACATCGCTGTGAAGATTTATTTTTATTTCATTAATGTAAGAAATTCATATGTTAATAAAAAGATAGAAAAATTCAATGCCTTTCAAAAATAAAAATATTTTGTTTGAGTCTAAAAAAAATTTAAGACCTAAAAAACTAAGAATTTTGTAGGTTTTATTTATTTATAATTCATTAAAATTAATAAAACAGTAATTTCAAATGTTTATATATAAAATTTGAATTAATTCCACCTAAATGTGCAATATCTATCACTGTGCAACGGTAAGCTGCACTTTAAGTTAAAATTTACACTTGAATTATTTAGATGCCTCTACTTTTTCTTAGAATTTTTGAGAATCGGCTCGAACAGCGTTCTTTCTGTACGTAGGTTCATATCAAGCGGGGAAAATAAGATCATAGGTAATTCCTGTTTCCAGTTAAATGCTATAATTCGGGATGCAGTCTAGTGCCTTAACATTTTCTATAAAAAAAAAAAGTTACACTCAGAGAAAAAATCGAGCAGATCGTGCTTGATATCAAGCAGATTTCGTGTCAGAAGTTCGCAAGACAGAATTTTCTTGGATTCAAGAAGAAAATACTGAAATCAAGCATGAATTTTCAAGCTCTATTTTTTTGTCTCACCTCCTTGCCACCAAACACACAAAGTTTTCTCGATTTCAAGCAGATTTCTTCTTGAAAATTCAAGACAAACAAGTAAGAAAGTCGGTCAAGCCCGACTGTAATATACTCTGTACCTGTTTATATGTAACTGATAACTTTAAAGTGTAAGGGTTTTTCAAAATCTGGGGGTGGCAACTCTTTCGACTATCGTTCATCTGGTTGAAAAAAGGATGTACGGGCTCGATAAGTAATGATGAGTAGAATTACCCTAGTACATAACTCGTAAAATTATAAAATTTGTATATAATTTCCTATTAACATAAACATATTTATATTAGTCCGCGGGAATCACGCGTGATTTCTGACCGCAGGCCATCTCAATTGCAAATATCTATTGGAAAAAGGGAGGGGAAACTGAAAGCGACGCTAATGCCGTCAAGCCAATTCCAATTGGGAAATTACCGTAAGCTATTGCCCTCTCGCTCTCTTTTTCTCGTAAGTGGCTGCTGTGTTGTTGTTGTCGTTGCATTAAATTTTCTTTTACATATAGCGCCACTATTGTTCATCTGATCGAAAAACGATGTATGGGGGGCTTGATAAAAATATGAGTAGAATATATGTCTAAAAGGTTTGAACAACCTAACTCCAAAATTGTGGAAGATATTAAGTTTTTCAATTTGCGGGGAGGCAGGGGGCGTGGCAAAAATCAAACTAAACTTGATCTGCCGAAGTATAAGAAATATATGTTCCATACCTCAAACCTCTATCTCTTACCATCTCTGAGATCTCTTCGTTCATACGGACAGACGAAGACAGACGGACAGACGGGACATGCTACCCGTTTGTGCGAAACAAAAATATATATTGTAGGGTCGAGATGCTTCCTTCTGGCTGTTACATACATTTCCACACCAATATACTCGGATTGATACAGAGTATAAAAAGAACTAAATTGAAGTAGATTTCAGTCTTGCCGAATCGTGTAGATTTCTCTGGGTACCTGCCAAAGTTTGTATATAACTAATAACTTAAATGTATGGAGCTTGAGTTAGACATATTTGTCTTAAAAATCCTTGTGTCAACAACCCCAACAGTTTTTATTATATGTGACAAATTTTGTATGCAAAAGCAAAGAATCACGGAGTTTGTGATAAAAACCTACCAAGCATACTTTGGGATAAAAAAAGATTAAAGTACAAAGGAATAAATATTGGAGCCTCAATATCGTCTGTAAGCCTAGTGCAGAATCTTTGAGATACTAGAGTCAAGGAGGACTTAAAGGGCTTCAATTTGGAGTGCCGATGATATGGACTGAGCCTACTAATCACTTAAATGACTGTTACTTTTGTCCAGTGAATGTAAAAGGTATCAGCCGGTATTAAAAATCCCAATGTGCAATCGTCAAAACCTTCAGTATTACACAGTAGAGTTGTGCCGATTTTCATGAACTAGTTCGAATGAACTATTCATTAAAATGAACTAATGAACTAGGTCTCAGGGTTTGAACTATAGTTCATTTTTTGAACTATTCACTTATTGAACTATAGTTCATTTTTGAACTATAGTTCATTTACTATAGTTCATTTTTGAACTATAGTTCATTTAATATACTTTATCCTAAAAATAATCAATAGTTAAAAAAATAAATTGCATAAAAAAATTAACCAATAAAATGTCGTTTGTTTTATATCGATTGGTAATCTTTAAGCCGTCTGCATGTCCGAATGAAAAGTGTTAAATAAAGTGAATTGGTTACATAGAATGAACTATAGTTAAAAAAATTAACTAAAGTTCATAAAATGATCTTCATAAAATGAACTATAGTTTAAAGAATGAACTATAGTTCAAAGTATGAACTATAGTTTAAAGAATGAACTATAGTTCAAAAAAATGAACTATAGTTCAAAAAAGAACTATAGTTCATAAAAAGAACTATAGTTCATTCTTTAAACTATAGTTCATACTTTGAACTATAGTTCAAAAAATGAACTATAATTCAACAATGAACTATAGCTCGAAAGTGAATAGTTCATCAAAAAATGAACTAATGAACTAGGTTATTGAAATGAACTAGATTCTCCAACTCTATTACACAGTGATGATTTGGCAATTCCAGTGATTTCAGGACCATCGTTCGCATACTGTGATAAAGTTGCTATGTTAGAAGAATCAGACAAACAGATGAACAGCGGTGTAAGTGAGCTCGAAGACAGTGGTTCTACAAAACAGGGATTTCTCAAGAGGAGCTCAGCGACTTGGTTTGTAATTAAAATTAAAAAAAAAATCGTCCCAAATTCTTGCAGATTCTCAGAAAATCTGGGCGATTACAGTGAGAAACAAGATGAACCAGGACATCAGGATAATGAAAGAAAGATACCAAGGTTGATGGAACCGCCACATAACGGCAGATTACAGTTGGACTTTAATAAGGGATTGTCCTGAGCAAAAACATAGCAGAATCCGTGCCTAGGAATTCAATGTTCTCCAGTTCTCAGTCTGAATTGGTTTGCTTTATGTAGTTTTTTTTCGGATTTTGTATTAATGATGAGTGTTTTTTGTTAGTGATAATATTTAGTCGCTTCGTGGGACTGCGGGAAAGGGAAGAGCCCCCCTTAGAGATATGTTGAGCCAACCAGCATGTCCTCGTGAGATCCATATCCCTAACAATTCAGAAAAAGTTTCTTATATTTTTTTAAATTAATTGATGAACAGCATATATTATATATTATTTGTTTTTATATCGTTCTTATAAAGAATCTTAATAAAAAACAATTTTTCAATACATATTGGTATTTTAAATGAGGTGTTTAATAGTCTTTATCTCAAAAACTAATGCCAATGTGACAAATCTAATAATTTTCTAGTATTCTGCACACTAGTCTTATGACTGTTCCCCAGAGTTATCTGATCTTAAAAAGATCCCTAGTGGATCGATAAATAGTACTAATTCCTATATATGTATGCCTCAAATGACTAAAAATTCAATCTACAAAAAGATATATGATAGATAAAAGGCATGCAGCCGCCAATCCAAGAGCGCTACACCTAACCACAAAGCATAACTGCAGGATATGCGTCCCACATCTTCCTAACTAGATGCTGCGGAAACACTGAATCAGCTAAACTGCAGCTTTCCCACACTCCCTATACCCCGACTAACACTATTTGGCAATTAATAGCTTCCCTAAAAAAAAACGACTAGAGGGACTTCTCTGTTTGCTGTGTTCTGGCATTACTTAAAATCCATCTAGTCTTTCTGTGCCCACCCTTGATGCGGATAGGGGTCGATCTATGCACCTATGTTTGATATTTTATTTGACAACAATGTAACGTTTGAAAACAGATAAAAAACGCCAAGAATTGATATTGTGAACATATTTTTACATATATTTTTTTAAGAACAATTTAACATAATCCTAAAAGTAGGCTGTATAATATGTAACCTGGTCCAACAGCTCATTCTCTTTTTTGTGTATTAAATTTTTGGCATTAATTGTGGCGCGTAATTAGAAAAGAAAATCAATTCTTTATTTTCCGAATTTAGACAAAAATAAAATGTAGCACATTTTTGTGAAACAAAATTATTGTTTACAAATATTGATTGGATTGGATTGGATAATGATCTTCTTCTATATTATTTGAAATTTCATACCCTTTAAATTTTATTTCCTTAATTAACTCAACTTAAGTTTCCAACTCGAAATATGGCTTAAAAAGTAATGGCAAAAAAAAACAATTTGAAAAACGCATATAAATCCTATTTTTTTCCAAAATATATCAACAAAAATAATGGCCTTAATGGGTTATATTGGCTGTAGACTAGTGTTATTTTAGTATAGCATTAACTCGTCCGACACTCTGATAAAACATACAAATTTGGATTATATTTGATGGTGACATAACTGACTATAAATTATCCCATTCAAATAGATAATTCTTACAAAAAAATAAGGGAAGACAAGTAAGAAAGACGGTCAAGCCCGACTGTAATATACTCTGTACCTGTTTGTATATAACTAATAACTTTAAAGTGTGGGGTCACACAATCTGTGCAAGTGCTGCCCATCACGATTACAAGCAGTGCTGCCCAGCGTAATTATTTGATTTGCTTAAAATTCGAATATCGTTCACCTGATCTGGAAACGGTCTATGGTGGATCGATAAGTAATGACGATTAAAATATATCCCTAAAAGGTTCAAACAATTTGTCTTTAAAATTGTGGAAGATATTCGATTTTGTTCAAATTATGGGGGTGGCAACTCTGCCATCGTTCATCTGATCGGAAAACAATGTATTGGGTCCCGATAAGTAATGACGAGTAGAATATATGTCTAGAAGGTTCGAACAACCTTACTCCAAAATTGAGGGATATTTAAGGTGTTTTTCAAATTGCGGGGGTGGCAACTCTACTATCGTTCATCTGATCGGATAATGATGAGTAGAATATATGTCTAGAAGGTTTAAACAACCTAACTCCACTAAAATTGTAGAAGATATTAAGTTTTTTTCAATTTGAGGGGAGGCCCCCTGCCCCGTGGCAAAAATCAAAACTAAACTTGATCTGCCTACAAGTATAAGAAATATATGTTCCATACACCTCAAATCTCTATCTCCTACCATCTCTGAGATCTCAGTGTTCATACGGACAGACGGACAGACAGACGGACATACGGACATGTCTATATCGACTCGGCTGTTGATGCTGATCAAGAATATATATACTTTATAGGGTCGGAGATGCTTCCTTCTGGCTGTTACATACATTTGCACAAACCCAATATACTCTTTGTACCTTCGGTACAGAGCAAACATCGTGAATCTAAATTTTGATAAAGTTTTACGCTGTGGAAAACCTTAATTGAAGCAATAAAACTGAAAAAAGAAAAGCACTCAGAACTAAAACTGTATCGGTGCGATGATTCGGTTCTTTTCGATTCCAAAAATTTAAGTGTTATCCGGCTTTAAAAAGGCAAAATGCCGGTTCTACTTTTGGGGTTTAAGCGGTTGTATTCGGTATACGGTTCCCGTTCGGAGTCCCTGATTGAGCGAACGCCATTAAATGTGGACAAAAAACGATAGTACAGCTTTCAATTCGTATTTGGTGTTTTTAAAACCATGTTTTGTGCTCCACAACCACTTATAGCGACATACTTAACCTGTATTTTTTATAATCTTTCCTTTCCTTCTTAAACTATAAATTTTCTTCATCATCAATCAGATATAGTTGACAAATTTTAAGTATTTTTTAAAATTGTCTTATTCAATGCTCTGCTAAACTTTATTCTCTCTGACATTTTCCCCATCAAACAAGAAAATTTTCAAATTATTTGGGCTTCCCGAGACCTCTTTAAATACAAATAAAACCAAATTGTTGTTGTTTAACATATGTAAAGTGCAGTTCTTGTTTATTTTTCTAAAGAAAAGAAATCTTAAATTGAGTTTCTTCTCGTGTTGGATAAATAATACTTGGCGTGTGTTTGTTTTTGTGTGTGTGATAATACATACGTACGTATATCGGATTAGCTTAAAATAAAATAAATAGCCTAGCATAAGTATAAAAAGGTATTTTAAAAAAATACAGATATTCGATACACAAGTGTTTCAGCAAGTGACTAAGAATATAGCGAGATTACGCTTAACAGTTAAAAAAAAAGATCGAGAGAGACTAAAGCACATTTGAAAATTCGTTATAGTTCTTTTTTTTTTTGCATGCAAGAGGCTTAGAGTTTGGTACTACGTCTAATGGCAAAGGACATTAGAGCATGTTCCAGCCGCATATGATAGGGTAACTTGCGTTCCACCACCAGTGGCTCATTGCCATCGGCACAGCATTGATTGCGACAGCATTCACATTGCTCCGAATCGCTCTCATCGTTGTAGTACTCATCCATATGTTCCCGCTCCAGTTCGTAGGCTTTTTTGGCCGCACGCTGTTCAAAGCGCAAATAGAAGGCCAGGCAAACGAATAGCATAAAGACCAGGGCACACATGGCACCACTGGCTATGCTGGCCTTCTCCAGCATGGGTCGCGGACGCTTGGGCAAATAGGAACCATCAATTTCCTTATATTCGCAACGCTGACCCATAAATCCAATGGCGCATTCACAGCTATAGACAGGCAATTCACCTATTTTGACGGCAAAACAGTGGGCATCATTCAGGCAATACCAGGCATCAAAGGTCTCGGGACATTTGTATGTGGGGAATGTGATATTTGGTCTAGGTGTGGTGGTGGTTGTGGTACGCATAGTGGTGCTAGTCAAGGGTGGAGCCTGAGTGGGCTGTAGCATGGATGAAGAGATGGAGGGTCGCGGCTTAGGAACCGTACGACTGGAGCAGGCCTCTATATGGGGATTATAAGCCATTAGGCAGCTGATTAACAGCAAGTGGAACATGTTTGGTATGCTTGTGGAATGCATTACAATAGTTTGTTTTTTTGGTATTTTTCTTAATCGTTTTTGGTTCGCTTAAACTAGCCAGAGAGAGACTATCACAAAAAATTATTTTTGATAAAAAAAAATGTATTAAATAATTTAAAATTTATGTTCTCCGCTGTGAGGCTTCGTCAAGTGGTGGCCGGGTCTGGCTGAGTGTTTCTTTGGAATCTTTTGTGGAACGTACCTGGTGAGAAAGAGCAAAAAGTGCATTAGTAGACGACTGTACTTAAAAGAAAGAGTTTATTTTTGTTTTCTACAAGAAAGTAAACTCAAAAATTCGGTATTAAAATTATTAAAAATATAGGAAATAAATTATGAATGATTATTATTCTACAATTAAACACTTTCACTTTATTTTTGGATTTTAGTTGGTTTTTTTTTTTTGCATGTTGTTTTCCGTTGATTATCCTAGCTCATCAAAGCTGGCTGTGATATGCGTTGGGTATCCATATCACAACCACTTGATGAGGCTTAGATAAGCAACATCAATTTTCAATTTTGTTTAATTTAACAGATTTCATTTCAATGATGAGGTGGTTGGTTGGTTGGTGGTGGTGTTGGTGGTGCTGGTGCTAAAGAAAACGCAGAGATGGAAATTAAGAATGCAGCATAATTAATGTATTTACCCTCCCTGTTTTGAACTTTGTCTTGATCTTGTGGCTGAGACTGGCATATAAATGGTCTAAATACAGTCGTAGTCATAATTATTTTGACAAACAAATTTCCATTTTCATAATATCGATTTAATACCTATTTTTAAATCATATATTTTTTAAATTCATATAAATTTTTATTACAACTGAATGCAATTCCGTTGAATAAAGTATCTTCATGTCAAAACAAAGAAAGTAACCGACTAGAAACACAGAACAAAATGTTTGGTAGCAGCATTCATTAGCCACCCATTACCCATTACTATACAATACAATCTACAAACCGTGTATCATTTCATAAGCATTTAAGTTCTCGAAATATTTCCGCGCGGAATTATGTCACTGAAATTAATATTAAGTGGAATATTTTGACTAGACTCCTAGTGCATACCTTGCACCGTCACCCCTCATGACGAAGTTTTTGATTCACGCGCGACGCCTTCATCTATCGAGTGATAAACATTTTATAAATTAATAAATTTTTTTTTTTTTTTAAAACATTTTTTAACAAATTATTTTACCAATTTTTTTTTATGTAGATAAATTTAATACATTATGTCTTTTCAGAACGACATAATTCCGCGGGGAAATATTCTAATTGAGACGGCGGAACAATGTCGTTTAAAAACGACTTAATTCCGCTAGTAAAAATCGACATTATTCCGCTAGAATAAAACGACATTATTCCGCGCGGATTTATGTCGTTTTGAAACGACATAATTCCGCTAGAAAAAAAGCGACATAATTCCGCTTTCATTTGACCTGAGCGGAATTATGTCGTCGGAATTATGTCGCTATGCCGTTTTTTTGCCATCTGGAATGAGGCCTTTACTTGTAAATCCAACTATTTTGTAATGTTTAAAACCCAAAACATTTAAGCTATTTTGAATAACTAATTTGCCATTTTTGATAAAATCCGACTGTAATTCTTGGTTTTCTTAAATGAATTTACGTAGAATGTTACAATGTCCGACTATTGATACTTTTAAATATACTGATTATAAACTATATTATCGGAAATCGATATGAAATCTTGCTCATTCAGGCCTGTTCTCGTTTCCGAATTCAGTTGATCGAAATTAGTATAAGAACTGATTTCCAAGATACGATTAGAGAAATTGGCTGTTACTTTAATCTAAGTCGAATAAAATGGAAATTTTTAGATAAAAGTCGATTAACACAATAGGTTTTGGGAAACAGTAACATTTACCTATTCCGATTCCGCATGATTTGATCGGAATCGAAAATGGAAACAGGTCTGATTGTATCATCAATATGTGTATTACAAATTATTGTACGTACAAATGTCAGGACAATAAATACAACGGGAAATTTATAAAGTTTTTAAATCATTTCACTCTTTTAAGACTGCCGGATAATTAAAAAGTAATTGAAAAAACTATGTGTTTCGGTTCAATGACTCTTCCAACGCTGTATGACATAAGCCGATCTGTCCGCGACAGAAATAAATGCCCTACCCTTACAAATTTTCACATATTTTGCCCACAGGACTATCATGTATCTATAGGAGCAGAACTTGGTCACTCTAAGTTCTGCTTAGCGAAGCAACTCTTGTCATTCACATGTTCACGAAACTGCAAAATATGTACATTAGAGTGTCCCTCCATAGGGTAAAATCGGAAAACTTATCTCTCACTAACAGAAATAGTAGATTTTTGTTAGCAAAAAATTTATACAACAACCAATCAATAATTATTTAAATTTTAGACATTACGAGATGGATTTGGAGATTCCCTTTTCGGACTCCATTATTTCTTAAAATAATCTTTAATCCATTTCAAGCGCTGTCAACTTTTGATTTCATGCTTACTTGTTGAAAGTTGCTTGGTAAACTTCATTCTTCTTCATTTGACAATGCGACTGCGATGTCGACGAATGTCAGTTATCAGGATATCAAAAATCACTCTTAATGAGAGGGCAACCATAGTAGCGCACAAATTGGAAGCAGCGTGGACTAAACCGTCTTACCCAACATAAAAAAAATATAAATATTTTTATAACTTATTTTTTTATTTTTATGCTATTCTGTCTTTAACCGACTGTACGCTAAAATAAAGTGAATGATTTTTTTAAACTAGTATAAAAAAAAAATTTTAAATTTACGAATTTTATATTTATAAAAATCGTTGTCAAAATAATTATGCCGACAACTGTATTCTGGGTTCACTGATCGACACTCTAGTGGCTAGTGAGCCAAAAAGCAACTATGCCATCATATAGGCTACATGTACGAAAAGCTCTTCGATTTTGTATGCTTCGTTCGTTTCTGTCTCACTTGTGATCTAATGCTAGACTTTCCGAATTACGAATTGACCTAACATGTTACCCATCACGGTTCTGCACTGTTCTATCCGGTTTGCTGCAGCCACTCGGACATTGATATCCACGATTTCTTGAAATATTTTTGATTGATGAATTTTTGAATGATCGAGAGGGAGATGAATCCAATTTTTATTTAGCCGTTGCAGGTTGCCGTATAATAATTTCCATCCAAAGAAAAGTAAGAAAAATATAGGGACTTGCTCAGGTTTCCATCAGTAGATCTTTGAATTATGAGGTGAGTGTGTGAAATGCATTTTTTTTTTTGTATGACAGAGATGGAAATCCCCATATTTTTGTATTATTTTCAAATTCCGTGTCCAATATTCCATATTCCAATCACAAATTTCCATCTCTTCTTGAGGGTGTGGGGCAGGCGGTGGTGGTGGTGGTGTATATTATGATTGATGTACGTTACATTCCGCTAAGCTCATCAAAGCTGGCTGTGATATGCTATGTAAAGCATAAAATGCATTTCACAACCACTTTGTGAGCTCAGCATGAATGTGCCAAATATATAATATAATTTTTTAATGTGGAGGAGAGAGTACAGAAGAATTGACTAAGGTGGGGGAAGGAGTTTGACAGATTTTGAATATTGGTTTTTTGATGAAACAAGTCATGATTTTTACCAGATGTACTGGTTGGTTTACATTTAATGAAAATCACCCGGAGCGATTTAATTGAGTCAGTAAATCTTCAAAAAGCCTGGATCATGGGCTTCAATATAAATCGGTTGTAAAGTGTTATATATATTTTGAAGAATTTTTGTTGATTTTTATTTGATTATAATTTTTTTTTTTTTTATAAATTTAATAAGATGCGCTGAATATCATATCTCTCAATAAGTGTGTGTCCTTTGCAATGTTTCTGCCTTTACAGATAGATATAAGTAAATAATTAACGCATCTGATTTCAAACTTTTTATTTAAGATTTTTTTAAAGATTTTTTTTAAATAAATTTATGGGAAATTACACGGATATGACAAAAAGGCGGCTATCTTTCGGTACACCCAATTGAGAAATAATGTACAAAAAGCCCGATGTTTTTAATAATATTCGAATTAAGTTTAGGGAGGATGAATCTCTTAAGGCTTCGTTTTCAGAAGAAACGCTTGATCCCTTATTTCTGAAATATTTTATAAATCGAATTTTAGAATTTTATAGAACACCTAAAAGTATCACAAGTAATACTATCCTATTATCTCATGCTGATTGGTGATCAAGTGTCTTTTTGCTGAATTCGCCATTATAGTTCCCATGAATCAATGGTTTCAATTTTGCATAAATGCAATAATCGTGTTAAATTAATCAGGGGACGTGATTAAATCTTTTCTTTAAAGCTCGTAACAAGCTTGACAAGATTCTGCGTCGAACATTAGAGTTGATAAAACCTAGATCGATCGTATACTTTAAAATCAAAGGATTTCTTGAGAAGATTCGGCTCTGAAAAAGGCAAAAACGACCACTTATGGACACAATCCTTGAGATATTTGTGGAATTATAGTTAAATTGACCTTTTGGAACAAAGATGAAGAATTGCAAATCATAATTATTCGATTAATTTGAAGGAAAAATACCTTTATTTCAGGTGAATACAAGAGTGCATACAACGTATTCGCCAGATTTGACAAACACTAACTTTTCTCATATAACAGAAAATAAATCTTCGGAAAAATATTCCTCAAATTGATAAGACAATAACAATCTTCTTTATATTGACTTTTTTATGCAAAATGTAAATTATAAAAAAAAAATTTGGTACCTTTTTTAAGATTTTTTTTCATATAATTTCGAACCGCTTTTTTCAATTTATTGTAATTTTTTGTTAATTTTTTTAAGTTTCTTTGAACTTCAATTAATTTTTATTTTTTTTTTAAGTTTTTTTTTATTTTTCAATGAATTATTTTTTTTTTTATTTTTTTAAGTTTTTTTTTGATTTTTTTAGTTTTTCAATTAATTAATTTTTTTTTAAAGTTTTTTTTTTAACTTTTCTTTATCATGTTTTTCATTTTGTTACTTTTTTGAAGGTCATTTCATTTCAAATTTAAAATTTCTTTTTCTTTCAACTTTTTGACGATTTTGTTTGTATAATTTTTTGTCATGAGCATCGCGTCGCTCCTCAAAGCTGGCTGTGATATGAGTAGGCATAAAAAGGCAAACATTTCACAACCACTTTGAAGAAGGACACAAATCTCCTTTGGTTTTTGTTTGGTTGATTTAGTTGGATATGCAGCCGGCGGGCTCCTTGGTCGTTGGATCTTGACTTTTGTAGTGGTATACAGTAGGTAAAAGACAGTGTTTTGACAAAGGATAAATATGAATGCCAAGGGTGGCCATTCAAAATACTAAAAAATACCATTTTGTGTGGCCACCCTTGGTCATCAGATACACCATTCTATCGCCGTTTCATTGAAATAATAAGGTTTATCTTGAATCAATGGATCTTCTTCCATTCTTCTAAAAAGGCAGATTTTTTATAAGCTTGAGACTGACTTCGGACACCTTTTTGCTAAACACCATGAAGGAAAGTTTCCGACTTTTCATCCAGACTCTGGAAGGAAGTACCATTATTGTAATATCACATCAATTAAAGTTCGTTGTACGTAGAATACGACGTGACTTCAAAACTTCTTCTAGTAAATTTGGGGAGTTTCTAACTTGAATAAACAGCTGACGTAATAATGTGAATTTTTCCTACGTCAAAATATGTTTTTTTTTTGTATTTATTCCATGTGTTCTACAAATCGCTTTAGACCTCAAAAACCAAAGCGATTTGTGGAACAATGTTAAAACTAAAAGAAATTCCGTTAGTTTCTTTGGTATACTTGCTCTAAGGACCAGAGAGCATCGGAATAAAATATGAAAAAGTAATAAGAAAGCACTTTTTTTTCCCTTTGTCAAAACACTTTCTTGACTTACTGTATTGTGTTTGCTCCAAATTTCAGATTTCTTCTACACGTTCTATCGTTCTCACGGCAAAATAAATATCAAAAAACGACAACAACAACTGGTGGATGGATGATGAAAATGCAGATGAGATGATAAGACGCAAAAATGAATGAATGAAGTACAATTTTTTTTTTTTTTTTTGAAATATGATAACAACAATGAACCAATGCACTTTAATAAACAAAAACAAAAGTTGGCGCCAGTCTTTTGTGATTTTTGGTTGTCAATAATTCTGATAAGACACACACACACAGGCGGCAGCTGCAGCATACCCACCCATAGAAACAAGGAGGATCAACAACATCAACAAAAACAAATGCAATTAAAGAGCCAACGACGCGTCGCGACGTCGTAATAGAAATGTGAGAAGAAGACAAAAACATAATTGTATATATGTGTGTGTGTGCAATTTACAGTTAACAGACGCGCTTGATTGACGCGACATGGCGTCAAGTTGCGCTCTCTCGCTCTTCTTAAAATTTCCGTTATAAAATAAATTAATCCGCCACCGCGTGTGCGCTTGTTGTGTGTGAGAGTGGAAGTAGAATAAGGTTAAAAAACCATATACAAATTTGTATGCCCCGTGTAGGTCAAGATCAGCGACGAAAACAAGTTCGTTGACCAGGTGGCAACTCTAGACAAAGTAAATCAATTATTCAATTTTGTTTCCCCCCTCACTACATAAAAATGAACAAAATAAACAAGTAGCACAAAAACAATAATAAGTAAGCATACATACATACATGAACAACCCGCTAATAAAAATTTCTTCTTCTTGTTGGCCTTCTTATGTTGCCTTGTGCTGTTTCATTCTTGGGCGTCGCTCTTGCACGAGTTCGTTGGCTCTTCTACTTGGCATGTGCATGTGTGTGTGTGAGTGTATGTGTGTTTAGAAAACTGTAAGAAAAGCAAGTGTGTGAAAAATATGGTTAAAACAAAATTCCACCACAAAAATAAAAAGACGTAGGAGAAGTCTTTGGCTCTCTCAGCCTCTCTTTCACAAGTTTACCGGTTTTTTTTTCTTTGCAAAAACAAGTCCTACTAGTTTAACACACTACAAGTCAAAAAGAGATGGTCATAACATTTTTAGCAGAGACAAGAACCACATTTTTTTTTAATTTAGGTGTGCTGTGAGAGTTCAAGTGCGTCTCTCTCGCACGCGATGTGCGCGGGAAGAAAAAAATTTCTACAACTGCCATGTGTAAGTGTGTGCGGGGAATGTTGTCAAGAATTCTAAGAATTTTGCACCAAGCGAGCATAGAAAACGGGGCGCGGACCCCAAATGAGAATATGGCAAAATAAATTATACATAAAATCATTTAATGCGTCGTTTACAAAAAAAATCTAAATTTAATTTTTTGAAGAAAAAATGCAATTCACGCAATAGCACACACACACAAACACACATATGCAAAGAGCAGAAAATGCTTTGAAGTCGCCAACAGTTTTTTTTTTTAATAAAATATTTTATTTTATTATACTTTTGATTTACGTTTTCATTAATTACCCACTAAATAATAAGATATTAACGTAACAATAACAACAAAACCACGCCGACAACGCGGTTGCCGTTAAACACCACAGAGAAACACGACCGCATCGCAAACACTTTGAAAGACAACTGCGAAATGCATTGGATTAGTATGACCATAAGTGGCTAAGGGGAATATACTGAATTGAACGATTGGGTGGGGGAAAATACTAACAAAAAGTATTTTCATAAAGAAAATTCTTTTTATTATTATTAAATAAATGATAAATTATATATGATAAATAAATATATATAATAATTATAATAAAAAATCAAATGATTTTGATTGATAATAAATAAAAATCAAATGCTTTAAAATTAGATTACAATTTATAAATTTTGGATTTGATGTAATTTTTTTGCAACTTTCGTGGGTCCCGAGTTTTTGGTAAAGGCCAATTCTCAGATGCCAAAAAATTTTATTTTCGTCACAATGCTTCATATGAACACACTTTTGTAGAGCTTTGAAATCAGAATGCTTTTGAACAGCTGTCTTATTTATATGAAGCATAGTGCCGAAAATAAAATTTATGTCATCTGAGAATAGGCCTTAAACTCGAAAATTGTTCAAAATGATTTTAGATTTTACTCAATGTACAGTTTTATTTAAAGAAGCTGCTAAGGAAAATGCCAATTGGAATCGAATATTAAACAGGGCTGACAACCTCTCAAAATTGGAAAGGTGTTCACTCTGAGGTTCATAGCTTTTTGGTTAAGGATCACGGAGCGGAGATCTGAATCTTCGGTGAAGCTTGGTTAAGCCTCTTGAAAAGGAATTTAAAAATTTATTTCATAGCATGTATATACTTTATGTAAATTCCTGGATAAAATATTAAATTTTCCCAGTTTATTCTTATCAATATGGGCTCTTTGCTTAGATAAAACAAATTAAAGAGAACAAATAAGCAATAGAAATTTTTTTTCTATTTTCAAATTCGGTAATTGGGATTATAGATTTTTTTTGTGAAGTATGAGCTCTAAATAGTAAGTAGAAAAGACAAAATGAATAACGCAAACTTATTGTGAATCAAAGGGAACCAGGAAATAATACCGGAACCGTTACCCGGAGTAAACCGTTCAAAGCCAGGTTCCGGTATCGCAACCGGAACCGATATTAAAATGTTTTACAACCGAAAACCGTTATTATAGCCACCGACAAAAAAGGAACCATTCCGAAACGCTTATACCGGTATCGTTTCGGTTTCATATTATTTTTCTTACTTTTTAATGATTGTTTATAATATAAATATATTTATTTCAACTGATAAAAAAGCAATATATTTAGATAAAGAAAAACCAGAATCAATTATTTTTCTTTTCTTTGTTAAATATAAACCTTCTAACTAAATGTAAAGAATTTGTAAGTCTTACGAAAATCCTCGCGTGAATATAGAATCGTCAGAAAAATGATAATATAAATTTTAGAAATTAAGTTTCTGGATTTTAATCAAATTTCGAACACAAAAAATTTAGTTTTAATTTTTTTTAAAATGTAATTTTAGGAAAATCTAAGGGCAGATATATTGGATTGTAATCCTAAAGTATGTGCTCAAATCTATTCCAAGATCTTTGACGGAAATATATAAGATTTTAAAGCGGATTATTTCGAACCATTATTGAGAAATATTTGTCAGCTTAATGAGAAATGACCCTTAGACGAGGTAGTCTGGGCAGCATAAAAATAGAGAATTACAGGATTCTTAATTCTAGGTTTTTTTTTCAGAGTGAAGGGCTACTAGAAGAAGCGTGGACAGAAGCGTTTAGCGAAATTGTTCGTCCAAAAATTAAAAAGTCTTGAAATCGATATATTAAAAAAAAACGTTATTTATAGTATAGTACCGGAACCGATATTCGTTTCGGGATTAATCCCGAAATCTCTTCTCAAAACACGAGAGATTTTAAACCAACCGAAAAAGATTTCCGGGACACCGAGAATTGGATGAGTTGGAAGAGATTTTCGTGGATGAATCAGTCAGTAGGAATTAGAGATTTATATAAGTACAACGTAAAGTCCTTGTGAAACTACGAAAAACTAGCTTGATACATTTTAAAAATTTATTGAACTCCTTTTCAGGTTCGGAATGAAAAAATTAATATGCACAGATTCAGAATTGCGTAATAACTCGACTTCGGAGCGGTTCACGATCCCAGAACGTGTTGAAATTAAACTTATTATCAAAAAAAGTATAAGTAGTCTTCATACTACATTTTGAGGCTCTAGCTAACCCTGAGCTAACAGAAAATAAGAAGACTGTGTCAAGTTTAGAGCTCAAAAGTATTAAATCAGAGAGAATATTTTCGGAAAAGCTGAAAGGCGGACAAATAAGGCGGTTACCCTATCGTCATGCTGATTTTTATACCCTGTATTTAAAAGCAAGGATTGGAAATGTTTCCGCTCAAATCAAATTTATATATATATAATTAATTATACGTATTGCAATTTAAATATGGGCATTTTTTTTTCTGACGCTGGTCGTCAAATGTAAAAAAATGTGAAGCCCAAAAATTTTTAATTTTAGTAATTCAATAGCACTTTATTTAGAAAAAAAAAAACGACCCAGAGGATTCAAAGAAATCGTAAAAATATGCCCTGACGTGACGTTACTTAAAACGGAAGTGGGTTTTGACCCGACACAATCTACTCTGCGAATTGAGAAACTCTTTGTATGAAAATTTTCAGTAGTTTTTTGAATATATAATTTTCCAATTTACCAAATATAAATCTCATTTCTCGTTCTTTTTTATTAGCTTCTTTATATCTGACGTGACGTTACTGACGTGACGTTACTAAAATTTCATTTGGCAATTTTTAAGTGAAGAAAATTTTTCTTAAATTATTTAACGCAACAAAAAAATCAATTTTAATTGTAGCTAAAATTTTGCGAAAAGAGTGGAATTGCTTAATGACTCTGAGAGCTGTAAATCGAAAAGAGAAAATGCACTGAAAAATTGGCCAAAACGTAAATTTGTACTTTCTAGCCCGATATATCGCTATCTGTACAAAGGAAGCTGAAACCTTAATCAAAAATATTTTGCATATGGGGCATTTCTTTTCTGACGTGACGTGACATTCGTACGATAAAATATAAAAAAAAAAAATGAAAGAGACAAGTTTTTAAAATTCTTTTTTATATTTTAGTAGTAATTCAAAAGCACTTTATTTAAAAAAAATAACAAGAATCGACCCAGAGAATTCAAAGAAATCAGTTAAAATATGCCCTGACGTGACGTTACTTAAAACGGAAGTGGGTTTTGACTTGATAACAAAATTGCAAACTCTGCGAATTGAGAAACTCTTTATGTATGAAACTTTTTCAGTTGCTTTAAGAATAATATAGTTTATTTTCCAATTTACCAAATATAAAAATCATTTCTCGTTCTTTTGTATTAGCTTTTTATATCTGACGTGACGTTACTGACGTTACGTTACTTAAATTTCGTTTGCCAATTTTTAGTAAAAGAAAATTTTCTAAATGATTCTACGCAACAAAAAAATCAATTTTAATTGTAGCTAAACTTTTGCGAAAAGAGTGGAATTGCCCAATGACTCTGAGAGCGCTGAAATTGAAAAAGAAAATGCACTGAAAAACTGGCCAAACGTAAATTTGTACTTTCTAGACACATATATCGCTATCTGTACTTAGGAAAGCTTTAAACTCGTTAATTAAAAATATTTTGCATATTTACTTTTTCTAAATCAAGTAAGAAACAACTTTTAATTAACTTTTAATTTTTCGGTCTTGGTAGACTTTTCTACGGAAATGCCCATATCTTAAAAACCTCTTATAAATTTTTTATTAAATACTTTTTAATTTAAAATAATAATATACAAATATACTAACAGAGTATAAAAACGGTAAACGGTCACTCTACAAACTACTGCCTGACTTTTGCTTTGCTCGCTCATTCACACACTATGCCTCCCTCGCTCTCTTCCCGCTCGTTGAAAAAATGCGGCGGCATAAATAACAACAAATGCGGCTTCGGCTTCTTTAGCTTTTGGGGGCTTATTGTAGTTGTTGTTTTTGTTTTGGTGCTGCCAGAATGTTTCGCACGCTGCTGCTGCAGTAGGATCAACATGTTATTGACACAGCCCAGACGTTGACTTCGGTTTGGTGGAGCAAAAATGCACACAAACAAGAAGCGAGGCAGGGCGGTGGTACAAAAATAAAACCCAGGGACAGGCGGCGGTGGCGGCAGCAGGCAGGTAGCCAGCCCAAAACGGGACGAACAGGATGAAACTCAGACGACAACAACAACAACAACTTTCTGCCTCTTTGGCGAATTCGTGGAACTGGGGATTCTGGTTGATGCGCAGGCGCGCACGTAAACAACATTCCACAAGAGATTTCTCGATTCAGGTCCACCATTCCCTTTTCTTTTTTCAAAAGATTTTTCTTAATGTGCGCGCCAAAAACTTGAGAAGAGAATTATGATTATTTTTGTTACATTAGGTTGCCAGATCTTTGACATTTGCACCCAAAAAGAACGCCCACAAACTACTTATTTCCGGTAGACAGTTTCAAGTCTTGAAAGAAGTGGGTCGTCGACATCGACACCATTCCAAAGCCAATTGACGTCACACACACACACACACTCACTAAAAGTCAAACCTGGCACAATGTTTTCTGGGTTACCGCTTGCGGATGTTGTATTGAGTGTTTTGCTGCCGCTCTCTGTCTTATTGAGATCTTTAGGAATTCATATGAATAACACTTTTTCTTGAAGACATTCTTCTCTTTGAAATTCAAAATTAACTGTTATTTGTGTGTCGCAACTACTAGAACATACAGGTTCCAACTGTACCAAAAACATGATGATGATGATGATGTACAACACAAATGTTAATAGATTGCCCTAGGACCTGAGCTTGCTTCGGCCCTTCTACTCTCACTCATTCTCTTTGTCCGCTACGCTTTTGCACTTGAATTCTGTACCAGTTGTTGTTGTTGCTGTTGTTACAATTGTTGCACTTGTTGTGTGCGGTTTAGGACATTGAACCACCATCCCAGAGACAAATGCAGAAATTGCACACGCAACTTCTGTGAAGGGGAGGCACATCAATTTGTAGAAGAAGAATACAAAAATCAATAAAACTATGTCCGACGATGACGATAAAAGGTCATGCTCAAATAAATTGTCTGTTTTTTTTGTTTGCCAATTGTTGCTGGGTCGTCTAGTCTGGGTCGCGTCGCGAGACGTCCGACTAGACTACATGCAAATTGTAACGGTAATTATTAGACGAACACACACACACAAACAAACACACGCGTGTTTTTGCTCTCAAATTATTTGCTCGCTCTCTCTTCTTTCTGGTTTGTGTAGAGTTCGACGGCCTTCTTACGTAAAAAACAGCAACAAAGCGCAGCGGCATTTTTTGTTTCTAATAAGCAAAATGAGGGGGATTCAAAGAAGGGGAGCCAACATTTGCAGCGTTGCCATATCGGGCGGGGAAAGGCAAGGCAGCAGGCAAACTCGTTTTCAACTGTGTCTTTGCAACTGTACAAGAACAACATACAAATAACAAGAGCAACAACAACAACAAAAACCAAACACACAGCGCAGACGCCAAGCCCACCGCATTCCCCCGGCACCGCTACCCATTCACTACTCACTGTCTGTTTGTCTGTCTCGCCTGCCCGTCCGTCCATCCGTCCGGGTGTATGTGTGAGTGTGTGTGTGTAAGCGATTTTTATTTTTCTGAATGTAAAGGAAGTGGCACGTACTGTACTACTCTCTCTACACACCGCCGCCTGCTACCGGCAATAACAACAACAACAACAGCAGCAGCAACGGACAGCCGGATCAGACCGAGGAATGAGA
The DNA here is from genome assembly GCA_018904225.1 of Lordiphosa mommai. Lineage (NCBI taxonomy): Eukaryota > Metazoa > Arthropoda > Insecta > Diptera > Drosophilidae > Lordiphosa > Lordiphosa mommai. Next base: position 920,686 of record JAEIFT010000050.1, on the reverse strand, counting down.
GCGTTGTGTTTCATTTGCCATTTTGTTCCTAAGCAGCGCGCACCCAATCGCACAGTGGTTTGAAAAGTGAAATTTGACTTTTGTTGTCGGCAAGTGAGATGAGCTGGCGGAGGGGAGAGAGAGATCAGGAGATAAGGGTGATGAGAGCGAAAGTTGAACGGAAATCCGTTTTGTGAGGGTCATTAATTCATTGTTGTTGACTGAATTTGAAGAAGGAATATTATATTTAAAATTTGAAGAGAATAATCATACATAAATTAAAAGTAATAACTAATTAAACAAAGCTTTAAAAATTTGATCTTGTTTTAAAACTAAGGGGGATTTTGTCTTTTTATTGTATTATTAAGCTAATTTCAAACAGGCTAATAATTTGCCCAAATTTGTCTAAATAACTATTACCTTAGACTTTGTAGGTCTTTAAACTGAAGCTATGGATCCACCTACAAATAATGTGCTCAAAAAGTTCTGAAAATTTCCCTATTTAGGCCTATTTTGCCAAATTTTAATCAAAATATGGTCAAATTTTTTGACTGTGTAAACTTAGCTTTACACTGTACGACAAACTCCACCTTTTTATGATTTCTCCGTCATTAGGACCCTTTAATTTTGAAACTTTGTTTTTATATCAGCATCACCGCATACCCAGTTTTTTAATTACAGCCTAGAATCGCGTTCTTTGGGTATGAGGTGATACTTACAAAAGTCCCAAGTTTATGAATTTAGGAGCCTACTTACCGGGGTAATTTTTGAAAAGGAACTGTGTCATAATTTGTAACAAAATCTACGTTTTAGTTTTGCAATTGCTGATTTAAAAAATAAAATATAATTTTCTTTATCTATAACTTCATACAATAACGCCCAAAGTACAACCAATATTTTAAAGTTCTTTTCTCATCACTGCAACCATTATACATTGAGAAATTGACATGTTTTTTTTATCAGAGATGTAAACTGCTCGGGAATTAGGGATAGTTTGGTTTACTGATGTTATGAAGCACCGGTTCTGTTCTGAACGTAGTTTTTGGAGCTTATCAAACCGTGGATTCGGTTTGGTCTAGTGGTTCACGCTTCCTATATTTTCAGGCCTGTTTTTGGCTACGAATTTCTCAAAATTATACATATCCATATGGAAATGTTCAATTTTAAATTTCTAAAAAATTATTTAATTATGTCCACCGTCCCTAAGTCCCAGGATTATATTTCAAGAAGTTCCCTTAACACCTCGAATATCGGTGTATATTTATTATAATCATAACCACTATGGTTTCCACGAAACTGGAGAGTGAGTTAGTCCATTAATTTTATTTTTAAAACAATAAGAGCTCTTACCAATATTTTGAAGTCGACTAGAATAAACAGAATAAAGTGCCGAACACGCAAGAACCAACTCACTCAATTCCATTTATAACCAAGAATATTAAGAAAACAAAGGAGAATTTTTGAAGTCGTTCAGAACCAGATTATGTGGAAACTCTGAAATATATTATCTGAAACAGTCATACCACCGATGCAACCAAACGGTTCTTCATAAAGGAAATAAGGCTGGGTTTCCACTGGTTTCGACATGACATGTTTTCAATGTCAAATGACAAGCTATTCACAATAAAATATGACAACATGAAGGCCTACAAGATTAACATGTTTCTTGCATTAATCGTTACAATTACTTCATTATATCCTTTTGTCATTTAAAGACTTTTTGGGACGAGTTGAATAAAATTTGTTGTGTTTTTTAGAAATTTAGAATAATGGGAATTTTAATAACAAATAAATGCTTGTATTATTTGTTTGACAAAAATTAAGATTAGCAAAGAAAAAAATTTGGTAATGTTTTGTTTAAAAAATGCATCTTCTTCAGCTTTTTTCTAGTATTCTAAATAATTTAATAAAAAAAAAATAGTTCCTGAACCTTTTTGACATTATATAGAAATTTTTGGGTGGGAAGAGATTTTCGTGACACCTTCGATTATATTAAATTAATCGCATGTATTTGTTACTAAAAAATATTGTTATAAAAAAATCATGGGGATTATTTAAATATTGATATTTTAGGCGTGCTTTTAAACAATATTTACATACATTTCATGTATGACTCGATCCACTGTGCAGTGTTCGAACCGACCACACAAACAGCTTACTTGCGTCAGTGTGGCAGACAGACAAGTCTGTTCAAGAAGAAGAAGACGACAATGAGACAACGACCGAAGAGGCTCTGTGGCAAGGCAAGTGTGTGTGGACGAGGGCGGGCTGCGGGTGTGCCGCAATATTATAAACAGGAAATGGAATTTACACACACATACATACACACGCAAACACACACAAACAGAGGCCACAAATTGGTGATGAGCCGACAAACGGATGCGCTTGCTTAATTGACAAATGGGCACACAAGAGAGAGAGAGAGAGGAGAGACAGAGTGAGAGCGTAGAGATGATTGAAATCAATAGTAGCCAAAACACAGGGCGTAGCCGGTAGGGTTAGGTCTTTATTAATAACAAAATATTTAGAATTTAATTTGTTTAAAACAAATAATCCTCTTAAAATTAACTGGGGCTACACCTCTGGCTTTAAGCAAGTGAGTGGAATGTGTGAAAAAACGCGGCCAATGACGCTAGATGTCTGGAGAAGACTGAGAGAGCAACCAAAGAATGTGGAATTCAGGAATGTGGTTTAAGTTTCTTTTAGTAATGAGGAAAAAGCCGGGTTTATATGCACATGCATATACACATACATATGTGGGTTTATTTGTCTAAGAAATGCACAACTTTAACTTTTTTTTTTGCTTTTAAAATAATGACATGTCTGTTATATGATACAAATATTTGGGCTTAATTTTTGGTATTTTAATACATAAATACATACATATGCGTGCATGTGCAACGCAATTGCAGATGGCGTTGTCGCGTGTGTAATAAGCAATGAATGAAATTTGGTTGTACACACACACACACACCCACAAACTTTTAGAGCAAAGAGAGAAAGTCTACGCACACACAGTTATCAAAATTACTGTTCACTCAAATGACGTAGGACGTAGTAAAATTTCATAGTTCTGCAAAACCAACAACAAAAAGTCTCCACATTTAAAATAAACAAAAAAAAAATGCTGCAAAAGACGCAACTGTATTGAAATGAAAGAACGGCATGGTCCATATGAAGAAGGGAGATGGCTTTAGTACACACTCACACATACACACTTACTAACTGCGTAAAAATGGCCGAAATAAATTTTTTGGAAACACACTCACACACGCACTGACTTTTTAGATACTATTCGATTAATCATCACTGACTTTTGATTATGTTGCACTTACTTTATTATTTTCATATAGTTTATGCACTTTATTTGATTATTTTAGGCCATTTTAATTAAAAAAAGGAAACATTTATAGATCCGAAACGCGTCTAATTTTTTTTCAGCTAGCGTTTGGAGCAGTGTGACCAAACACCGATACCTATTTTTTGTAAGTTTATCGCTACGCTGGCGATGGGGGTAAGAATATCGATAGTGAATATCGATAACAGTATTGTTGAAATTCTTTCAACTGGGGTGGCAACTCTGACTCGTTACTCGAGTACCCCAAGCGACGCCATTTCAAAACAAACGCGCGGCAACGAATTACTTTTTTTTTTACTAAGAAAATTTGAAATGGGTGCCAAAGCAACAAAAATGGAGGGCAGCTACTCGCCCGATACTCCCACACTAAACAAATTACGCCTGGCAAGCCAAAACCAGCAGCAGGAGCAGGTGGAAATGGAAGCCACCACGCCAACGCGAGAGTCAAATCTGCTAGATCCACGCTCTCCCAATGGTTGTCGCACTCCACTTAATGTAAGTGTTAACCATATAAGTATAAGGGAATCCATTTTGTATGTAAATGTTATGATAAAGTTTCTACAGGAGCGGCCGGAGCAGAAGCAGCTACAGTCTGGATGTTCCCACTCTGCGGGCGAAACTGCGTTCGCTGAGTTTAGAAAGCGTTTAATGAAAGGCTTCTCCTTAAATGATCCACGTTCGCCCCAACTAAATCGCACGCCCCAATATTGATGAGGTGCGTTCCCTTAATATGGATGACACTTTTGCGGATCTTTTTGTGGACACACGTGCACCCGCAGCCGCTGCCTCGACAAGCCCCACTGAAACTCCCACACCCGATAAAGATGTGTCGTTGGAAAGCTTTGGCACCCCTTTGAGCCACAACAATAGTTCCCTGGAGATCATTTCCCTTGCCCTATGATGCCGAGGACACAATGCCTTGCGAGGCCAAGCTACTGAGTACACCCATGCAGGAACAAAACCAATATGATCCACGTTCGCCCAGTATTGGTGTGGAACGTACGCCCATCATTTTCTGCGATGATGCCGAAGATGAGGCACGCGAGGCTCAAATGTTGGAGCAAATTCTGGAAACTCTAACCCTTAATCTTAGCCACGAGAGCAGCATGGCCTCCTGTGCCAGTGCAGCCAACGAAATGCCACCTGCCAATAAACATTTGGAGCGCGTACGCTTGGGCACTAAAGTCGTGGGGCTCCGCGCAAGCCCGCCCGATCCAGTAAGGCCCAAATCTATGTGGATAAAGAGGCGGATCATTCACCAAAGCCGACTACTCCCTTGGCAACGGGACAAAAAAGGACGCCCTTGAGCTGTGTCAAGAATCGTCCACATTTGCGTTCACGCTCCGTGGAGAAGGTATTGGGCAAATCGCCACAACTGCCGCTTCAGTCGTTCGATGATCAATTTAATCCTCCGATTTACGTCGGAATGTGCCCAGTTTGGGTATACTGTTGGCAGGCGAGGATAGCTTGGATAACTCTATTTACTAAAATTGATTTAGTAGTTCAAAAAATCACATAACTTAAGCCACCAACACATCATCATTTTTTCATTCATTCATACATATATCACATATCTTTTAAATAAATTTTTATATACCAATGAACAAGCTGAAGAAAGTTTGAGAGAAAGACGGGAAAGAGATGTAGATGTTCCAACAAGCAAGAGCTTTTAGAAAACATCATGAAGTTTCCTTCATCGCGTAAATCCTGACAAACTTGTGCATGGCTACTTACTTCCAATAGCTGGTGAAGGTGACCGAATGTGTAAAAGCAAAATACGGCCACTTGTGAAGGTCTCATCCCATATAGTTAGGCAACTCAACTTGGATGGATCACACCCTTCTTGATTGAAAATGTCATCGATCTGAAAACACTTCCAAGAGGTGTAGCCGTGAAAGACCCTTTTGATGTCAAATTCATCGATTTAAAAGTAAGTCAAAATTAAGCGTTTAATAACGATTACCTTTCACGTGAGAGAAAACTGAAACAGGCCTGATAACCTTTTACCGACTCACTCATTTTGGCAACGTCCTGAATCGAACTTCGATTCTTGATTATTCCCTCTATCAAGGCAAATGCAAGAACAAACTATGACAAATTTGGGTGGTTATAATCAAGGCTGTAAACCTCCATAATTATACTCTGTACCGAAGATAAACGATAGTAGAGTTGTCGCAGAAGGAAGCATCTCCGCCCTATTGAAAAAACGTCCTATCTGTAATAAAAATTTTCGAAACATATTGTTTTCAAACCATTTAGACGCATACATTTTACTCGTCATTACTTACTTCGATCCCCCACATCGTTTTCCAATCAGATGAACGAGAGCTGCCCCCCCAAACTGAAAAAACGTCATATCTCTATTAATTTTAAAAATATTGTTCAACCATTTATATACAAAACAATTCAGATCAGATGAACGATGGGCAAACAAAAAAGGCACTGGCCGATATCGTTTTGGGCATTACGTAGTTTTCAATTTACGTACAATCTTTGACAGGTACAGAGTATATTATAGTCGGGCTTTCAATTACTTGTTTTAGATGAGGTTCGGTTCGGGGGTTCGAACACGGGAGGATATATAGGTTTGGTTCGCGGACCGGTTCCTGCAACCCCTTAACCCCAGGTTTTGGTTTGAACCTTGAATCACTGGAAAAAACATTTGTTTTGAAGACCTATTTAAACGTTTATTTCCGAAAATATTTTTTAACACTTGCTTAGTTTAAGTCGCAAATAAGGAAGAACTTAATACAGACCTTATGTTAAATTATAATTTTTTCTGATTAAGAAGCTTGACTCGACATTCTGCACTTTCGACCAAGAAAACGATTGCAACAACAAGTCTTTCCAGAGATGTCAGAGTAGTCCAAAATCTACCAGTTGACCTGACATCGAGGCAAATGTGAAGCAGGCAATCTTTTGTAAGGCAGAACGCAGGAATGCTTATGGCAACGTGTAGTGGTGAGACATAGCCAACTCGATGTGCAAAGCGCTCAACAAACCTATGGAGTCTAAAAGCGTATTTAAAACATCGGCGGATTCATTGTTAGCCTTCTATTATATTAGATAATTTTCCGTCATTGATAGCATGTTTGTTAAAGGTGAGCACTTGCTGAGGTGGCTATAAACGCGTGGTGGCTTTATTTCTTAACATAATCACTTTTACTTGGCTTTACTTTGAGAAGTTCGGCACAATCGGGAAAGTCGGGATCAGGCTTTAAAATATAATATCCGTGAAGCAGTCAACCGAACCAAAGCTGCGGTTCGGATTGCTACGAAACCATATTATAATCCAAACCGGTGGATTAAAATCTCTGTGAACCACAGAACCGATCTACTCCTAAGGGGGGTCTTCTACCTTTAAAAAAATTTTTTTTCGATATTTTTGTTTTGCATTTTTATTATAGCTTCCCCTTCAAATCATATTCAAAAATTCGAAATAGTTTAGCAGATATTGTCATTTTAGTAGAGCAATGTTGTTGCTCGAAGCTTTAAGTGCGTTTTTCTCGAAAACCACGTTTTTTAACCAGGTAGCCATGATTGAGGAAGTTCTACTTAACCGATTTTGATCAGACATGTTGTAATTGACGAAGAATTGATGTAATTCAACTGTACCTTAATCAAGAGGAAAACATTTTTTTCTTTTTTTTACACTAAACTACAAAACAAGACTTAAAAATGGAATGATTTTTTTAAATTGCCGCCAAATTGAAAAATATGATTGAGGTTCGGCCAGAATTATATCAATTGATGATAACCTCATTTACCGTTTTCATTTTTTTCAACTTTTTTTTTTGAGACCTCAATGGCAGATCGTTAACTTTTAACTAGGAACTGCAAAATATTTATTTTTTTTATTAATAAATAACACAAAACAAAATTGAAAAATCTCTTATGGCATTCTCTTTAGAATTTAAAAAAAAAACACTCAAAAAAACCATTTTTATAGACCCCCTTAAGAAAATTTAAAAATATAATTTTTTGTTTATTTTTTTGTCATGATACATTAACTATGAGTTAATCAAGCTATCGTTCGTTTGAATCCATAATTGCGGTAAATGAGCGCCCAATTTTGATAATAAACGACCCTGAGTTTTGCAAAATTCTTAATCCAATTCTATATAAACTTTTAGGATTAGCGAGTATAAACTTTGTCAGGTACAGGTTATACAGGTTATCGGGCTTGACCGATTTCCAATATTTTCTAGCATTGTATTGCATAGTAGATGGTTTTTCAAAAAAGACTGCAACAACTGCAAGTTAGACATGAAAAATAAACAGATAACGCCAATATAACGATTGGATCCGATTACTTAAGCAGTTTAACCGGGATAAGGTTTTACTTGGGTTACCAGTTAGAAGGCATCAGCGGATCTCTGACCGATAAATAAAACATTCAGCCCTGTTCCGAATTCCGAGTCGATTTTCGTGGAAACGTTTCTATTTCGAGTTTAAATAAATTATTTGTATAAAGAATGTAAGGAATGTCAAGGAAAAAAGAATACGTCATCTAGTAACCACAGATTTGTTTGTCTTATAGGTGAATTAATAAAACTACAACAAGTAAGAAAGTCGGTCAAGCCCGACTGTAATATACTCTGTACCTGTTTGTATGTAACTGATAACTTTAAAGTTTGAGGTTTTTTCAAAATCTGGGGGTGGCAACTCTTTCGACTATCGTTCATCTGGTTGAAAAACGATGTACGGGCTCGATAAGTAATGATGGGTAGAATTGCACCCGAGGACATAACTTGTAAAAATAAAATTTGTATAATTTCCTATTAACATAAACATATCTATATTAGTCACGCGGGAATCACGCGTGATTTCTGACCGCAGGCCATCTCAATTGCATCTCTCCTCTCATACTTCGTCTTGCCTACTTACACAAATATCTATTGGACAGAAGGGAGGGGGGAAACTGAAAGCGGCGCAGTCCAGTTAGCTACAGACAGACGGACATGGCTATATCGACTCGGCTGTTGATGCTGATCAAGAATATATATACTTTATGGGGTCGGAGATGCTTCCTTCTGGCTGTTACATACATTTGCACAAACCCAATATACTCTGTGTACCTTCGGTACAGAGTATAATAAAATTCAAAGTAGAAACGTTTATACAAAAATCGACACGGAATTCGGAACAGGGCCGATTGATTCTGCTAACTGCGTCTATTTTATTGATCAAGAAAAAGGTCTCATTTTAAAGTAACTTTTGAAGAAAATAATTTTACATTTTTATAATTTTTTGGTTAATAAACCAAATATTATTTCCAATATTTTTTAGATATCCATTTCTACCTCGCAAATAAATTAGTGGTTAATTCGCATGGACGATCGTTCATATCGTGATTAAGTTCTGATCTAAGCTCTACACAATTTTCGGTGTGCCCATTATTGTTGGGCTCTCCAGGACCCCATTTTAGAAAGATTGCTTCTAAGCCTGTAGTCTCTGATATGTATACACCCTCCTTGCCTATGTCATTTATGTCCACCCAATAACTTTTTATCTTTGTTTATGGTTTTCTTCACTGCCTCTAGTTCTTCTTCGTTTTGAATGCTAAATAGGTGGGCACCCAACTTATGACATTTCTTAACAGCGTCCTGCCAATTGAGTCGCTCTTCATTTTCAATATAATAATAGTTTGAACCGATTCTTGTAAAGTTTTTCAAAAAATTGAGCTGAATTTGTAAAAAGTTTTTCAAATCAGTGATTACTTCTGCATATGAAGCAACTTGTAGCTGAGCGTCTTTCAGTTGTTTTTCCGTTTCCTTTAATTTGTGAATAGTATCCTGTTGCTCCTTAAAGCGACTCTCTAAATTCTCAAAATGCGGTTGGTTGTCCATTGAACGCTCAGCAAATGTGACTTGAAATAGTTTGTAAAAGTCATTGGATGTTTTTAGCTTAATTTCACAGGCGTCTAATCGTTTTTGAATAGAGGATATATAACGCAATATGGGTTGGACGACCTCATAGGTGTCGGGGGATTCGGATTGGGATTCGGCTTTCTGCACAAGAAAATATAAAAGCATTAAGAATCGATTTTACTTGCTGCAGCATCTGAAAAGTACTCACCACTTGCAAAATGACTTGGCCAAAATAAAAAATAAAACTATGTACCGCATTGTTCGATCTAAAAGGAACAAATAAATTTTGGAATGATTTTAAAATCGATCCAATCACCTTATTTTATACCAAACTGAGAATCATTTTTTCACAATTTTTCTTATCAATGAAAGTCCGGTAATCCATACAGCTGATAAGACTAAACAGAGATTCTGCATGTTTATAATGAAAAAAAATTTATGATTTTTCAAACTTTGCGAACATATATATTTATACCCTTGCAGAGGGTATATTAAAATTGTGCTGATGTTTGTAACGCATAGAAGGAAGCATCTCCGACCCCATAAACTATATATATTCATGATCAGCATCAATAGCCGAGATGATCTAGCCCTGTCCGTCCGTCTGTCCTCCCGTCTGCCCGTCTGTCTGTTTCGATGTTATCTCCGCCCGCAGTTTTGAAGCTATCTTGACCAAACTTTGCAAAAAGTCTTTAAATACATATAGGCTGCACATTTGTCGGAACCGGCCGTATCGGATCACTCTATCATATAGCTGTCATAGAAAAGATCGCTCAAAAAACTAGTTCTAGTAAGAAAAACTTTTTTGTTTCATATTGTAGCGTCACATTATTTTCTTACCATAACCATAACACTAAATTACTTAAAAGTAACAGTAAAATGTAAAAAAATTTGTATTAGGGTTACACTATTTAAAAATCAAACTAATAGAAAGACTAGTACATTAACAGCAAAAAAAAAAAAAAAAAATATTGTAGCGTCACCAAACTAGGTATAATGGTTTTTTGTCTTTTTTTCAACCGATAGTTTTATGAAATAATTTTTTCTGGTTAAGGATATCCAAATACATATTTTACAAAAAATCTCTCGATGGGACAATCAATTAAATAGCAAGGAAAATAGTTTTCCAAAATAAAATTTTGTATAGTAAAAAATAATATTTTGTGAAATATTGTCAACCACGGCGGATATTAAAATGTTGCTTTCAAATTACTTCGTTGATTTGACATAACTCAAATCAGGAGTCCAAAAAAACTTTTAAAAAATTTTATATAAGGAAACGATTTTTCCTCGCGCATTAATTGATTGTCCCATCGCACAGTGGTCGATTTCATAGGTCAAAAATAAAGTCAAAGTAAAAATTTGTCTCCAAATGTGGTCATCACTAATTCTTAAAACAACATGAAATTTAATGGTAAATCCCAGCAAGCAAAGTTAGGAGCGCTCAAATCTATGTGTCTGAAAAAAACCGAGCTTCAGAGCGTTTTTGGAGTAAACACATAAATTGGAGCGTTTTCGGAGCACATTCAGTGTTTTCTAAGCCCGGGCTCATAAAAAAGCTCCTATGTCTGAGCATGTTCGGAATTATTGTAAGTAATAAGTGAATAAAAACGGCGCTTAAAAAAAAAATAAGAACCTTTTATGAGGCGATTCAAGTGCCTAAAAATCAACTTTATGTGCCTTTTCTTAGGGTTTTCAATGCTTCATTGGGAGGGTGAAAGCACTTATATCAGAGTCAGAAAAGAGTCAGATTGAACTCAGAAATCATCCACATTAAGTGCGACCGTATACATAGAAACAAACGCTCTTTCCGGACTCTTTTTTGGACACTATATGACTGTGAATGCTCATAAAAAGTGCCAGAAAAGAGTCAGTAAACGCTCAAATTGCTTGCTGGGAAGTTGCTTTTGTTCTATTTCAATCGTATCCTTTACGAATACATACATAAGAGAGAGAATAAAAACACGTCGACTTTGCTGTTTGAGACGCATGAAAGTGAGCTCTTTCTGGAAAAATTTAATTAAAATATTAAATCATTTGGTATTGCGGCGCATTAAAATGAATACTGAAAAAAAGAGGTATTAACTATATATTTGAGTTGTTTTCATGTTATAATATGTTGTGGTTTTGTTATAAATGTGTTTTTTTCAGTTCCATTGTGATTGTTGTACCCAGCAAAAAGTTAAAAGAAAGTTGTGTTGCCCGTCATTCCCCGGAATGAAACTTTATTTATAATATTAGTTAATGTTATAAGATTCTAAAAACTGTTTCTTTCAGCTGCGCGCCTTTGCGCCCTTTTGAGTTATCTTCAATAACAGAAAGCGGTCTTGTGAGTTTTTGGCAGCTTTGTTGTGGGAATTTTTGTGCTATGTTGTTGTTTTCTTTATTTGTGCTTTGTATTGCTGTTCTATTGTAATTTATGTACTTAAATGTAGCTGATTTAAAAAATTATTTTAAATTAAAATGAAAATTAAATTATTCCAATTTTAATTTTATTGAACTTTTTACCTATATATTGGCACATCCTTTCAATGCAAACTATCTCGCCTACATAATTTACCAGGGACCGTAACAGTTATAAGTTTTATCAAAAAAGTCATTATTTAACAGTTATATTTTGCGTTTTATAATAAAACTTGGGAAATAACAATTATTTTTGGATTTTTATTTTAAAACTCCGGAAATACCAATTATTTTATGATTTTAATTTTATTACTCTGTTCATAACAGTTATTTTTGATTTTTATAAAAACGAGAAGGCAAAGCTAACTTCGACTGTGCCGAAGTTTTAATACACTTGAAAAAACTTTACTCCAGCTGATCTAACCGGTAAAATATATAGAGGATATAGTTATCAGATATTTTAAATTTTTAAATCATTGATAACAAAAATTTGATACCATAAAACAAAACTTTTCTTAGTAAAGCACATTTTTCGACCGATCGGTCCTATGGCAGCTATATGCTATAGTCCTCCGATTTTGATAAAATCTTCCAGAATTGTGTTAACGCATATAAAACTAATATATACCAAGATTGGAGACGCTACGATGAAAAATAAAAAGTTTTTCCCACTAGAACTATTTTTTGACCGACCGTTTATATGGCAGCTATATGCTATATTCATCCGATTTTAATAAATTTTTCCACAAATATGTAAAATCATCTAAAACTAATATATACCAAGATTGGTGACGCTAGAATAGAAAATAAAAAGTTTTTCTCACTAAGACTTATTTTCCGACCGATCGTTCCTATGGCAGCTATAAGATATAGTCATCCGATCCGGCCGGTTCCGACATATTAGTTGCGTGCAGCAAAAAGAAGACTCTGTACAAAATTTCAGCTCGATAGCTGTAAAACTGAGAGACTAGTTCGCGTAGAAACAGACAGACAGACAGACGGACAGACAGACAGACGGACGGACGGACAAGCGGAAATGAACTCGGCTCGTCGTCCTGATCAAGAATATATATAGTTTATGGGGTCGGAAATTAATATTTCTATGCGTTACAAACTTCGCAATTAATACATTTTCAAGGTATAAAAATTTCTGATAACGTTATTGATGACTTTTATAAATAAAAAGTCATCAATAAAATTATTCAAAGACTTTTATTTTAAAAGTCATAGCATAAAAGTCATTTGCATATATCGCAATGATAGAGCCATTGAGGACCAAATCGAAAAACTTATACTTGATCAACTCGGCAAGAGTAAACGACCCACTTCGTATTTGTTTTTAAGCCAATTGACATAGACATCGACTTAATGAAATATTGGGAAGAAAAAAAATTTGCTCTTTCCCATTTGTATCAACTGACAAAGGTTGTCAACAGCGTGCCCGCTACTCAAGTAAGTGTAGAGAGAGGATTTTCTGCACTAAAATTGGTATTGACACACTTGAGATATAATTTGTCTTCCGAATCCTTGCAAAAAGATTTTACTAATAAAATTAAATAATAAATAAAATTTTAATTTGATGTTACTCGAACTAGTCAAACTGATTAAGATTATGTTTACAAGTTTTTCCTCAATGGCTTTATTGTTGCGATATATGCAAATGACTTTTATGCTATGACTTTAAAAACAAAAGTCTTTGAATAATTTTTATTGATGACTTTTTTTAAATAAAAGTCATCAATAACTGTTATCATGTAAAAAAATTTATAAAAATCAAAAATAACTGTTATGATCAGAGTAATAAAATAAAAATCATAAAATAATTGGTATTTTCGGAATTTGCAAAATAAAAATCGAAGAATAATTCTTAATATAAAACTTTTATATAAAAATTGCAATATAACTGTTAATTTCTATTTTAACTGTTACCAGTAACTGTTATATCCGGTCCCTGTAATTTACTGATTTTTTTCTTGTATTATAAACTTACTATAAACTTGTTCTTAATTAAAAAAAAAAAAATTTTATTTTTATATAATTTTTCTTTGGCCAGGGTGAAAGTGGCTGGTGCAAGGAGGGGTTTTCAGCTGTTTAACCATGACCATTCTATGATTTCCTAATTATTACACTTATATTAAGCTGTAAATAAAATTTCAGTTTGACATCTCTACTGAAAGTATATTTGGCCGCTGACTCAATACAAGACCGACCACTGTGCACCGTGAGGTTTTTTCTAGAATACGTATTCGGATATCATTTACCAGAAAAAAAATTATTTCATAAAACTATCGGTTGGCCCTCCTTAAAAAAAAGACAAAAATCCATTAAATTTCGCTTAAATCCTACTTAAGAACAGACTTTTTTTAAACCTTTTATTTTTTCTCGGATAAAAGACATGAAATTAGTAGAATCACAATTTCGGTCGCTTAAACCGAATGCACCGTTACGATGCCTTAATATTTTTAGGTTTTATGTTCTTTGCGGTTTATCTCGCGAACTGTTGGGGGTGGGGATGTCCAAAAATGGGATTATATTCTCGATGTGTAGAACTTTGAACAGTACCGGTATTTTCGTTTCGGAATGGTTCCGGATTTTTCGGTTCCTATTAATAAGGTTTTTGGTTCTCAAGAATTGTTTAATATCGGTTTCGATACCGGTACGTGGCTTGAAACGGTATATTTGGGTTTAAGGTTCCGGTATTATTTCCTGGTAATAATATAAATAACTGATAAGATATCAAGGTTATATAAAGGGTAAACTACCTTTCGAATCTTCAAAAAATATATTTTTTTCCGGTACCTATCGGTATACCGTATTAAAACTGAAAACCGAAAAAACTAAGAACCCAAAAAAATCCGTAACTGAAACACTCAATTCGGAACTACCGTAGCCAAAATATGTTTCGAAAAGAATACCTGAAATAAAGTGAATTCAAACATTTTGAAAATAAGTATTGATTTATTCGAATGCATTAGAGAGCTGGATCATATTGGTCTTACATGAAAAGTTTAGAAGAACTTGGGTATGAACGTAAGGTGCCAACTCGAATGCTTTAATATTTTTAGAAATTAATTACCTGGAATCATCTGTGATTTTTGAATATATCTATTGCTATCAAAAATATTGCATTATAGTTTTTATCTCCTACTTCAGTATTTTGCTTCAAAGGCCACATTAAAAATTTCAGTTTTGTTGTAAAAAGTCCATTACTTTATCAATCAGTTCCTCATTCTCCTGGCCATCATTGGCCAGTACATGATCAAAGCCTTGATAGTCATCTAAATCACATTCAGATGGTACATCATCAATACCCTCGGTAAATTTCCATCCTCTTGCTATGCGCGTCTCTGGACGTGAGGTTAATCGCAGGGTTACAACCATATCCTGGCCATAGGTTTCAAGAAACCATTTGATATCATTCTTGCGACGTATATCACTGACAATGATGTAGGAATGCGTTTGCACTGTGACCTCCTCCATGGCCAGGCGACAAAAATGACCATAATCTTGTGAGCGTACTTTATCGCTCCACACAATCATGTCACGACGATATTGTTCCTTGTAGGGACCATCACTGAGTAAGGCACTGAGATCCAGTTGTAGTTTGCGGGCCCATTCCGTTTTAATGGGCTCCGAGATGCGTACTATACGAGCGCGATCTGAGAGACTAGAAATGTGAATGAATGACGGGGGGAAATTGTGGAAGTTTCTAATGAAATTCTTACCGTTTTTGTAGACGTTCGGATACATAATCCTTGCCACATTTGCGCTTGCCACTGATAAGCAAAATTTTCAGCATTGTTTTAGTTGGATTTGGCACCAACTTTCACTTTTCTTAGGCTGCTGCTGCTGCCGCCCTGGCTCTGCCCTCAATTTTGTTTGTTTAGGGAATAACTCAACCATTACCCAGTCTGGGTTAATTTTCAGGTCATTGTGGTAGTTGGCTTTGTGTTTATGTTAATTTTCATACATTTTTTTTAACAATTGAATTGCTTAAGTAATGCAAGAACAGCTGTTCGCCTCAAAAGTATCGATGCTTGTTGACTACGCGATGACGTAAAGTAACGTAACTGACGTAAATGGGAGAACAAAAACGTATGTTTAAATTATCTTTTTGTTTATTTGTCTTGCTAAAAATGTACATGCACATTTAATTTACTTGCTTTAAAAAAAACATCCACCCTTGATGCGTCCTGTAGTCCTTATATATTTATCTATAGTATTGCGTTTGCGGCCAATTGCTGTTGGAGTTTACTGCAACATTGCTGCTCTCATAGTTGGATGGGGGATTGTTGCCGCTTGGAACATTACTTCCTCCACCTGGCACTGCATTAGAGCCACCACCACCACCACTAGTGGGGGTTCTACCCTCCGATCCAGGTGGACCAGCACTGCCAAAGGAGGCCAAGACACTGCTATAGTAGGAAGCATCAGCCACCGTTTCCGATTGATGTGGTGCCCCCTTCTTAAGAGTTTGATGTAACGAGGCCTTGCCTTGATGACAATCCTGAGCATTCGCATTGTTAATTCTTGCCAAATTGGCCTGAGTAAGAGTTGAATGCGTATGGACGGAATTATGGGCAGCAGCCGCTGCAGCAGCTGATCCAGGTGGTGGTATAGAGCCAATTCCACTTACTAAGGGAGGCGGAGGACGTGCTAAAGAGCGTGCAGCAGCAGCAGCAGCCGCCGCCGACGAGGAGGACACAGAAGACTCGGAGAGCTGCAAGGGAGGGAGCAAGGAAGCAAGCAAACATTTTTTTTATACAAATTTTTTTGTTAAGTGCCATAGCTACCACTCGCCTTGCGCTGCAGATCCGTGAGCTTTGTTTGATCTCCACCGCTGCCGCCGCCAGTAGTTGATAGAGGTGGTGGCGGTGGCTGGGGTGCCACATGTCTGTGATTGATATGAGCCTGCAGATCACGCTGCGATAGATAGGTGCGTCGACATCCAGTGCTGCCATAACGACTTCCGCCATGGGTACACATAAAAACCGTACCCAAGCCACTTTGTTCAACTCTTAAAACTTTATCGCTGCAACGGGGACAACTCTTGATGGGTTCAGCGCGGGCACATTTCAAACAAAAGACATGTTTGCATGGTATCATTCGGCCATAGACCAAAATGGGTTTGTCACACTGATCACAGCAATGTATCATGGGATTGAGAACTTTCTCGCCAATGAGACTGACTTTATGATTCCATTTGAGGCGCAGCATGGGCTCGGGTGGACCCCGGGACAAGGTGGTAAAGGTGGGGGCTTCCAATTGTGATATGTCTGCTTCCATGTCAACTGGTAAAAGAAGTAAACAACATTTTGGTAAATTTGGTTAGCTCAGGTAAATCCTCACTTGTTGTTTACTCACTTGTTTGTGTTAGCACAGGCGGCGTGACCTGTACTGGTGGCTGCTGCTGCTGATGCAGCGGTGGTGTTAATTCCTGGCTTGCTGTTGCCTGTTCCTCTAACGCGGCAGCTGTTACTTCCACTTCATTTTCCTTGTCCATATCATGCATAATAGCATCCTCCGACTGTTCAATACTAGTTGGACTATCCTCCAGTATGCCAACGCCGGTGGAAATCACAGACGGCGCTCCTCCTGCTCCACCTAGTTCAAAAGCCGCTTCCAATGCACTGTTGCTGCCCTCATCAATTTTCTTGCCACGACCACGTCCCCTACCGCGTCCACGGCCCCGCGCACGTGTACGACCACGGCCACGACCGCGTTTTACTTCTTCAGTGTCCATTTTGTTGGATAAGTGCAATTTAATTGGTTAATTTAATGTATTTTTTCGCGTTTGTTTAGTTCTCTCTCTTCATTCAAGACCAAACAGGGATGTCAACTATTTACTTTTAGAGATGAGCAAGTATTTTTGAAGTAACGAGTCACAGTCGTGACACTAAGCAAAAGTAACTGGTTCCAGTTCATAGAGCTGAGCAAACACAAACTAGGCATATCTATTTTAACAGGAAATAATACCGGAACCGAAACCGGAACCGTTAACCGAAATAAACCGTTTCAAGCCACTTACCGGTATCAAAACCGGAACCGATATTAAACATTTTTTGAGAACCGAAAACCGTTATAATAGGAACCGAAAAAACCGGAACCTTACCGAAACGCTAATACCGGTACTGTTTCGGTTTTTTATTATTTATTTTTATTGATTTATGATTATTTGAAATATATATTTCAACCTGTAAAATAGCATCGTATACACTCAGAATAAAAAATCTGACTTTTCAGAAATTCGGCCAAGAAGGATCAAATTATTTTTTTAGATATAAACGATTTAGAAAAAAATGTCTTAAAAGGCGAAAATCTTCTTCGTAAATATAATCCCTCTAATTAAATTTAAGGGATTTCTTAGTCTTAGTAAAACCCTCCCCTTTAATATAGAAATTTTGGTAAAATGGTAATATAAATTTTAGAAATTAAGTTTCTTGAGTTAAATCAAATATCGCTTGAAAGTTTAGAAATTTTATTTCCTATTTGAAAAAAATTTCGTTTTAATATTTAGAAAAATGTAATGTAAATAAAAGCTCTGGCAGATTTTAGGTTTCCAAATGTTGTAGAGCGTTTTTAGAGCTGATTTTACAAGCGTATTATGGGCTATATTTAAAACTAGTCTAATAGTATGGGTTTAAATCTATCCAAAAAAAAAACAAAATATGTCTCTTTATGGCAGGAATACAGAAGATTTAGGGACCGATTATTTCGAACCATATTTAAGAAATATTTTATTGATTTTAAAAAAGATTTAATATAAAATATACAGAAACGTTAAGCGAAATTGTTTGTCCAAAAATAAAAACGGATAGAAATCGCTATATTTTAAAAAACGTTATTTCATTTGGCATAGTCTTAAAATATATTTTTTTTTTAATTTTTATACATCCATTTTTTTTTGGATATTGTGAAACAGTTTTAGTTTTTGGACTTAAAAAAATTATACTTGTACCGGTACGTACCGGTATACGGAAATAAAAATCTGGGTACTGTAACGGAACCGAAATTACTTGAAAACCGAAATAGAACCTTTAAGCGATATTTTCATTTCGGTACGTACCGGAACCGATATTCATTTCGGAATTAATCCCTGATTTTTAATTATTGAATTTTGGGAATTTTTTCATGTTTTTTATAAACTTTTTTTATGTGTTATATTTGGTAAAGCATAAAAAAATTAAAAAAACTTACAAAATGAAAAAAATTAAAATTTAAACTATTTTTATTTTAACAAAATTAAATTAAATTATAGGATGACTATTGCACAGATTATCAAATATTAAATTGTTTTTTTTTTTTTGTAATAATCCTATGTGTTCTACAAATCGCTTTCGATCCCAAAAACGACCCTAATGCCATACGATTTGAGTAGTTTTTGGGTTCGAAAGCGATTTGTAGAACACAAGGGAATATTTCATTCGTTTACACTCAAACATCAGCTTCATCCACCTTTGGGGCCAGATAGTAACGTATATATCCATAATCCTCAATGGGATATTCCACCAGTAGTGGTACGTCCGCTGCCAGTGCTATCTTCACTCTTTCCGCCAGTGGCGTTGCTTTGGTAAATGTATTCAAATAACGACCAGCAAATGATAAGGTCAGGGGATCCTCTACCTCTATGCTGACATCTCCTTTGCTTGTCTCGCTTAGTTTAATATTGGCCGTACCCATTTCACCATTGGCTGAAAATTTGATGCCATCCTTGGTGCAGGCTATAATCACAGATTCACTAAACATGCTCATATCACGACAAATGCGGGCAAATTCCCTTGATGGCATATGCACCACACAGGAGTAATCAGTATCCGGTATACCCAAGTGATCTTGGTCCAGATTAAGCAGGCGTAACTCATAATCGGCAGTGCGTTCCTTGCCCTCCGATTCGAAGCTGAAAAGCTGGAAATTTATAAAAATTGAATTGATTGAAAAATAAATAAAATATTTCACAATCATATGTAAATACCTACCACTTTGTCAGCCTTATCGCCCGCACTAATAGTAACCGCATCATCTCCACTGGCACACTTGAGCACCTTGGCCAGAGATTTCAAGTCTAAGCCCAGGGAAATATTGCGATCGCAACGGTATTTTTCAAAGCATTCTGTTTTTAGGGATAGTGCCACCAAGGACACATGCGAATCATCCATGGCTTGAAGCTGTTTAAAAAGTGGTTATTAACTTATAGTGGAGATATTTGTTTCATTCCACTCTCACCTGCATTCCCGTATCACTGCAGTCCAATGTGCTTTGACTAAGAATATCTCTAAGGGCATCAACAATCTTCTTCAGCAGTAAAGTGTTCCCCAGGCGAGCCTCCAGCATGTTTACAAATGTTCCCGTTCCCGTGGCATAAACAAAACTAATCTTAAATGCTCAATGGCCAACTGACAGCTGTTTGGGCTTGCTTTCAATATGTATGTATTGAACTAAATGAACTGGAACCAATATAGAAATGTCGCTTTGGCCATTTTCTGGCTAACAATTAGTTAACGAAAAGCTCGTCTGAACTTTAGCAACTTCTTGCACAAAATTAAAAAAAAAAAATTAACCCTTAAAGCTGGTAACTTTTCTTATGTATTTCAAAATGCTGAATTCCATAATAAAATACAAAATTTTATGAATGGATTCGTTTTTGAGATGGAATTTTTTGTTTTGTTTTTTCGTTTAGTATTTTTAATTTTAGAAACAAAAATGTTTCTTAAATATCGATTTTTTTCTTCCCCACCCCCCCCCCAACAACCAAACCCAAAAAAACCCCAAACCCCCCCCACACCCCAAAACTAAAAAAAAAAAAAAAAAAATGAACCAAATTTGCTTTTTATAAAATTCGTAAATGTTGAAGATAAGAGATAAAGAGTAAGATTTTTATGGATTCCTTCGAAATTTAAAAAAAGCATACAGGCTAAATTTTTGGAGATGTTAAAGATTGTGCAGCGACTATCGCGAAAACTTTTTATTCCGACAAACAAAATTTTTTTTGAACCGAATCACAGTGTACTAAAGTATTTTATGGTTTTTTTTTTAATTTTATTTTGGTTTTTAAATGATCCAGGAATTCATTCTGAAACATAGTACATATTTTATTTATTTACTATTATACATTTTTGTTTAGAAATAGAATTTGCTCAAAATTGCCGCTGAGCAGACGAGTTCGTCTTTCTTCTAGAATTCTACTTGCAGTGCATTTGCATTAGTGGAAGCTCAGTACAGTCTTTCCAAAGCGACAAAATAGATACTTGATTTGAATGTGTATTAAAATTTCGACACGGACGAAGTTAGCTTTGCGTTCCAAGTTATATCCAACTATGTATTAGCAACTTGTGTTTAAGAACTAGTATAAGAGCTACATGACCGAACTCTAGCAACTACATATCATATTTTAGCTATCGTCGACCAGTAGACTACTGTATTAAGGGGTTATACGCAGTAGGCATTTCCAAAAATCCCAAAAAATTTTTTTTTTTGCACTTTCGGAGATGCACATATATTTGAGTATATTCTCTGAAAATTTCAAACAAATCCGGTAAATATTTTCGGCGATATTCCTATATTTGTAAGGACACTTTAGGGCTACAGACACATTATCTTTTTCTACACATGACTATCTGATTTTACCAACTGATTTTGCTAAAGCCGTTTTCGAAATTTATGCAGATCTCATCAACGAAAAATAATTGGAAAGATGTGTGGTGATTTTACACAAAAAATAAGGCAAGTTTAAGTCAGGTTATATGGAAAATAGCTCTGAAAATCATTCTGCGAAGGAAGAATAGCTCTTCGAAAACATCTATTCGACCTATAAGAAGATGCTGATGCTGCAGAGGGTATCCTTTATGGCCCTGGAATAGAAGACACCATACAAGTTTAAGAAAACCAATTTTAATCATGTGTGAACTTCTTTTTAAACTTTTGGCACGTTTTTCTCAAAACTGTGTTTTCAAAGTCGGTGATCACTGTATCTCAAAAACGGCTGAAGTGATCTATCTGAAATGTTAATACAACCGCCTTAGATGTATTCCACTGCAATTGATAGAATGATTAAGATATCCGATAATTAATTCTATTTTTTTTAAACCATTTTGGTAAAAAATTAAATTTTTTTTGTTAAATTGTCGCCGTTTTATCAAACATTAAAATTTTATTCAGTTCTTCGATTAATTCCAGCATTTATCTATGCCCTAAAAAGAATCCAACTGCTTTTTTTTATTTCTGAAAAGCCAAACCAGAGATACAGTGATCACTATTAAACGCCTTTTTTAGGAGGTCCTTCAGGAGATTGTCTACAGGAGCCGTATCCTTCAATATTTTTTCATAATGATAAGATATTATTTGAATAATTATTACTTCCAACTGTACAATAAAATCCCTTTTTAAAAAAAATGATTGAAAAAACTTATTTTTTGGGCCTTGCAACTGCGTATAACCCCCTTAAAGAAATAAAAAACCAATACGTTTTTTGAATTTTGTTAAAATCGCACTTAAAATGATGGTTTAGGATGACGAAAGTTATGACGAAAAATGTATAAACATCGGATAAAATGGGCAAACTTAAAAATATCATCAAAGAAAGAATTTAAAAAATTGTCAGCCAAATCTTTAAAAAAAAATGGTTTCGTTTATAAACCAGAAAAAAGCTAAATGACGGGAAAAAGGCCGTTGTGCCACCACTACTAATTCGGAACCACTTTGCGTTGTGTGAATAGCAAATTTTGTGCCCATGCAATTCTCAAGTTGTTATTCTCCATTGCTTGCATATAAAAGAAGGTTACAAAGCGCGGCACTCGTGTTGTTTGGAAGGAGAGCAAGTTAGCACTCCCCTAGACAAGGATGGAACACACAATCGAACGACTGGCACAAGACAAAAGTCGTTCACACGTTTTTTTTTATTTATTAATATTTTTAAAAATTTACATAGAATAAAAAAAAATTTTTATTAATGTTTATGAGTGTGCCAAGAGTTAAGCTGTAAAATATCAAAAAAGTGTTGAGATTTTCTAAACAATGCTGTGTAAAGATAACAATATAGGTGGTTTATCTTTACACTGCATTGTTCAGAAAATTCGACACTAATTCGAATGTCTCTTTTTTACTACGATTTTTTCACGGTTCCGTTCATTGGTGTCATATCGCGTGCACAGTTTGGCAAATAGGAATAGAAAGTCTGTTGCATCCTGTTACTTTTGCTCGTACGTAAATAGTGCAGGGCATGCCAACAAAGACGTGTTCGCTCCAGGATAATATCATTGACTTTGTTTTTAAATATTTGACGATATTCCTGAGTCTATATATAAAATATTAGCATTATTTCCCACACCAAGAATTCGCGTACTTACCCGCTTTAACAGTTTCTCATGATGCGCTTCCTCATAGCTAATAACCTGCCGATTGGTACACAAGCATTCCTTGGCCGATGTCACTGGCAACAGATACTTGTCCATTTGTGATATTTTGAACAAGGCATCCCTTGTGTTGCGGGTTTGCTCGAGAGATTGAAAGGTATGATAACGTTTACCATAACGACGTCTAATCCATTCGCGCAATTCCGGCACCTGATGACTATTGGGCAAACCAGCTAGCACATACTTTGGATTTTCACGAAGTTTCCGAAGTGCATTATAAAGCATTTCATCCATTAGATTATCATTGTTAGGATCAAAAACCTGTCGACCACCGTAACGATCTTGGACTGCATTTGCCACAGTTTCAGCTGACTTGAAATTCAAAAGATTTCCCTGGATAATGTTATTTACACACTGGGAAACTGCATTTAGCACTTGTAAACGCTGAACGGGTTCCAAATGGGATAGATCAATGTCTTCCGTCTTCATATTTGCATTCTCTTTACCCAAGGCTTTGACAAAGGCTCCCCTGATCACCTCACCGGGATTACGCGGCATTCGATAATGACCGTCAAATAGTTGAGTATAATTAAAAAGATGTGGCGCATGCGCATTGGGAGCCTGGAAATATTTGTGCTCTACCGATTCCATTGGAGATTTCTTCTTTTCAAACTGCCAGGAACAGCGCCTTTTACGTTCTTTCAAAGAGCTTAACTTGTCCTTATCTGTGGAACAGTCTTGACCACCGGATAGCCTGTCGCTGCTGTCGCTGCTAAACTTATTAACCTTTATTGTATATCCGGGTTGGTAGTATCCGTTTCCGATGTTGTCCAGCAACAGCACATGATTGGTGACAGGTGGTGCCTTACTCACCGTGGTTAAGTGACGACAACCGGTGGTTTTACACGGTGCTGATGATTGCTCCTTAATTTGTGAAAATTTTTGTAAGTATTGCTCAACATCGCTTTCCAGGTGCTTAACAATTCGCT
Organism: Lordiphosa mommai; assembly: GCA_018904225.1. Lineage (NCBI taxonomy): Eukaryota > Metazoa > Arthropoda > Insecta > Diptera > Drosophilidae > Lordiphosa > Lordiphosa mommai. The sequence continues at coordinate 896,739 of JAEIFT010000050.1, read as the reverse complement.
GTCGTGTTAGCTTTTTAAAGAAAGATACAAATTCCGATTAGTTAAATTTTTGATATGGATTTTCAAACATAAATATAATACAGCTTGAGGAATATAGAATACTATGCACAATTTTAGCTAGAGATCTTGAAACCTCAGACAGAAATGGATAAACTTAGCTCGCCATTCAGTTCGGCGAAATCTTGTAAAAATATTATTTTAATTTTATAATACTTAAAATTTTCTTATTAAAAGTTAAATATAGTCTAAACGCTTTCAATATATGTACAATATTTTGTGGACTCTAACTACCCCTAGTTAGTTGAATCAAAAAGAGACTTTATACTTGATTTTCGGGAATTTGTATTATTCAAATGATCACTCATTTTGCATTTTTGGTATGTTATTGGCAGATATAAGGGATCTATAATCTGTCAGCTTTTCATTAAGATCGGATAATGTTCAGCAGTGATATAAAAAGTTCAATCTCAGTCTGCAATCTTAATCTGAACGTTAACATTCCGAAATGAGTCAGGATTTTTGGTAATTCGAGTTGTAACAAATATATGCATATTTGACCATTTTCATACTTTGTACATATTTTGTGGGGCAAACTACACTTTTGTTTTGACTTTCCAAGAAATTATAGTACTATTTCTTAGCTTTGAAATCCGAAACGAATATCTTTTCTGATACCGGTTTCGGTACATACCAAAATCAGAATTTCGCTTTTTAGTTTATTTTGGTTTTCAGTTCCAATACCGTACCCAGATTTTTATTTCGGTATACCGTACCGGTACAAGTATAATTTTTCTTAAAATTAAAAAACTTAAATTATTCAAGATATCCAAAAAATTTTTATGGATGTAATAAAATATAAAATTGTGTATCGATTTCTTGCCTTTTTTTGAACGAACAATTTCGCTAAGCGCTTCTGTCTACGCTTCCAGTGGTATCCCTACACTCAGGAAGAAACAACCTAGTATTCAGGAATTCCCTATTCTTTTTTCGCCCAGACAATCTCGATTTATGCCCGTTTCTCATCTACCACATAAAACCATCCGTCACGTAAACTTACAAATAAAAGAGAAAATTTTAAGTTTATCTTTGTTGACTTATATTCATTTCAATTTATTCTTCTCTCTTATAAATAACTATTACTGACATCCTATAATTATTAGAATTAAGAGTTACAAGCTAATAAGCTTTTTCTACTTAGATAAGGGTTTTGAAAGTTGGCTTTTAACATTTCTTGTGGCTGTCAATCTACATGGGGAGAAATTATTTACAAAAACCCCTGGTAAACTTATATTAAATCTGAGAAAAAGCAGACAAATATTTTTGAATAATGGTTCGAAATAATACGCCCTAAACCTGCCGTATCTCCGCCAAAAATATAGATCTTTAGCGATTTGGATATATTTTAATCCATACTATAAGACTTCGGTTCAATAAAGCTCATAATACGCTGGTAAAATACTCAAAGGGTTATATATCCTCTTTAAAAAACATAGAAACAGTTGGAAACATAAAATCATTTTAGGGCGAAATTTTATTTAAAAAAATCCAGAAACAGCAATTCTAAAATTTATATTATAATTTTTTAAATATTTCTATATTTAAGGGAGAATTTTTCTAAGACTGAGAAATAATATAAATTTAACCAAAGAAACGTTTTTCCGCTTCTTAGAAATTTTGTATCTACATCTTATATATCTTTAAAAGAGAATTTGATCATAGGTATATTTCAAGGTCGAATTTCTAAAATGTTAGACTTCTTCTGAGTGTGCATATTACTATTTAACGAGTTAAAAAATATACATTTGAAATAATAAAAAACTAAAGCAGTATTAGGGTGTTGGTATGGTTACGGTTTTTCGGTTCGCATTATAACGGTTCTCAAATTTTTTGTTTATTTCGGTTCCGGTTTAGATGTTGGTACTTGGCTCAAACGGTTTATTTCGGTTAAAGGTTCTGCTTCCGGTAACGGTATTCTTCCCTGTATAAAAAAAAATGTCCCAAAAACTTCTGCAATTTTTATTAACGAAGATGTAGCATTTTAAATACATGTATTTGAATTGACAACTTGTTATATTGCTTATAACAATAAAATGCTTAAGACAGCTAAGTACTCTATAGAAAATTTGCACGTTTCCAGTCATTAATTTAATTACTTTACAAAGTATTTGGGGATTGTTTATTAATTTACTATCAAAATGTTATTAGGAAGAATTTTTACAAAAATTAAACGATATCGGGTTGGTACCCATTTTCGGCCTATATAATTTTGTCTGAAGAAACATTTCACGTTTTTAAGCAAATAACAAAATAAATGCAATATTAAAACAAATCCTAAGTCAATAATAATAGAAAAAACGTTTTTCTCAATTCATTTGTCCTCAGTTTTCTCGTAACATTGCATTTAAATCGGCATTGTTAAATTTGAAGAATTCATAATCTCAAAAAACTAACATTTTATGTTAATAATAACATTTCGTGGTTTAATAAAAGATTTTTAAACAATCCTTTCTCTGAGTAACAGGTATATCGAAGTCGGTAGGTACGATTTTAACTTACGCTCTCGTTTTTTCTTTAATTTCATAGTAAAGTGCCAATTTGAACCATTGTTAAACAAATGCCTTGATGATTTAGATTACCATTTGATAAACTTATTATATAAAATATCTTCATTCAAAATTTTTATACAAAATAATGTTTGCTTATTTCGTAAAGAGATTGTGGAGTTAAGCAAGTTAAATAAAGCTTAGATTAGGTTTATTTTTTTAGTGTATTTCGTCAACAAATTTAATCTTAACTAGCTACAACAATAAAACTTAAAACTAGCCATTAATTTACAAATAAAAGTCCCTAAGTAAATGCTTACCTGTAACATTGTCGCTGCTAAAGTCAAACCCCATGTCAACTGGAAGACGATAATACATATTGTATTGTATTGTATCTTTCCGAATTTGATAGATCGGAATTGTTAAGAGTTTTGATTTTCAAGAAATGATTATAGAATTCGAATTAAACTTTTTGCCATTAAGAGAATCGAATGAAGATAAATGAAAATTTTAAGTTAAAAGTGGAATAACTCAACTGTTTTTAAGTAGAGAGAACCTTTTACAATTCCGATTCCGCCTGATTAAGAACGGATATTTTTCTGAGTGTACCATCTCTGAGATCTGTTTATTATTAACGGACAGACAGGCGGACATGGCTTTATCGACTTGACCGTTGATGCTGATCAAGAGTATATAATCTTTTAAGGGTCCTTCTGTTACAGAGTATTAAAACGAGAAGGCAAAGCTAACTTCGACTGTGCCGAAGGTTTTAATACACTTGAAAAAGTTTACTTCAACTGATTTAACCGGTAAAATATATATAGGATATAGATTTCAGATATTAAAAAATTTTAAATCATTGATAATAAAAATTTGATACCATAAAAAAAACTTTTCTTTGTAAAACACATTTTCCAACCGATTGGTCCTATGGCAGCTATATGCTATAGTCATCCGATTTTGATAAATTTTTTTAAAATTATGTGAAAGCATATAAAACTAATATATACCAAGATTGGTGACGATACGATGGAAAACAAAAAAGTGTTCTTTACTAGAACTTGTTTTTTGACCAATCGGTCCTATGGCAGCTATATGATATAGTCATCCGATTTTGATAAATTTTTAAAATTATGTGGAAGCATGTAAAACTAATATATACTAAGATTGGTGATGCTGCGATGGAAAAAAAAAAAGTTTTTCTCACTAGGACTTATTTTCCGACCGATCGTTCCTATGGCAGCTATATGATATAGTCATCCGATCCGGTTCAGACATATTAGTTGCGTGCAGTAAAAAGAAGACTCTGTGCAAAACTTCAGCTTGATAGCTTTAAAACTGAGGGACTAGTTCGAGTAGAAACAGACAGACAGACAGACGGACAGACGGAGAGACGGAATTGAACTCAGCTCGTCGATCTGATCAAGAATATATATACTTTATGTGGTCGGAAATTAATATTTCTATGCGTTACAAACTTCTGTGCAAAATTAATATACACTTTTCAGGGATGTATAAATATTCTTCACAAGTCCAATTAGACTTAAGCTGTTGTATAGTGTTACTTATCACCAGTCCCATATATTTTGTGGAAAAAGTCAATTTTTTTTAACTTAAAGCCGTTTGTGGGTGTATTTCAGGTTCTGAACTCACCTGCCTACGTTTTCCCGCCACATCGATCATGGCCAAGCAACGTTCTCGTTGTTTTCTCAAAAAACTAAGTCGCTCCAAAGTGTGACTTATGTCTTCTGAAAATGCAACCGCATTGCCCGGCGAACGAACCTCATCGATTTTGTTAAAGAGCTCGTCCAGTTCATGGCTGATAACGGATTTTATCAAACGGCGAGTCGGCTGTAACTTATAGTCAGCGAACCAGCAATTTGGCTCATTCTCGGGGTTCCGGGGTGTCTGAATCTGGGCCTGAAACTGCGCCGGAGTGCATATGAACTTACGCCCCGAAGAGTTGTTTTTGGGTCGTGGTTGCTGATTAAAATAAGGCAGTTGCTTCTCCAAACGATTTGGCACCATTTTGCTTTTAGGCCGAACAGGCGGTTGAGCTTGGCTATAAGTGCGTTTTATGGGCTTTGGTAATAAGCGGTCCAAGCCAAGTAAAGTAGAAGGAATATCCAGATATGCAATAGCCGAGAGCAACAACTGTTCATTGACGGTATATTTATGGGTATTTTGGGTATCCGACGCTGGCTGATAATGAGCCACCATGAGAAAATAAAGAAAGGCCAAATGATGACCACGACTTCGGTGCATAATGCGCCACAATTCTTTGCTATTGACCATGGGAAAGACACCAATACGTTGCACACAATTGTAGACACGATATATGGAATCTTCATCAAGGTCCGAGGTAAGAGCAAACTGCAATCCCTTGGCTGCATCAATTTGCGTGAGAGAAAGACCTCTATGCCAGTCGGCAATGGGCGGATCTACTTTTCTATTACCCATGGGATTTAACAAAAAAAAAATACACGCAAAGAAAAACGAATAAGATTTTGATTGGTAAAGCAACGAACTTGTAAGAAATCCAAGTGTGTAACCGAAAAAAAGGAGGACGTTAAGTTAGGAGGATTGTTGATGTGAAACATCTTTAATTTCGGTACAATGATTTTCTAGTAGGGGTAAAATTCAATTTATAACGCGTAAAGCCTAACGCATATCGCTCACTGGCACGGATTAATCCCGAAACGAATATCGATTTTGGTACCGGTTCCGGTACGTAACGAAATGAGAATATCGGTTAAAGGTTTTATTTCGGTTTTCAGTTTATTTCGGTTCTCGGTTCCGATACGGTACTCAGATTTTTATTTCGGTACTGCTACCAGTATTATTTTTTTTAATAATCAAAAATTTAAATTATTTCAAGATATCCAAAAAAAAATGGATGTAATAGAACTACAAAAGGGTCCTAAGAATATCCCTTGTAAAAACGTTTTTACGTTTTTCTGAAACGTAAGACTTTCTTCTCAGTGTAATTATTGCTATTTTACCAGTTGTATATTTTAACTAGAAACCGAAACAGTACCGGTATAAGCGTTTCGGTAAGGTTCCGGTTTTTTTCGGTTCGTATTATAACAGTTAACGGTTTTCGGTTCTAAAAAAAAAATGTAATATCGGTTCCGGTTTCGATACCATGACGTGGCTTGAAACGGTTTATTTCGGTTAACGGTTCCGGTTCCTGTTGCGGTATTATTCCTTGCTCACTGGTATACACCAAGCAATTGCCTGGCTAACCGTGGCTCTGAGATGTGGGATCTGGGATCAGGGATCTGGGATAAGGGATCCCTTACCACAATCTGGGATCTCGGATCAGGAATTTGAGATAAGGATGGGATCTGGGATCTCGGGTCAGGGATCTGGGATGTGGGATCAGCGATTTGGGATCACATATCTCTCGGATCAGGGATGTGGGATCAGGGATCTGTGATCTCGGATGAGGGATCTGGGATGAGGGATCTGGGATGAGGGATCTAGGATGAGGGATCTGGGATAAGGGATCTGGGATCAGGGATCTCGGATCAGGGATCTTCGATCAGGGATCTGGGATCTTGGATCGGGGATCAAGGATCTGGTATCAGGAATCTAGAATTAGGAATCTGGGATAAGGATGGGGGATCAGGGATCTGGGAAACAGTTTTCCAAGCGAATCGTGTCATTTTCCCCGTAAGTGTTAACCACACTCACACTTTTTTTTTCGGGAGCATCAAAAACCGAGTTGCTGAAGCCTTGATCTTCTATATGAACACCTAGATCTCAGAGACCATTGAACACTAACTTTAAAGATCACCCCAAGTAACAATTCACTCAGTTTCAGTTGCTTTTATAGTTTTATTCCTTACGCTTCAATGGAAGCGTCTTCGCAAGGAGCCACCCATTGCCATTGACTCCAGTTAATGCATTTGATAGCATAAGCGTCAAAGCCCATGTTGGTTGGGCATGCAACACTATCGGCTTTTACGTCTCCATTGCATTGCCAATAGTGAGTGGGATCCCAGTTGTTGCGGAATATGGTACCAGTACGAATACCAGTGCAGGGTCCGGGATTACCATCGCCATCTGGATTGCAGCCGAAGACAACAGCCACGAACAGGGCCAGGCAAAGGAGAACTAGAGCTGAAGAAACGTTATTGTTATTGTTAAGATATACTATATTAAATATTGTCCGTTCCACTACTCACAGGCTTTCATGTTGGGTCAGAGAAGTGTGTATTGCTACTGAATGTACCGAAAGTAGAATGCGATTCTTTATATACTTGCCCGGACCCCTTAACTGATACGAAGCTATATTAATACAAACTTATCTATCCGTAAAGGTAGTTATGTTCTTTTTTTTTTTACTCTACTCGTGTATTGATAACTTTTGTATATTTTGGCGTAACATGAATTCGTTTAAAAATAATCACGATGATGTCGGCCCGTATCTGTATCTCAACATACTGTTTCATATCCCGGCGATTAGATCACAATATTGTATTAGGTCAGAAGGACGTGTTTTTAGTAGGTGATGTCATAGTTGTCAATTGTGTGCGACCCTTAAAATTATATATGTTAAATATGGAGATGAGAAAGAATTTGGTAGATGTGAAAAAGCCAGCGACTCTAGTGGTACATTTGGTGTCACTACCTTCCACTGGGCCAGGACAGCCGCTGCAGGCGACGCCTATAACCATACCCCTTGTACCAAATCAGGCTCCAACTCCGCCAAAATCAACAAAAAGCAGAGATTCTCCCGTAACTGGCGAAGTACCCAATCCATCACAATACTACTATCCCTGTCCATATTCGTACACTATGCCAGCACAACAGCCAGGACTTCAGGCTTACTGTTCTGATCCCAGTTCATGTGTTCCTGCATCCGGACAAGTTCAATCGGTGAGCTATCAGGTTCAGTACATGTTCGGACGGGATGAGAACATTGCCCCGGATAACATTTGCTATTACCCGGCAACGGAGCACCCACATTCCTGCTGTTCCTTTAGTGATGTACGCGGCGAGCTACCCAAAGTGGAATCTTGTGACCACTGCTATGTCCCTTGCCCCCATCAAGTAGTGCGAAAGTGCAAAAAGGCTGCAACGAATAAGAAAAAGAAATCAAAATCACAGTCGTCCCTATCCAAAGAAGATCAAGGGACAAATAAATCAAATGATCTGGATCAAATCAAAATAATCTGCGAATCTCTGGGTCGTGCCATGACAGTGGCGGCCACTGCGGCTGTGGAAGCGGCCTTTAATAAGCGCGATAAGACTAATCAATTGAAAAAACAAGGCAAAAGTAATGATGAGAAGACAGCAAAAATAAAATTCGAGGAACCTGAATCAGCAACTAAGGAGAAAGTTGAGTAGCACAAATACCTACACTTAATAACTTCTTTGATTCGAAAACTATTTATAAGTTCACTCAAAACAAGTGAGAAAGTCGGTCTAGCCCGACTATAATATACTCTCTACCTGTCTAATTTTGTATCAATGATTAATCTCGAAACGAATATCGGTTCCGGTACGTACCGAAATGAGAATTTCGGCTAAAGGTTCTATTTCGGTTTTCGGTTCCGATACGGTACCCAAATTTTTATTTCGGTATACCGGTACGTACCGGTACTAGTATAATTTTTTTTAATATTCAACAATTTTTAATTATTTCAACATATCCAAAAAATTAATGGATTTAAATGAAATTAAAAATTGTGTTTTTATGCCACATGAAAAATGTTTTTATTATATATACCGATTTTTAACCTTTTTTCATTTTGGACGAACAATGTTTTGTGGTATCCCTACACTCAGAAAAAAAATCTAGAATTAAGGAATTCTCAATTCTTATGTCGCCCAGACAACCTAGACTTCGGGCCATTTCTCATAAAGCTAACAAATATTTCTTAATAATGGTTCAAAATAATCCGCTCTAAAATGTGTTGTAACTCCGTTAAAAATAGAGATCTTAAGCGATTTGGATAGACGGTCTAACATAGCTCATAATTCGCTGGTAAAATACTCAAAGGGGTATATCAGCTCTCAAAGACACAAAAACAGATTGAAACATACAATCTGCGTTAGCTTTTCCATACATTTTTCTAAATATTAAAACAGTGTTTTTTAAGGGCGAAATTTAACTAAAATCCAGAAACTTAATTCTTTTAATTTATATTATCATTTTTCTAACATTTCTATATTTATGGGAGGATTTTTTTTAAGACTTAGTAATCCTTTACATTTAATTACCAAAGAAAAGTTTTTCCGCTTTATGAAATTTTTTTTATATATCTTATATATCTTTAAAAGTAAATATGATTCTGGATATTCTGTATGGGCGAATTTCTAAAAGGTAAGACTCTTTTCTAAGTGTATATATTGCTATTGAAATATATATTTGTAATAATCATTAATCAATTAAACAAGAAACTGAAACAGTACCGGTATAAGCGTTTCGGTATGGTTTCGGTTGTTTCGGTTGTTTCGGTTCCTATTACAACGGTTAACGGTTTTCGGTCCTCAAAAAAAATTTCATATCGGTTCCGGTTTCGATACCGGTACCTGGCTTCAAACGGTTTATTTCGGTTAACGGTTCCGGTTACGGTATTATTCCCTGATAGAAACACATTTGAAAACTGTAAAAGAGTCGATTGATTTTGATTTTCCCCTATTGAGACTTAATAACATGGTTTTTGAAGCAAGCCAAACCGTCGTTTCGTTTCGGTTCAATGGTTCACTTTAAATTTTCGACTATTATACTTTCTAATAAGAAATTGTAGACTTTTAGCTATTATTTTAGAAAATAAGGATGTAAACAATTTTTAAAACACTTTCAAATATATATAGTATAAGTGAAAGAAGTATCTTGGAAAGCATTTTAGGAAGCAAATTGTCGGATATCCCAGCAAAGTACATAGATGATGGGCAATTCCTCAAACTATGTAGCAATATCTTTACAAAAGCTAACTAGTGAATTAAACAATAAATCCGCTGCTTAAGTTAGATTACGATGGAGATACACTACAAACTGATGATTTAGGAAATTGGCTCAATTCAATCTGCACCTTCCAAGAAAAATATGCAGAACGATGATGTTCTTTAAGAGATAACAGAACAACTCTACAACGGTGCAAAGCTTTCGTAAAAAAAAAATACTACGAAAAAACAACGGGGCATTTATAACTTTTATTTATAAGTGTCATGAATAACAAGTAAGAAAGTCGGTCAAGCCCGACTGTAATATACTCTGTACCTGTTTGTACGAAACTCATAACTTTAAAGTGTGAGGTTTTTTCAAAATCTAGGGATGGCATCTCTTTTGACTATCGTCCATCTGGTTGAAAAACGATGTATGGGGGCTCGATAAGTAATAATGAGTAGAATTACCCTAGTACATAACTCGTGAAATTATAAAATTTGTATTTAATTTCCTATTAACATAAACGTATCCATATTAGTCACGCAGGCCATCTCAATTACATCGCTCCTCTCATAGCAAGGTCCAATTGGGAAATTACCAGTTAGCTATTACCTTCTCTCTCTCTCTTTCCCGTAAGTTCTACCAATCGCTAGGGTGTTGTTGTTGTCGTTGGTTTTTATTTTCTTTTACGTATAGCTCTACAATCGTTCATCTGATCGAAAAACGATGTATGGCTGGTCGATTCAAAATAAGTAGTAGAATATATGTCTAGAATGTTCGAACTATCTATCTTGAAAATTGTGGGAGTTATTTCGTTTTTTTTAATTTGCGGGGGAGGCAGGGGGCGTGGTAAAAATTAAAACTAAACTTGATCTGCCTGCAAGTATAAGAAAAATATGTTCCATACACCTCAAACCTTTATCTCTTACCATCTCTGAGATCTCTTCGTTCATACGGACAGACGGACAGACAGACGGACAGACGGACATGGCTATATCGACTCGGCTGTTGATGCTGATCAAGAATATATATACTTTATAGGGTCGGAGATGCCTCCTTCTGGCTGTTACATACATTTGCACAAACCCAATATACTCTGTGTACCTTCGGTACAGAGTATAAAAAATATTTATAGACATTTATTTTCTTTCTTAAGGCCTATTCTCCGATGACATAAAAATCATTTTCGTCACAATGCTTTATATGAATAGAAACACTTTTGTAGAGCTTTGAAATCAGAATGCTTTTGAGCAGCTGTCTTATTTTTATGAAGCATAGTGCCGAAAATAAAATTTATGTCATCTGAGATCAGGCCTTTAGTCCGAAAAATATGCTTAAAGAATATATAAAATAATTTTATTGGTAAATAAATCTTAAAAGAATGTATATATTTTATGTACTTGCACGCAGTCATTGGATGGACATAAGAATACATACACAGCTCACGGCACTATCCGGTTCATCCTCTTTTCTTTTCCATGAGGAAACTTAGAGCTAAACCCTTTCATTTCATTTTTTGTTTCTAGAAATATATTATTTTAAATAGTTTTCAATCTATCTTATTCGAAATTCATGAAAACTTTATTAGCTAATGGCGTCAGCTATGAAGCAAGTAATCCATGGAAAAGCTTTAAAAAAACTATACCGTTCGGATTCGGCATTAAACTGCAGGTCCCATTGTGGAATTATCTAAAAGGTGTGGCGGTCATTCCAAAACATTTATTTCATAGCTTTCACATTGTCAGTGCGCTATTCATGGGGACGTTGTCTGTCTCACTCTTGCACATTTAGCAAAAGCTCTTACTTGCACGTTTTAGTCAGCGACACACCAGGTATATAATTCCACCATGGTAGGTCCCGTTTCCCTTATTTAAAAAGCACACAAGCAATGGGAATAAGAGAAGCTCAGCTTTTTGGCTCTCATATATTTATTTATATTTTAAGTTTAAATTAACGAATCAGACTGCTATGAATTCCGTTAACACTTTTTTACCTTATCCACTTACAGAAGCCATATCAACCGCCGAAACAGAACTAACACCTCCGCATACCATTGTACTCTCAGCACCACACCCAGCTCCAGTCTCCGCTGACATCCAGCAACGCTCGCAAGGTATTCAAACCATTGACGAACAGTGTTCGCAAACCCAATTGATTTATGTCATGGATCGAAAAGATTTCTATCGTAATCTGGGAACCACAATCACCAGTTTATCTTCTCTGCAGTTATCACATCTAGCCATGCCAGCATCCAAAGCCAAACGTTATGCCAATCGGGTGTCGTCTTCAAGAAGCCGAAATTCCACCCAAAGTCACTTACCCAAACGAAAAAACAAATCAAAAAAATCAACCGAGAAGAAGAAGTCATTGCCCTTAATCATAATTGAGCCAGCAACTGTTGAAGCAGAAATTATGCAAAATGTGAACGATATGGTATCTGAAACACACTCGGTAGATGTGGCTGCACCACTGGAAACCTTCATTACTGAGCATAGATTTAGCAGTGAAGCATTTCCGTGTCCTTGTCCATCGAAAGGAAAATTGAGCCCCTAATAACCAAAAGGCACATTGCTGTTACTTTAAGATGTAGTTAACTATTCCAGAGAACTTAAACCACAATACTCAAGTCAATAAAAAGGGTCGCACAACCAAGAAAACGAGTCTCATATGGAATCTTCGGAAGTAAGTCAACTCATTAAATTAACAGTCCTTTTAGTGTTTCGTAGCACTTGTGGCAGTCGATTTCGCCCCGAGTGCGAAATACCGTGTACACTTGATTTTGTGTGTTGTAATATGAATGGAATGTAAGTTGGGTATATATATACAGGGTATTTCGTAATCGGGGCACTCTATTGAAGCGCTCTTCTTCTTTTAAAGAATGAATGAATGAATGAAATCTACGAATTTCTAATCCGTAAATTCTTCTCGAAACTGAAAACTGGTACAGGCACTTATATTTTACAGTTTTGTTAAAGAAAGGCACAATCCTATGTTAAGCCTTAACGACAAAAAAAAAATTCTTTTTATAAATGCAAAGTCATAATTTCACAAAACTTAGTATACAATACTTTAAAATAAATATAGCACAATTTAACCTTATGTCATAAATGTCCTATCGAAATAATCGGTTATAGCGCGCACTTGCAAGAATTAGTTAGCCTGGCCTTGTCGTTTATAATAAACAAAACAATTTATTACTGTGTTGTCGAAGTTTTTAACGGAAATGAACAGCCTTTAGGCGTTTGATTTCAATAAGTCTGTATAATCTACATACTTATCTCATCAGGGTGGACGGGTGTTTAAGTACTCAAATTGTGGATTAAGATTTATAGCTAAAGAAGGTGATAGGAATTTAAGGTATTTTCTTTTTATCGTAGTAGACCAACATTGACTTTACACTTACAGAAAATTAAATCTTTTATTTATTTAAATTTATTAAATTTGATTTAAAAGTCGATAGTGCCTACCGGGCTTATTTCTGTTCAATTCAAACGAGAGGTAAGTTAAGCTCGGTCCTGCCCTCAGGGAAAGGGTTATTTAAATATATTTTAATAAATCACAAAATGTTTATATTAACATTAAATGTAAGCATTAACATTAAGATGGCTGACTGAGCGCACAGTGACCCCAAATGTATGACAACAGTTTTAATTTTCTAAAAATTACGATTAATAGCATTTTTATCATCCATTTTTAAGCCAGTGTGTTTGTTTAATTTGTAATTGAACATCCTTAGCATATGGCCAAACTTGTTCTCTAATTATATAAATTTTGTTGCATTTATATCAGCTTATTTGGCCAAGTTTTGGGCTGTTTATGCAGAAAACAAATATTTAAAGTTATGGGAGGACAACTAGATTTATACTGCCAAAAGGCTACGATAATACAAATGCAACAAAATTTACATAATTAGAGAACAAGTTTGGCTGTATGTTTGGGATGTTCCAATAGAAATCAAACAACCGCACTGGCCTTAAGTTAATTGCTAGAAATCATGAAAAGTCTGACTTTAAATGCCAATTTTGACCCTTTCGGCAATAATAAAATTCCATTGATATGTGTTCTTTTGCATAGACACCACAAGTTCAGAAATTAATGCCAAATGGGGCCACCAAAAAGTGAAAAGAGCATTTCCGCTTTATCTTGAAATCAAGAACCGAAGCCAGGATTGGAATCTGTGCAGACAATTTTATCATAATTATATACCAGCAAGGCTGGAACACACAATGTTGGCCTTTTTTTTGCCAGTTTTATTTATAAACCTAAACGTTGATTGGCGGCGGCTAAGTTTTTATTTCAGACCTATAGATTCTTGGTAAAATGTTCTTAAAATTGTCCATAGTTTGCGATTTTGCCATCACCTTTTTAATTTTTTTTTTGTCCCATCAAATCGGCCCGCCCTAATATGTCTGTAAAAGTGTAAAACAAATACTGTACCGATAATGAAATTTGCTATAAAAAGTTACCCAATTGCAATAAACTAAACGTTAAAAGAGCTCTAAATGTTAAGATTCAGCTCGGTGGAACCTGTTCTTTAAAATATCTAAAAAAAAAGCGATAGAAAAAATAGCCAAAGAATCAGAAGCTTGAAAAACAACAACAGTAAAAAAACGAGAGCGTAAGTTGAAGTCGGCCCTGCTCGACTTCGATATACCCGTTACTCAGGGTAAGGTTTTTTTTAAGAATATTTTATTAGATCACAAATTGTGGAAGATATGAGTTTTTTTACAAATTGCGGGGGTGGCAACTCTACTATAGCTCATCTGATCGGGAAATGAAGTATGGCGGATCGATAGGTAATGATGATTGATATATATGTCTGGAAGGTTCGAACAATCCATTTTCAAAATTGTGGGAGATTTGAGGTATTTTTCAAATTGCGGGGGCGGGAACTTTTCTATCGTTCATCTAATCAAGAAATGATGTACTGCGGATCGATAGGTAATGATGATTTAAATATATGTCTGGAAGGTTCGAACAATCTATCTTCAAAATTGTGGGAGATATGAGTTTTTTTACAAATTGCGGGGGAGGCAACTCTACTATAACTCATCTGATCGGAAAATGATGTATGGCTGATCGATATGAAATGATGATTAAAATATATATCTGGAAGTTCAAACAATCTATTTTCAAAATTGTGGGGATTTGACGTATTTTTCAAATTCGGGGCGGGAACTTTTCATCGTCATGAAGAAAAGAGACGGGATGGGTGGATTAAAAATATGCTAGAGGTTAAAGCAAAATGTAGGATATGGGTATTTTCAAATTCGGGGGCGGCAACTACTATCGTTCGTCTGATCGGAAAATGATGTATGGCGGATCAATAGGTAATGATGATTAAAATATATGTCTAGAAGGTCCGAACACTCTATTTTTTAAATTGTGGGAGATATGAGGTTTTTTCATATTGCGGGGGCGGGAGGGGGGTGGCAAAAATTTGAAACAAACTTGATCTGCGTGCAGACAATACAAGTCTACACTGAAAAAATGGTAGCTCTAGCTCTTATAGTCTCTGAGATCTAGGTGTTCTACAGACAGACGGAAGACGGACGACGGACAGACGGACAGGTCTATATGACTCGGCTATTGATGCTGATCAAGAATATATATACTTTATGGGGTCGGAAATGCTTCCTTCTGCCTGTTACATACATTTGCACGAACTTAGTATACCCTTTTTTACTCTACGAGTAACGGGTATAACAATGTCCTTCCGATATTTGACAGAAAGAAAGCGGGGACGAGTGCCTCTGTGTTTCAAGGAGTGAATATTACATTCAATATCGAAATGTTTTGAAAAAAGTCAACAACAAGTAGAAATAGAAAATAATTGAGTTGGAAATCTTTAAGACCGTTTATTCAGTGAATCAGTTGTGCGAATTGTGACGAACGAAACCTGTGTAAAAGCAGAAAGGTGGTGACCAATGAATGTCACCAATTCAAGTTGAAAATTTAATCAAAATGTTTCGATATGACAAGCATTTTTATTCAGCGGTCTTAGATAATCTTTTTTTTCAAACAGGACCTTATAAGCGCCGATGTCAACATAAGGGAAGGTCTAAACGAGAAGGCAAAGTTAACTTCGACTGTGCCGAAGTTTTAATACACTTAAAAAACTTTACTCCAACTGATTTAACCGGTAAAATATATATAGGATATAGATATCAGATATTTAAAAATTTTTAATCATTGATAATAAAAATTTGATACCATAAAAAAACTTTTCTCAGTAAAACACATTTTTCGACCGATCAGTCCTATGGCAGCTATATGCAATAGTCATCCGATTTTGATAAAATCTTCCAGAATTGTGTTGACGCATATAAAACTAATATATACCAAGATTGGTGTCACTACGATGGAAAATAAAAAAGATTTTCCCACTAGAACTAGTTTTTTGACCAACCGTTTATATGGCAGCTATATGCTATATTAATCCGATTTTGATACATTTTCCCGCAAATATGTAAAATCATCTAAAACTAATACATATATACCAAGATTGGTGAATCTACAATGGAAAATAAAAAAGTTTTTCTCACTAAGACTTATTTTTCGACCGATCGTTCCTATGGCAGCTATAAGATATAGTCACCTGATCCGGCCGGTTCCGACATATTAGTTGCGTGCAGTAAAAAGAAGACTCTGTGCAAAATTTCAGCTCGATAGCTTTAAAACTGAGAGACTAGTTCGCGTAGAAACAGACAGACAGACAGACGGACAGACAGACGGACGGACGGACAAGCGGAAATGAACTCGGCTCGTCGTCCTGATCAAGAATATATATAGTTTATAGGGTCGGAAATGAATATTTCTATGCGTTACAAACTTCTGGGCAAAATTAATAAACACTTTTCAAGTGTATAAAAAAGTGAGAAAAAGGTAAAGCCCGACTGTAATATACTCTATACCTGCCAAATATTGTATTTACAAAGCTGAAAACTTTTAAGTGTGAGGTCACACAAACTGTGTAAGTGCTACCCATCACGATTTCGGCCAGTAATTATTTGTCTGATCTGAAAATGGAAAATATATGCCTAAACGGTTTAAACAATCTATTTTTAAAATTGTGGGAGATTTGAGGATTTTTTTCAAATTGCTGGGGTGGCAACTCTACTACTGTTCATCTGATCAGAAAACGATGTATGAGGGCTCGAAAAGTAATGATGAGTAGAATATATGTCTAGATCAATAAATTTTTAAAATTGATTTTTTTAAAAATAAGATCCATTTGGAATGGATAATATAATATTCTTCTTTTAGGGATATTAAAATATCCATTTTCATATTCTTTGGACAGCTCCATGGGATGCAAAACTAAGTTCAATTTAACATTATTTAATCTCAAATGGATGAAAAAAAAGGATATAATAAATATCCAGTCCAAACGGATATGGAAAATATCCAATTGATCATCATCATTTTTTCTTTGTTCTATTTACTTGTAATGTTTCCATATTATTTATTAAAAATCCCTTTTCAAAAAATCGAAATTCTTCAACAACATTAAATTAGTGTAATTTCCCCCTGTGTATGAATTTTTGTTGGTCTGTTGTATGCATATGTCCAACGCTTTAGCTGATAAAAAGGCTTTTATAAAATGCTACCGAAATATGTTTGTATATTATTTTCATTTCCCTGCATCAATGCCATAATAATCAGTTTTATTGATAGCAATTCCAAGAACTACTTTCAAATTTCTCAATAAGCTGATAGGCGGGAACGATTTGATAAGAATGGTACAAGAGTTCTGCAGGAAGCAGAGATTTCGTTTGTGCCAAATATAGCCAAAAGGTATCGCAATCTTTAAAATGGTAAATGCTGTTGCACATTTACCCGTTATCTTTTGATTTTGGGGGCAAATGCTACCATGATGAACGGCGATAATTTCTTAACCATCCTTAACAACATGGATGAACCCACTTGGTTAATTCAGAGAAAACCGATATTAACATAAATACATAAATTCATTTTGTAAACAAGTCGTCCTCCTATGCGTGAAAGTGAAAACTTATGCGACTGGCAAAAGAATCTGCCAGGCTGGCGAAACTAATTACCCATCGCTCGCTCCAACAGCAACGAAGCGCGCCTCTGACAATTTCAGCCTCAAATTGCCAAAGCGCAATTTGTCGCCAGAGTAAATCCCTTAGAGCTGGCGTAATACTTTGGCAACACATTTTATAAAGCCGTTGACTTTGCAGCGCCCGAGCTTAGTCACAATGTTTGCACCTGAACGGAAACTACTTTGTTTGTGTTTTTGGTTTTTCTTGGCTTGGGCACAGGCGGAAAAATTGGAAAACAATGAGGAGACAGACAAGGCAAAACTTAGGCTGGATTTGACGGGTTCGGCAACCGCTAAGAGTTATGAGCCCCCACCAGAGTTCTACAGAGGACCGGGAACAGTCTTCATTTCGAAGCCCACAGGTGGTGCTTACCCCTCGCCGGCCTTGGGCAGTGTAGGCGAAAATCTGGAGGCAGCCTATAACAAGTGGCGTCAGGCAGGTGGAGCTGATCTTCAGGAACGTATTAGTGTGGGTAAGTTAAAAGAAAGAAATATTGAAAATATTAAAGATTACGTAGGTTGCTATATATATTTCTGGCCTAATAATGAAAACGCGAATATTAATGATCAAAAATGGTTTTATTGTTTTCAAAGTATTCTCCAGCAAGATTTATACACATTTGCATGCGCTCAAACCAATTGTCGAAGCACTTTTTCCACTCCGATTGAGACACCTCCAAAACATGGTTTTTGAACTCTTCAACAGCATCTTCTGGCGACGAAAATCGTTGACCACGCATTTTTCCCTTGATGTGCGGGAATAAAAAGAAGTCATTGGGTGCCAAGTCAGGGCTGTACGGCGGATGACCCATCCATTCGACGTTTTGGGCGGTCAAAAAGGCGCTGGTGTGAGCTGATGTGTGAGAGCTCGCATTGTCATGGTGCACAATGATCCGTCTTCTCTTGTTCGTTTTTCGAATTTCTCCTAAGACTTCAGGCAAACAAATTGTGGTGTACCACTCAGAATTGACCTTCCTACGTTGCTCAAGCGGAACAGTCGCCACATGACCAGTTTTACCGAAGAAACAGGCGACCATTTGCTTCTAAGTGCTTCTTCCACGAACGACTTTCATTGGATTTGGCTCGTCTTCGAAGACCCACACGGTCGATTGCTGTTTTGTTTCGGGCTCATAAGCATAGATCCATGATTCGTCACCTGTGACGATCTTATAAACGTCTTTTGAAACACCGCGATTATATTTTTTCAAAATTTCTTTGCACCAATCCACACGAGCCTTTTTTTGAGCGATTGTCAAATTGTGCGGGATCCAACGAGAACAAACCTTTTTTACGCTCAGGTGTTCATGCAATATCGAATGTATGCTCGTGGAAGAAATGCCCAAGGATGCCTCTATCTCACGGTATGTCACATGACGATCTTGCATTATCAGTTCACGCACGGCATCAATGTTTACTGGCACAACGACTGTTTTTGGACGACCTTCACGCTATTGAATTCATTAAACCAATTTTTCACAGTGCTATAGGATGGGGTGCTTCATCGCCATACAAAGATTTAAGTTCATCGTTGCACTCTTGTCGTGATAATCCACGTCGAAAGTAGTGAAAATTGATTGCACGATAATTATCACGAGTTAATTCCATTTTTCTGCCGAGGTAAGTTTTTGATTAATCGTTAATCGATATCAAACGTGGTCACACATGAAAGAGTTGTATGGAGCTTTTATCGATAACAGACCAAACTTTTTTTGGGAAAAGGCCAATTGGTCCTAAAATGGCTAAAAGTGACCTAGGCCAGAAACTTAAATAGCAACCCACGTAAATTATCTCACTTACCCTTATCTTTCATAGGTCATTACGGCGGTGGCGCTGCCTCGCATGGTCTTAGCCAAAGTGGAGCCAGCTATGCCAATTACGAAAGTCACCCGCAACCTCAACCCTATCCTTATGAATACTCACATGCTAGCGGATCTAGTGCTGCCGGTGAAAGTGGTGCCTACTATGGCAGTTCCAGTGCTGAGGCAGTCATACCCTTCGATGTGTATGGTTCAAGAACGGGTCCGAGCAAAAGTCATGGACATTATGCTGGTGCCGGCGGAGATTATTCATACAGTGCATATCCCTATCACACGGAATCGCATGAAATAGCTTCGCAGAAAGGCCCCACAGAAGTTGCCCACAAAACTTTGCTGGCCAAGAGCTTTTTAATTCCCTTGGCCAGTGCTGCAGTTTTGGGAATTGCCGCCGCCTTGGTTAGTAACCCCCTGTTACTGCAACTGGGCACAGTTTCTGGTTTGGGCGGATTGCCTCCGGGTTTAGTGGGCAAGCGCAAGAGACGCGCTCTTCAACGTGCTAACCATTCGAAAATTAACGATCAAGTAGCCTAAAGAATATGCCATGAAAAAAACTATCAGTCCTGTTCCCTTTTTCGATTTCGATCAAAATATGCGGAATCGGTATTGGTAAATGTTCCCAATTTCATAATAGAGTGATTCCGTTCATAAATTCCAATTTCCATTTATCTTTATTCAACTGTCTTGAAATTGGTTTGAACCGAATTATCTAATTCATTCTTGGAAATCAGATCTCTAACCAATTTCGATCGATCGGATTAGGAAATGAGAACAGGCCTGTATATATATTATCTTTGTACCTTTGGTACAGGATACAAAACTGTTTAAGATCTAAGTATCTTTTCATACTGATTCAAACATTTCATTTAACTAAAAAGTATATATTTATATAGAATACATGATTTACAAACGATATAATTTTATGATATTATTTATTATTTATATTTGCAAAAAAAAAAGAGCCTAAGAAAAGGTAAGTGAAGAGATGGGTATTCCCGCAGGTCCCGAAATATTTCGGGCTCCGAATTTTTTTTCACATTAAAACTTTATTAAAAGCTTTTATAATATTAAGTATATTTCTGCTTTGAGTAAGTATTTTTTCATTTTCACCTATACAAAACATTGTCACTCAATTCAACTAAAATTTTAAAACAGTACGAGATAAAACAAAGTCTTACAAATAGCACACAGTCACAGACAATGGTGCCAATATTAAGGGGGTCTTCTACCTTTGAACAGGGTTTTATAAGTGTTTTTTAAAAAAATTTTGGAGGGAGAACCATAAAAGATTTTTCAATTTGGTTTTTTGTTTTGTGTTATTTATTAATTATAAAAAAAAATATTTTAAAAAAATGTTGGAATTCGAGGGCAGTTCAATAAGTTATCGGCCTTCTAATTAAGGACTCAAAAAAAAATGTGTGGAGGTGGTGGCCATGATTCCGGGACTCAGGTTATGGGAAATGAAAACGGTAAATGAAATTTGAAAAAACCAAATTGGCTATATCTGCTAAACTATATCGAATTTTTGAAGAGGATGAAAGGGAAAGAAATTTGGGTGGCTGAGTTAACATAGAATGACCCATGTCTTCTGTTCCAGCGTATTACCCCGAACTCCTCCTAAACGGCTACCATTTTCTGTGAATATTTTGTTGATTCCCTAGATACAAATTATTCTTAACTAAAGGTCCCACATAAAAATGGTAGGCGCCAGAATTCATATTTTTGAGGCTTTTATTCGAAATCAGGATAAATTTTTATTTGCGATTTTTTTTTCGATAAAAAAATTACTTTCAATTTATATTTTTTCGATTTTTATTTAAAAATTTCTCAATAAGAATTATTTTCAATTTTTAAAAATATATTAATTTTGCCCAGAAGTTTCTAACGCATAGAAATATTCATTTCCGACCCCATAAACTATATATATTCTTGATCAGGACGATGAGCTGAGTTCATTACTGCCTGTCCGTCCGTCTGTCTGTTTCTACGAGAACTAGTCCCTCAGTTTTAAAGCTATCAAGCTGAAATTTTACCCAGAGTCTGCACGCAACGAATATGTCGGAACCGGCCGGATCGGATGACTATATCATATAGCTGCCATAGGAACGATCGGTCTAAGAACTAGTTCTAGTTAGAAAAACTTTTTTGTTTCCCATCGTAGCGTCACTAATCGTGGTATATATTAGTTTTTTATGCTTTCACATAATTCCGGAAAAATTTATCAAAATCGGATCACTATAGCATATAGCTGCCATAGAAACGGTCGGTCAAAAAACTAGTTCTAGTGAGAAAAACTTTTTTGTTTTCTATCGTAGCGTCTCCAATCTTGGTATATATTAGTTTTTTATGCTTTCACATAATTCCGGAAAAATTTATCAAAATCGGATGACTATATTATATAGCTCCCATAGAAACAGTCGGTTAAAAAACTTCTTATAGTGAGAAAAACTTTTTTGTTTTCTATCGTAGCGTCCCCAATCTTGGTATATATTAGTTTTTTATGCTTTCAAATAATTTTGAAAAAATTTATCAAAATCGGATGACAATATTATATAGCTCCCATAGAAACGGTCGGTTAAAAAATTTCTATGATTTCTATCGTAGCGTCCCCAATCTTGGTATATATTAGTTTTTTATGCTTTCACATAATTTTGAAAAAATTGATCAAAATCGGATGACTATAGCAAATAGCTGCCATAGGACCGATAGGTCGGAAAATGTGTTTTACTAAGAAAAGTTTTTTTTAATGGTATCAAATTTTTATTATCAATGATTTAAAAAATTTTAATTTCTGATATCTATCTCCTATATATATTTTACCAGTTTAATCAGTTGTAGTAAAGTTTTTCAAGTGTATTAAAACTTCGGCACAGTCGAAGTTAACTTTGCCTTCTCGTTTTTATTTTTATTATTAAAAATTGAAAATTTATATATTTTTAGATTTCACTGTCAAAAAAAACTTTCAGCTCCCCGAAATAAAAAATCTAGCTACGCGCCTGATAGAACGGAGTTCTGACTGAATAGATTTCATTATTAACGAAATTTCGTGAATATATTATGACGAAATTCGACTTCGAGTTGTTCACGCACGAAACACTGTGATTTCTCACATGCACTTCGTGACATACTGTGATTCTTTTAAATTAACGTAACTTGCGCACATCTTGTTCAAGCCAAAACCTTGGGTAAAACAGGTCCAAAACAGGTCTGGAGCTTGCTTTTCTCTATTTAAATCTCTCTATTTAAATGCAAGTTTATGCAATTGATAAAATTTGTGCTCTTAAATATCGAATTCAGTCACGCTGCCATCTCTAGTTTCAAAGATCTAAGTTTGCAGCCCTGGCAAGTTGATCAACGAAATTGACAAACAAAATTAAAGTAATTAATATGTAAATAAAAACAAATCATGAGCAGCAACAGAAGAACACTGGAAAGAGTCAATAATTCCGCATTCGGAAGGCCCCGAAAGCAATTCAAGTCATTGCCAGTGAATGTGCAGAAAGGATCGCCAAATTCGCCCCAAAGTCAGTTGGACAGGAAGACCGACTCTGAAAATAACTCACAAGCCTGCTCAACGCCAAAAACAACCCGTTTGGCTTCTTGGCGAGGACTCAGAAATACACTGGCTTCAATCAACTGTGGCCCACGATCACTGTCAGAAAATAGAATCAACACCCAGAGAAATACGGCGGCTGATACCAGCTGGTCAGGCGGTAGGACCAAAACCAAATTTGAAGCCTTGCCCGTTTGTGTGCCAGCTAAGATGGCAATGGAAACTGAACCAACTCAGCCAGCCACAGCAGCAACGACACCTCAGAAACCCCTGCCTTGGCCCAGACTTAGCTGGGATAAGCCCAGTTTGGAGGAAACCTATATTGAATCTACACCCTATACCCAATTAACTAACAATCAAAGCTACCTTAATCAATCCATAACAAGCAGTGGAAAGAAGAACATTCCCAAACCCAGAGAAAGATATGTTAAAGGCGGTTTTGCGGCTGAGTTTACAAAATTGTTGAAAAAGATGCACACCGAAAGACGTTATCTTCAGGGAGATCCAGCCACACGTAAACCACCCAGTCATACGGTGCTTGTGCAGGATATAAGAGAATCTTTTGGCGTCTATATGGCCCGGGTACAGTCCGAAATGGAGCCTGAGTCGGGACCAGCTATGTTTAATGTTATATTAAATTCGGATATTTCAGGTAGCGTTAGTATTGGCTCCCGTTTAGAATTGTATCATGATAAATGTATAGAACCACTACAATTACAAAATAAGGAATTTGTTTACTTGCTGCCATATAAAATTGTTGTAATATAGTTAAATTGCGCTTATAAGATGCGCGGGAAGATTAAGAACTGGTTTTTTTTTAATGCCATTTTTTTTCTCGTGATTTGGGACCTCCATTTCTATTAAAAAACCCACATTTCACAAGCTAACATTTTTGGCTGTTATTTAAAATTCAAACAACAAGAAATTTGATTAAGAAAAACATATTTTTAATAAAAAATACAAGCTATTAATTCGAAAAATATTTATCATATATAAATTAGCCCAATGACCTTGTCCTTTCTTAATTATTAAACATCAATAAAATATACTAAGCCTAAATAAAGTAAATGGACGGATTTAAAAGTACAAAAGTTAAAACAAAAAATATATCAGTCTTTTTTCCTTCGAGTAAAATCGCCGTAGTATCACCAGCAAATGGTTTTTTCCTGCAGAATGCTTGAATGCACGCGTTGTGCCAAAAATCTGTCAAAGAAACAAAAACATGATTTAAGCCAAGTAACTCTTTTTTAGGGTCAGATCCGTACTTACCTCATAGCATGCGTAGGTACAGCAGCCACAAATAGCAAAAACAATACATTGCCCAAATCATCGGCATGGGCATAGCATTTGTGATAATCCGAGCAACTATATTGATCCAAAAGTGTTACAGAGTTTGTGGTAGAAGGCAGTGATACCATTTGTTGCATGGCATTCATGGTCTGATCGAAAAACGTTTTAAGCAAATCCAGTCGCTGCAAATCACCCACAATAATGCGCTTGACACTGGCTGATTGATGGAGATTTCGGCTAAAAATACTTTTGCGCGTATGTCGATTGATGAGTATTAGAGCCAAAATATTACCATCCAAGTCCAGTTGCTCGGGCAAGCTGCGTGGCATGCAACGCTCCACAGCTGCCAATAGATTCGCTTCATTGCGATAGGCCTGCATGGCCTTAGCATGAAGCTCCCTAAAGGGTGCATTTTCGGCTCCGCAAAGCACACACAAAGCCGAGTTTGGAGCCACAGTAATGCTGACAAAGCGATAGGCTATATTCGGACTCTTCATGGGCAAATAAACCGGCACATCCAGCTGCAGTGACGAACTGGATGTGATCAGCAGATGCAGCAGCAACTCTCGTTCCAAGGTATCCAAATCCCACCAGCCTTCGGTGGCCACGGCAATACGATGTCCCACCACGAGACAACAAAACAAAGAGCCGCAATTACCACTAAACTCATTGAGGCACTGCAACAATTGTCCATTCTCCGACGCTAGCACACAATCCGTATAGCCCAGCAACTGGTTGCCCCCGCAGGCCGCCTCAAGTATGGCATCCACCAGTGGTATATACTTTTTGGCATCCTTCTTTAGGCGCTCCAGCAAAGTGGCATGTGCCATCTCACTGGCACGACTGATGAACAGCGAAATGGCTCCAAATACCAAATCGGCCAGTGTTTGCAGCAATTGTTCCGTGCCCAAGCCGCAGGCGCACACAATCAAGGTGATGGCATTTTGATCGCGCCAAATGTAAGTCCATTCTTCATTTTCCTGAATATTGGGTTTAGTTGTGGTAGTAGCCTCTAATTTAATTCCCAGTGATTTGAAGAACATGTGAAAGCCATTTAGCGAAGCAACAGTAGAGAATGGCAACTGTAAGGGGGAGGGGGTGTAAGTTAGAAAGTTAAAAAAATACCTGGCTCCATACTTACATTGTCGCATTCGCCCTTTTTACGCGTAAATATGGGCAAACCTCCATTTGTGGTTAAACATAACAAATAAATGGACATTTAAAATTCTTTACAAAAAGAACAAAAACAAAACTGCGGCTGCCAACGTAGATGTTGAACAATCGTTATCGGTATGGCAATCGATAGTTTTTACGGACTATCGATAGTATGCAAAGGGAAACGTTTTTAATAATATTTTAATTTAAATATAATTTTTTACATTTCCTTGAGAGACATACCACAAAGCCATTGATTATTTTCAAGTGGTCCAGTTATCGGTAAATAAGAGATGGGAAACTTCTATCGGATATAGAGGTGGGGCAAATGGAAACTTTCTCTGGGCGCCAACGTGTTTGGGGCGCATAAATGTTCACATTTGCTGTGATTGAAAAAAGTTGTTTATTTAGTCAATACTAGACATTATCACGAAAATTGATATTCAAATAGGTACTGGATAATTCGAAACTAATATAAATGATTCTTTTTTTTACTTAGTTGCAAGCAAATATTGCTTTTAAATTGAAATCTTTTAATTTAAGTTTCATTGTTAATTAATGCATAATTTCAGTAATCTTTGATAAGCTCTGAAAGCTGAATGCTTTTGAAAAGCTGTCTATTTCATATGAAGCATAGTGCCAAAATAATATTTTATGGCATCTGGAATGAGGCCTATAACAAGGGCTCCATGTAGTTAATTAGGCTGATATTAAGGGGGCCTTCTACCTTTGAACAGGGTTTTAGGAGTGTTTTTAAAAAAAAAATCTGGAGAGAGAGCCATATGAGCTTTTTCAATCCGGTTTTTTTTTATGTGTTAGAATTAGAGAGTCTCCAAAAAAAGGTGTAGAGGTGGTGGCCATGATTCCGGGACTCCAGGTTATCGGAAATGATAACTGTAAATGAGGTTATGATCAGAATTGATGTAATTCTGGACCGTACTTCAATCATATTTTTCAACATTTTTTTGAAAAAATTGGCGGCATTTAAAAACAAAATTCGATTTTTAAAGTTTTTTTTTGGAGTTTAGTGTAAAAAAATAGTAAAAAAAATGTTTCCCTCTTGATTGAGGTACGGGCCAGAATTACATCAATTCTGCGTCGATTGCAACATGGCTGATTAAAATCGGTTCAGTAGACCTGGCGCAATCATGGCTACCAGATCGAAAAACGCGCTTTAAGTATTGAGCAACGTAAAATGTACTCACTTTAGCAAGAACATTGCTCCACTAAAAAGGCCATATCTTCTAAACTAAATTTTGAATTTTGAAATATGGTTTAAAGAGGATGAGAGGGAAAGTCCAAGCTATAATAAAAATGCATAACAAAAAAATCGAGAAAATAAATTTCCAAGGTAGAAGACCCCCTTCAGTCTTTGTTTCAAATAAAATATTTACACAGAATCACTTCCATGAGATTAAGTACAACGATTTATAAATATATTCCCATGTGTTCTACAAAACGCATCCGACCCGAAATCGTGTCGTTGTTGGGTCGGAAGCGATTTGTAGAACACCTGGGATAATCTTGAATCAACTTAATGGCTCTTAAAAGTTAAGAAACCCGATTGGCTTGTTTCTGCACTAGTTATAAAGAAATTATAAACCCATATTGATCTGGCTTTTAGCCTTAGACGTAAAAGAAAGTGGAACTATTTTTAAAGTATATATTAACATTGGAACTCAAAAAATTTTGTTTTAATCACTTTCCAACAAATTTTATAGCAGGTTTAAATAGTTTTAAGAAAATGGCTTAGCAGATTATAAATAATAATAAAAATTGAATCAGTTTTAAACTGATTTGAAACCATAACTGTCTTACCTAATATTTTCGAAACACTTTCTCAACCAAACTAAACTTCCACTGAAGCGATTTAAAAATCGGTAAGTAATTTAACGTTGACAACCCTATTTTCAAAGTTTAGGATTTTTAAACATCCAAATCAATTTTTTCAAGCATCCAAACATCAGAAATCACGTTGCCTAATCATCGATTTCCATCGATAAGCATGGCCACCAAGAAATATCGATATTTCGATGTTTTTTTACATCACTAATTGCATCGTTTTCGCATTGTCTCCGTCGTTTTCACACGCTGCTGCTCTTTGGCTGTAATTGTAAATTGGTAAGTTCAATCGAGTGAATTCAATGAATATAATAAACAATAATACGCCGCCCATAAATCACTTTAACGTAAACATATTAATAATAATGGTGAAATGCCGCCGCAGTCTCTCTTGGCCGACAGGCATTCGATTGTGATTGTATGCGTTCGTCTGTGTCTGCGTGTGCGTGCGGCGAAGTGTGTGTGTCTGTTGGCGATATTACGTTTATACCATAATTTCGTTGGCGATGTTTTGAGAAGTTTTTACTCTCGCTAGCTCAGCATATTGTGCTCCATCTTATTTACAATTGTTTTTGTGACCAAACAGTAAAATGTATAAGCTTCTGTTGGATTTCTTTGGTTTAATGTTAAAGTCGTGTAACCATTATTTTGCCAAAGATTGCGTTCAACGTGACATTGCGATATCTATCGTATAAACGTTTCTAGTGCGAAAAACTGTAAGCGCGCGCAGAGAGCAGCCAGCGTGCATTTGTAGTTGTATGTGTGTGTCTCCAAAAAAGAAAATAAGAAAATATAAAAAAAAATATGGCCGAAAAACGCAATAAATCCAATTTCTATTATTTTTCTCGCTCCGTCTGTTTTTGACTGAATCTTCTTCTTGCAGATCCAGTTCAGATCGATTCATCTCACACAGTCAGCTACCACCGTCACTACCACCACCTCAAGAGCTCTCCAGCGGGCAAAAAGAAGCTATCAAAATTAACGCGGACACAGCTGCCGAGCGACGCAGACGCGAACGCCGCTTCCACTACAAAACGATGGCGATGGCAACGGCCACGATGTTGACATCGGATGAGGCTAGCAAGCTGCTCGATTTCTCGCAAAAATTGGACATCAATCTGCTGGACAAGATTGTCGAGGTCGTGTACACAACGCAGGGCGAGCAGCTGCGACTGGCGCAAGACATATTGACCACACTCAAGGAGCATCCGGAGGCCTGGACGCGCGTGGACAGCATACTCGAATATTCACAGAATCAGCAAACCAAGTTCTATGCGCTCCAAATACTCGAGGAGGTGATCAAGACACGCTGGAAGGTTTTGCCGCGCAATCAGTGCGAGGGCATCAAGAAGTATGTGGTCAGTCTGATTATCAAGACATCCTCGGATCCGACCATCATGGAGCAGAACAAAGTATATTTGAACAAATTGAATATGATTCTGGTGCAGATCCTGAAGCGTGAATGGCCACGCAACTGGGAGACGTTCATCAGTGACATTGTGGGTGCCTCCAAAACCAATGAGAGTCTGTGTATGAACAATATGGTCATACTGAAGAATCTGAGCGAGGAGGTGTTTGATTTCTCGCTTGGTCAGATTACCCAGACCAAAGCCAAGCATCTCAAGGACACCATGTGCTCGGAGTTTTCGCAAATTTTCACCCTCTGCTCGTTTGTTTTGGAGAACTCGATGAATGCGGCCCTGATCCATGTCACATTGGAGACGCTGCTGAGATTTCTGAATTGGATACCGTTGGGCTATATCTTTGAGACGACACTGATTGAGACATTGATCTTCAAGTTTCTCAGTGTGCCCATGTTCCGCAATGTCACGCTGAAGTGCCTGTCCGAGATTGCCGGCCTGACTGCCACCCTTTACGAGGAGAACTTCGCCACTCTATTCAAGGACACCATGGTGCAGTTGGATCAGATTATTGGGCAGAATATGAACATGAATCAAGTTTTCCGCTGTGGCAACGATACGGAACAGGAGCTAGTATTAAATCTGGCCATGTTCCTGTGTACATTCCTTAAGGAGCACGGCAAACTGGTGGAGGATGCCAAATATGTGGACTACTTAAATCAGGCACTCATGTATCTGGTGATGATCAGTGAGGTCGAGGATGTGGAGGTGTTTAAGATTTGTTTGGAGTACTGGAATAGTCTGGTGGAGGATCTATACAATTCGGAGTTCTTTCATCCCACTCTGGAGTCATCGCGACGACAGCAAGTGTATCCCAGGCGACGCTTTTATGCTCCCATTCTGTCCAAGGTGCGTTTCATCATGATCTCGCGTATGGCCAAGCCCGAGGAGGTGTTGGTCGTCGAGAATGAGAATGGCGAAGTGGTGCGAGAGTTTATGAAGGACACGAATTCCATAAATCTATACAAAAACATGCGCGAGACTCTCGTCTTCCTCACCCATTTGGATTGTGTGGACACGGATCGGATAATGACGCTGAAATTGCTTAATCAAGTGAATGGCACGGAGTTCTCTTGGAAGAACCTCAACACGTTGTGCTGGGCCATTGGGTCAATCTCGGGTAAGTAGTTTAAACGTTTACCTTTACTCAATTTAAATTCGTTTTCGTTTTGCAGGCGCTTTTTGCGAAGAGGATGAGAAACGCTTTCTGGTCACCGTCATCAAGGATCTGCTGGGTCTGTGCGAACAGAAAAAGGGCAAGGACAACAAGGCCATTATTGCCTCCAACATTATGTATGTGGTGGGTCAATATCCACGCTTCCTGCGCGCCCATTGGAAATTCCTTAAGACCGTGGTCAACAAACTCTTTGAATTTATGCACGAGACACACGATGGCGTTCAGGATATGGCCTGCGACACATTCATCAAGATTGCCATCAAGTGTCGCCGCTACTTTGTGACCATTCAGCCAAACGAGGCATGCACTTTCATTGATGAAATCCTTAGCACCATGAGTAGTATCATCTGTGATCTGCAGCCTCAGCAGGTATGCCCGCCAAGTGATATATATAAGAAAAATGAATCAAATAAGAATTGTATGATGCAGCAGCAGGTATGACCGAAAATGTATATACTTTACAACACAAACACGTTGCATACGATTTAGGCAAATGGTGTCTAAATCATACAAACCGAAAATTCAACACAACATTTGTTCAAGTATTTAGTGAAAGAGACATTTATAATAGACCCATTAGATAGATTTTAGGCAGATACTCATACTCCTTCACTTAGGCTAATGAAAGTCCTTTAAGTAGAGATTTCTGAAACTATGTTGAGGGTGCCCTATAGAATTTTAATATTTTAGAATGCCTTAAATTTCTTCATACAGTTTGGATCGTTCTGATTCTGAAACCATTTTTTATCTATCAACCTCAGTTTCCAAGATATAGCTAAAAATTGAATTTTGCATTTTAAGTGATATTTTGAATTAAGTGGCCAATATTTACACCACACTCCGTCTGCTTACCACTGAAATTCGTACTCCATACATTAACGCTTTGTTAAGCGTTAAAGTCTTCCTTATTTCCGATAGTATTCCTACTTATAAAAAGGATCGTGCCAGTCGCTTCTCTCTCGCGCACTCTGGCTCCCGCTTGTGGTTTGTGTCCCCATAGAGCTCATACTGGTTCATTCGGGAGTGAAATTCATCGAGCCGTATCTCTTTGAATACCCTATTAATCTGTAGCCTTTGGATCGCATTTATAAACTCGACGAATTGGGTATACTTTTCCAACCAAAGTTAAGTTTTAACAGACATTTAGCAGTTATTTTTAGGCTTTATCAAGAAGTGGTCCAAGAATTCTGATTATGCCGCCTGACAGGTACATGTGCCATTCAATTATTGCCATGTGTTTTACAAATCGCTTTTGACCCCAAAAACGACCCAAATCGTATGGGCATAGGGTCGTTTTTGGTGCCAACTCCAGTTGATTTTTGAGAAATACCGTGCCAGCGTGCGCAAATCTTTCCATTAGCAGGTATAACCATCAGGACTTTCTAAATACTATTTTTTTTTGATTAGAAAAAATATTCTAGAATAGTCGTTTTTTGAATGATACAAACTCAAAAAATTAAGATTTTTTAACCGGCAAATAATTTGACCAAATTTTATTGAATAACCTAAGACTTTGCAGGACTTAAAACTAAACCTATGGATCAACCCGCAAATAATCTGCTCAAAAAGTTCTGATAAATTCCCTATTTAGGTCTATTTTGACACATTTTCATCAAAATTTGGGCAAATTATTTGCCGAAATTTGCAGTTTCTAAAAGTAAAACTGGGGTTCCACACGCAAGTTCATTGCTCAAATATTGACAGTACAAATATTTAGGCCTATTTAGACAAATTTTCAGTCTGTAGCTATGTGGATTTTATATTATATGCTTTCAAACAGTTCTACAAAATGTGGTTGATATCGAATGACTATATCCATCCTATAGTTGCCATAGAACCGATCGAGTATAAAATATTTTTGTTTTCTACGATGGCGTTCTTAAACTCAGCATTAACGAAAATTAAATGCTTTCAAACAGATTTGTAAAATTTGGTCGAAATCGGAGGCCTATATCCCTATAGCTGCCATCGAACCGAGAAAACTTATTTGTTTTAGATGATTTTTTTTATTATACCTTGACCATTGAATCTTTTAACCAGGGATGCAAAACGGGTCGGAAATAAGAAGTGGTTCGGTTCTGTGGTTCACAGAGATTTTAAACCATCGGTTCGGTTCATAATATGGCCTTTGTAGCAATTCGAGCCGCGGCATTGGTTCGGTTCAGTGGTTCACAGTTAATATATAATTTAAAAACGGGATCAGCAGTGAGACTCCGTTTTCGAATCTCCGAACGTTGGATAGCGACTCAAAAAATTGTTGGCTCTCTTGGCATTAGCCTTGGCATGCTTCGGCTAGTGGCGGAGAAAATAGCCGAATGTGTTCGGCTCCATCTGGCTCTTCAACGAACACCCTAAAAGGCATAAAAACCAACAATGGTTCCTGTACAAACAAAGTTTGTGCAGTAAGTTCAAAATTCGTAGTTTTTCTATTCTTCATTTCGTCTGACTCGTAACTCTACACTTCAACAAATAGGATCGACTAATTCCGTGGACACAAGTGGACAGAATTGTTGTATTTTACCCTGATAACAATTTTACACACAAACTTAAATTTTTCAATAAATCGCAATTAATGAATTATTTACTAATAACCTATTTCCCATTGTCATTTAGGTTCACACCTTTTATGAGGCCGTGGGCTATATGATCTCCGCCCAAGTGGATCAGGTGCAGCAGGATGCTCTTATCGAACGTTATATGCAACTGCCCAATCAGGTCTGGGATGACATCATATCGAGGGCATCGAAAAATGTGGATTTTCTCAAAAACATGACAGCGGTAAAGCAATTGGGTAGCATTCTGAAAACGAATGTGGCCGCCTGCAAGGCGCTGGGTCATGCCTATGTCATTCAATTGGGACGCATCTATTTGGATATGTTGAATGTGTACAAGATAACGTCAGAGAACATAATACAGGCAATTGAAGTGAATGGCGTTAATGTGAACAATCAGCCATTGATCAAGACCATGCATGTGGTCAAGAAGGAGACGCTCAATTTGATAGCCGAATGGGTATCGCGCTCCAATGACAATCAGCTAGTAATGGATAATTTCATACCGCCGCTATTGGATGCTATTCTACTAGACTATCAGGTAAGCAATTTGAGTTTTAGGCGAGATTTTAGGAATCAAAATTTCCCTTTCATTTTAGCGCTGCAAAGTTCCCTCGGCACGCGAGCCCAAAGTTCTGAGTGCAATGGCCACCATTGTGCATAAACTGCGCCAGTATATCACAAATGAAGTACCAAAAATTTTCGATGCCGTCTTCGAGTGTACACTGGACATGATTAATAAGAATTTCGAGGATTTCCCCCAACATCGCATCAGTTTCTATGAACTGCTTCAGGCTGTCAATGCACACTGCTTTAAGGCGTTCCTCAATATACCGCCGGCACAATTTAAACTGGTCTTCGATTCAGTGGTATGGGCATTCAAGCACACTATGCGCAATGTGGCCGATATGGGTTTGAATATTTTGTTCAAGGTGGGTAAAAAAAAAATAGCAAAAAATATCCAATTATTTATTCGGTGTTTTTTTTGTAGATGCTACAAAACCTGGAACAGCATCCTAATGCGGCGCAGAGTTTCTATCAGACCTATTTCACGGATATCCTTATGCAAATCTTCTCGGTGGTAACGGACACTTCACATACGGCTGGCCTACCCAATCATGCCATCATTTTGGCATACATGTTCTCGCTGGTGGAGAATCGTAAGATAACGGTGGAACTGGGCCCCATACCGGACAATATGATATTCATACAGGAATATGTGGCATCTCTGTTAAAGTCGGCATTTAATCATCTATCAGATAATCAGATCAAAGTCTTTGTTACTGGCCTATTCAATTTGGACGAGAATGTACAAGCATTTAAGGAGCATTTGAGGGATTTCCTCATACAGATTCGCGTAAGTATTATCTTGTCTGAATGTGTATTTGTCATAAACTGAATGGGAACTATTACAGGAGGCCACCGGCGAGGATGATTCTGACTTGTATCTGGAAGAACGTGAGGCTGCTCTGGCCGAGGAGCAATCCAACAAACGTCAAATGCAACGTAATATTCCAGGCATGTTGAATCCGCACGAATTGCCCGAGGATATGCAGGATGAATAAATGCTGATGCCGCAAATCCGTTTGCATAATTGTAGTTGAGATGCTTGATGAGAATGGTTCAGATGTATGAGTGATTCTCAATGGAGAAAAAGTATAAATGTTTGTTTGATTGAATGCATATAAGTATAAACGTTATATATATATACAACACACACACACATACACCTACATATTAGTTGCGTTTATGGTGAATGATTAAGTGGTTATTCGTGCGCAATACATACATTAATATGATTAACATATTTTTGCGCATTTTCCTTGACATACCAACATTAAAACAAAACACATCCCCCCCTTAAGCCCCCACTCCCCCTTCCTCCCTTCGCCCCACCCTTCTTTGCACACATGATAGTTGTAAAACATCGTCGTCTACATTAAAGGGAAAAAACGAAGGATATAAACTTTATCGTACTAATATTAATAATGATGTTTGTTTGGAAAATTTTTAAATGAGTATAATTGTAGAAATATCGTGTATGAATGAAAACGAGCGAACACACACCCACACACACACACACACACAAAATCCATACAACAAAAATATTAAATTAAACCTAATTGTAGTTTGGCAAAAACAGATTATATAAGGTGTGACAAATTCTATGTAAACATTTGCATAAAACTACCATACCCTACCCCCCACACATAATAAAGTTGATGTAAAACACAAATATCCCAAACACTCACACACACACACACACATGCAAACAGAAACAAAATAACCATAGAATTGCGTATTTGATGATGATGTTTAAATTTTTACATAATTAGTTTGTACATTAATTTAAAAATAAAAATCAATTAAAACTACAAAAATGATCAATGCACACATGTATGTATGTTGTTTTTGTGTAACGCACAATTTCAGTTAAAGAAGAATTGGAGGGAAAATGTCTGGCTAAGCACTTTTCATCCCTCCGAATTTTTAAAGCAGCTGCAGCAATATGCAGCATTCAACTGCAAAATCTGAAATGCTTAAACTGATGCTCAGCTGATCTCAAGGCAATTCTGTTGCCATCTTGGATGTACATAAATGTATTGCTTGCAAATGTGGGAAATGATGCCACTGGAAATACCCTAGCAAAGGGTATTAAATAAATTGGTCCAAATTTGAAATCTAAGACAATTCTACCTTATGGTTTTTTATATAATCAAGTTTCTAAGTTTGACCTCATCGGGAGGGGTTTTATCCACTTGTCCATTGGAGCCAAGAGATTGGGAGAATTTCGACTTAGCCCTTTGGGGCTGTAACGGCCAAATTAGCATTACATTGGAGTCGGAAATTTAGTATTATAATTGCAGTGATTACCAGGGACTGTAATCATTATGAGTTTTATTTTATAAATTAAAACTTAAGCATTATTCCTTAAGTTTTATTATTTATTTCAGAAATAATTAAAATCTTTTAAGTTTTATTAATTATTTAAAACATAATTATTTTTGATTTTTTTTCTTAAAATTAAAAAATTAGAATTATTTTTTAATTTTTATTTATTATTCAAAAAGTAATCATTATTTTTTGAATTTGATTTATTATTGAAAAAAATAATGCTTTTTTTTTAGTTTTATTTATTACTCAAGGCCTGATCTAAGATGACATAAATTTTATTTTCGGCACTATGCTTCATATAAATAAGACATCTGTTCAAAAGCATTCTGATTTCAAAGCTCTACAAAAGTGTTTCTGTTTATATAAAGCATAAGGACGAAAATTATTTTTATGTCATCTGAGAATAGGCCTTAAGAAAAAAAAATTATTGCTTGAGTTTTATAATTGAAAAAAAAAACAATAAAACTCAATTTCAAATATCTCGGGCCCCATAGCACAAATAAAAATAAAATATAATGATTAGTTTTTGAAAAATAAATAATTATTAAAAACTTTGAATTTAAAAAAAGAACTCAAAAATAATATTTATATTTTGAATAATAAATAAAAATCAAAATATAATCCTACAATTTTTTTTTTCTAAAAATTACCCATAAAAAATCTTGCAGGATTTGAATAGTCCTGTCGCTAAGGATCATTTTGGTGTTTTCCACACGTTTGTGCGATTTTTCTATATTACTGATTTTTGAAATTGAAAATCAAACAAGTAAGAAAGTCGGTCAAGCCCGACTATAATATACTCTGTACCTGTTTGTATATAACTAATAACTTTAAGTGTTGGGTCACACAATCTATGCAAGTGCTGCACAT
Organism: Lordiphosa mommai; assembly: GCA_018904225.1. Taxonomy (NCBI): domain Eukaryota; kingdom Metazoa; phylum Arthropoda; class Insecta; order Diptera; family Drosophilidae; genus Lordiphosa; species Lordiphosa mommai. The sequence continues at coordinate 860,661 of JAEIFT010000050.1, read as the reverse complement.
CACTATTACGGGCAAAATTTAATGAATTTTGAATATCGTTCATCTGATCTGGAAACGGTGTATGGTATATCGATAAGTAAAGACGATTAAAATATATCCCTAAAAGGTTTGAACCTGTCTTTAAAATTGTGGAAGATATTCGATTTTGTTCAAATTGTGGGGGTTGGCACCTCTGCCGTCGTTCATCTGATCGGAAAACAATGTATGGGGGCTCGATAAGTAATGTCGAGTAAAATATATGTCTGGAAGGTTCGATCAATCTAACTCCAAAATTGCGGGATATTTGGGGTGTTTTTCAAATTGCGGTGGTGGCAACTCTACTATCGTTCATCTGATCGGAAAACGAGGTATGGGGGTTCGATAAGTATTAATGAGTAGAATATATGTCTAGAAGGTTTGAACAACCTAAACCCAAAATTGCGGGATATTTGAGGTGTTTTTCAAATAGCGGGGGTGGCAACTCTACTATCGTTCATCTGATCGGAAAACGATTTATGGGGGCTCGATAGGTAATGATGAGTAGAATATAAGTCTTCGAACAACCTAACTCCAAAATTGTGGAAGATATGACCTTTTTTTTTTAATTTGCGTGGGAGGCAGGGGGCGTGGCAAAAAAAAAAACTAAACTTGATCTGCCTGCAAGTATAAGAAATATATGTTCCATACACCTCAAACCTCTATCTCTTACCATCTCTGAGATCTCATCGTTCATACGGACAGACGGACGGACGAACGGACAGACGGACATGTCTATATCGACTCGGCTGTTGATGCTGATCAAGAATATATATACTTTATAGGGTCGAAGATGCTTCCTTCTGTCTGTTACATACATTTGCACAAATCCAATATACTCTTTGTACCTTCGGAACAGAGTATAAAAATAACAATAAAACTCAATTTCAAATATCTCGGGCCCCATAGCACTAAGACACAATTTTTTTACATTATTTAAAATTCAAAACATTATTTTATTTTTTTTTAATTTTTAGAACATTTTAAAGAGTTTCTTAACCCTGGGAAAAATAAATTATTCCAAGCATACCTCGTAAATTACACGTTTATTTAAATATCTTCTGAACAAGAGGAACTGGGGAAAAACGGACGTTTGATTCGAATTCAGCGCTCAAAAATTTAAAAGAAACGATAGCTAATTTCTCTGATCCAAAACCTTGCATACATGTGTTATTTCTCATAAAACAAAGATGTTTACGATTTGGGCGCAGCAGTAGCGAAGATATTGGATGATATTGATGGAATTGAGTTTTTTTATCTTTCATTTTTATTTGTAATTTTTTAATTCGTAATGCTAAGGGGACCGAGATATTTGAAATTGAGTTTTATTTGTTGTTTTTAATTATAAAACTCAAGCAATAATTTTATAAAATAAATAAAACTAAAAAAATAATCATTATTTTTAAACAGGGAATCAAACCGGTTCCGGTTCTGGTACGTACCGAAACTAATGTTTCGGTAAAAGGTTCTGTTTAGGTTCTAGTTTATTTCGGTATTCGGTTCCGTACCGGTACCTTGGTTTTTATTTCGGTATACCGGTACGTACCGATATGTACCGGTATAAATTAAAAATCCCTTAATCCGAAGTTATAATAGAAATGGTAGCAACCTACACAACAAAAAGTAGTTATAAAGAAGGAAAATTAAACATAATAAACTTTACCTCAGAAAAAAATGTCCTAATAATAGAAGAGTAAGAAAATCTTTTGATATCTGATGAAATGTTAAATACACTGTTTTCAGATAACGTTACCGATCACAATTTAACCCTGCTATTAGGTTAAGTCCATTTGGGTCAATTATTAGTTCATTTCATTGCAAATGCAAAAATTAAGGATAAATTAATAATATTTGGAATTTATTGAACCAAAATATATGCAACGAAATAAGATGAAATTGTTATTTTTATTGAAAATTTCAGTATATACCAGATGGTCCCTTAACCTAACATTTGTAAATATTTGCTAACGCTTACCCTGCGTTTTACCTTAGGGAAATCCCCGATTGAAGCAATAAAACTGAAATAACAAAAAAAAAATCAGAACCGAAACTGTACCAGTATAATGTTTCGGTTCTTTTCGGTCATTTCGGTTCCAAAAATAAAGGTTCCGAAATGCCGGTTCTCAAAAAAAATAATAACGGTTCCGGTTACGGTACTGGTTCTGAGTTTGAATCGGTTCTTTTCGGTATAAGGTTCCGGAACGGGTTCCGGTTTGACACCCTGTTTTTTATGTAATCGAGTTTCTAAGTTTGACCTCTTCGGGAGGAATTTATTCACTTGTCCATTGCAGGCGGGAATTTAGTATAATAATTGCAGAAATCCCATTTATCTTTGTTGAATTTTTCAAAATTTTAGCTCACACTTTTTTTTAACAAGCAACAAATGTTGTAACCGTTGAACCCGACCACTTTTAAGGGGTTCCATTCAAGAGTTTTTTTTAAGGTCGATGTAGTATCAAAGGTGGATTAGGTCAGATCAGGTTTACTATTAAATGTGATTCGTCTAATTAATCCGGAAACAGTTTTAAAAATCCACTCAAGAAAAAACAAAAGGAGGAACTGAATGTTCGCATCGTTTATTTTAAAAGACAATTCTCAATACATAAAATTAAAAACTAATTTAAACCTTTGTTCGGCAGAGCCAATCGATTGTTGTGCAAAAACTGAGTATCTTGCGCATATCCCATCCAGGTCTCATAGATGCTCTGTGAAATTAACCAAGGATCACCCACTGGCTGGACGTCATATATCTGAGTCTGGTAGCTGAAAGGCAACTCAACTTGCTGGGCCACTCGCTGCTTAAACGAGGTGTAATTGAACAGTTGATTGGACTGCAGAGCCAGGGTCACATCATCCAGAAATAAAGCCCAACGTGGCTTATAATAGTCACGCATCAGACCCGACCACTGTTTGCAGGCATAATCCAATATCTCACCACTGGGACCCCAAGAAGTGATTTGATTACGGGCATTGAACTCAAATTGGGATCGCTCTTGGGGTGTGGTGGCCAAACGCTTGGCATCCGCCAGCCAGGTGCCCAAAAGAAAGTTGGAGCCACTGGCCAGTATAAGCTCCAGATCGTCCAGTAAGTGCAATAACTTTGAGCCTAAATATTGAAATCGTGGGAGTTGTCGCTTGCGATAGGCAGACTTCAGATTAAGGTACAGTTTGCTAGCCGAAATTTGCAGATACTGACGCGTGATATCCACCAGATCGTGTTGGTACATTTGGTATTTGTCATCGTCCAGTGGAATAATGGCACGTGAAGTTAACATTTGATGCCAGGCCTCCAAGACTTGAGAGCTGTTATACCAGATGAAGGGTTCTAGAGTTAAAGCGGGACGCCTGACTATGGTATACTTGCCACGCATCTTGTGCACACCTTGAAAGGAGTAAACACTTTGTCGTAGTAGTTGCCAGGCCTGGCTAAGTCTGGCATCCTTGACGCCATAACGGGTGTGGGCGAAGTGATTAAACCAACTCTCCGAATCGATTAACTGTTGACTCCATCCACGCTCCAGAGCAAAGGAATATATGACATAATTCTGGCCTATGCCCTCCGGTGCTATACCAGCTCCTACCATACTGCTATTAGGCATATTCCTTGCGTTCAGCATGCCCTTATTGACCAACTCCACGGAGCCCAAAAAACCCAAAGTGCCCCCAAAGTTATGCAACATGCACCAGACAAAAGGTTGCCCATAATACGAGGCAGTGCGTTCATATTGTGGAAACTGTTCGGCTTGTAGATCAAGCACCAGCAGATGACCCTGTGGCACGGCCGTAAGAAAAGCCTTTACTAGTACATCCGTCCAAAAGGGATTCTTCACAAACATCCAGTTCTGTAGTAACCAAACCGCCTTGGAATCGACAGACTGCATGGATCTAAAGATTTCCGCTGCCGTCTTGCGCATATACTCGGGATCTGCCTCTGGCGGTTGAACTTCATTAAAGGGATCGCAAAAGTAGATGTGATTCGAGCCATAATTCTGCACCACCCGCTGCAAAAACAAAGTGGCCAGCTGCCTGAACAGCTTTTGCGAAGGCTCCACAAACAGGCCACAGCAGTAGGGATTGGGAAATTGATTCCAACGACTGACTTCCGTATAATTCACATTGGGAGCCACTCTACGCATAGCCCTTGGCACATGTCCCGCAAAGGCGGGCAAGGCCACACTTATGCCCAATTCACGTTGAGCCTGCAACACCTGACGCTGCAATAATTGCTGCAATCGTCGGTGCTCCGGTGTGGTAGGTCCACCCCAGCCTCTTATATTGCCCATGCGTTGCCAGGGCTGAAATGCGGCGCCTGCAAAATGTGCCTGAATTTCTTCAGTCTTAAGGCCCAACTGGGTGTACACTTCCTCCCAAATAGCCTCCTGAACGGGTGCTATGGTCAAACTGATGCCCATCAGGGCCATCCAATCGATGTGTCGTCGCCACTGTTCAAAGTTCCACCAGACGAAACTATAACCCCAGGTGCAAACATTTTGGTAATACATTATAGGGCTGGCCGATTTGGAATTGATGGTCACATTACGCAATTCCAGATTCAAGGGCAATTCGATGCGGATTTTAAACCAATCCACATCTTTGTTTAACTCATACTTTAGATAGTAATGAAAACCCTTGGACACAGATATGCCATCCCAGCCAGCAATATGGATTTTGCCATTGTTCGACATGCTAATCTGTAAGAAAGATAAGGCAGTATATTCTAAATCTGAATCAAAATGAGGCCACCAACAAAATGGCTTTATCTTTTATACTTTCTGAGATCGACTCTTTCAAACTGACGGATATGGCTATATAGACCCGACTGTTGATGCTGATCAAGAAAATATATATAATATAATTTCATAATATAAATATATATAATATACCTTCTTTTTTAACGGCCCACAGTGGCGCCCGTAGAACAAAGAAAGTTGCAAAAATCAAAAATTTCATGAGCGCCTACGAAATTTTGAATGAACCCATCTTATAGAAAATCGTCCAACGATTTCAAATATGCAACCATTATTTAAGAAGATACAACCCGTGAAAGTTAACCTATTTTTTGTTTTTTTTTTTTTAATTATTGAGTGTTTTTTTAAACACACCATTTTTAGGTTATTTGGTACGCTTTCAGGTAGAATATGGCATAGAGACATATCTCCGACCAGCACGTTTTTCTGTCGGAGATATGACGCTTCAAAACGACATAACTCCTACGAGTTAGTCCGCATTTACACGATAAAGTTTCCTTCATGAAGTTCTTCATAAAGTTTTTATTTGTGGTAAAGAGGTGAAGAGGGGCAGCCCAAGATGTATCTATGGAGGTGAGGCACTTAGACAAAAGCTCAAGTTTCACAGCTTACATATTGTCAGTGTGCAGCTAACACTTGACGTGAACGGTTGGTCCACGCACGGCTGTTCTCCATGCGCACATGTATGCGCGTACGACTTACACACACATACATACAAAAATATGTGCGTGCATCTCAAAAAACCCCTGCAATTTTTTAGTGTGCCTATGACACTCGACGCGTACTGTCACTCCGCGCTTGAGCGAGTGGGTGGGTTCGTGTAGCGCACACACAGCCACACACACACACACTTTCATGCAAACGTTGGCTGTCTCACTCTTGTGCAATTACCTAAAGCTTTTGAGTTTACATATTTTGCTAAGTGCCTCACCTCATAGATACATCTTGGGGCAGCCGAAGCTGGCAAAGCTTCATGACCTACCGTGGCGTCATAGAGTAAAGAGAGATAGAGGGGAAGATTGAGACGGCTCTCAAAATGAGGCGCTGTTAAGTAACAGTACGAGTTGAGATACTTTTAAAATGTTGCCATCGATTTCAACATGTTGCTAAGGTCTTTTAACAAAGATAGGAAAACACGGTGGTTAGAGCGAGACGGACATTGTGTTGACTGTACTCAGAGAGCGATAATAACAAAAAAACAGCTGATTATTTTGCTGTTAAGTTTGTTGCGAGAGCGACAATAACAATTATTTCGCTGTTAAGTTTGTGGCGGCAGACCAATCTTTCCCTCTAGAAATATTTACTCTATGGTGGCGTAAAGCTTTTCGATAATATTTCTTTGCTTTGTTCCGATTGAACTAATGCAGGGTTGATTTGTGGGTTATTTGCTTATCGATAGCTCGTGTTCTCAGGCGAATTGAAATCGAACTTCATGAAGCAAACTTCTTCATGTAAGACCGCATTTACACGATAAAGCAAACTTCATGAAGTTTCTCAAAAATTTTTTCTTTGTGAGAAAGAGGTGAGGTGGGGTGGCTTGCCCCTTTACGCCTCTTTCCCACAAGCAAGGCTTTTTCAAAAACTTCATGAAGTTTGCTTCATCGTGTAAGTCCCGACTAAATGCGCATGAAGTTTTGAAGATGCTTCAAAACGAAATCGAAGATAGCTTCATGAAGCAAACTTCATCGTGTAAACACGGACTTAAAAACGACATATCTCCGAACTGAGTTTTTCGTTTTGAAGCGTCGCTTGTAACTCATCGGAGATATGTCGTCGGAGCTATGTCGTTACCACGTAGAATATCTCGAAAACTAGGTAACGAATTGTAAAAATTTGTTTTTCTACTGATTGATGTATTCATTAAGTGTATTTTACAAAAAAAAAATTACTGTTTGCTTTTTGTTTTTCCAAATAAATAGCCTCGTAAAAACTATAAATTTGTTCACGATTTTTTAACTTTTATGAAAAATACAACAAAATATATATTTTTGTGTTTTTGCCAGATTTAAAGAATACGTTCTTTGATTATTCCTTTAAGTAATTAAAAAAGTTCCAGCTGCCTTTCGCTTCCTATTCGATTGCTAGAGGTAAAATAGGTAAAAAAGACATGGCAAAATGAGGCCCCATTTTCCGATCCACTTTCTCATCATGTGAAGTCACGAAAAGAGTTAGAATCCATTATATTAAGTTTAAAAATGATTAATCTATAAGATAAACCTTGTCTTATGAATAGTAAACATTATTTTGAAAAAATCTTAAAAAACATTTTTTTTTAAGTTTTGGGTAATAATTTCAAAACATTAAAAAGAAACAAAAATAAGTATAAAATTGTTATAAATCATTTTTTTTGTTACGGAAAATTTGATTTTTCCACAAATTTTGACTTTGACAACCCATAGGTAAGCGGCTAGTGGGCGTAGCACCCCTTTCAAACATGAACATGAACAATTTTTAGGTTGAACAATTATCTATCATTTGCAATTTAAATTATTCAATTATCTCAAAAGTTATGATTTTTGCAACGAAAAAACTCATAGGGCGCCACTGTGCGGCCGCCCCTTTTAACGACATATTTCCTTAAGGGGGTCTTCTACCTTTGAACAGGGTTTTATGAGCGTTTTGTGTTCGGGAGGAAAAACCATAAGAGTTTTTTCAATTTTAGAAAATCAAATTTTTCACGTTTTTGAGAAAAAAATAGTTTTTTTCGAAATATTTTTGCTTCTTACTTTTAAACTACTAAACCGATTGGAAAATGTTCTTCAACTAGATTATGAGGAATTGCATACCCTTTAAATTAATCTTTTGCTTGACTCCATCTAAGTTTGTGATTCGAAAATTCTAACTCAAAAACGTATCCATACAAAAATTTTTGAAATTCATTTTTGAGTTCAGCAATCCAAAATAAACTATCTGTAATAAACCGCTGTAAACTAGTGTAATCAATATTATTTAATGACAAAGCTTATATAATATAAACTATTCTTTAAGCTGAAACCAGTTAGAAAAATGTGCATTGAATTGTTTGGAAAACTTTGATTCACTTAACTGCGTTTCACTTAAAGGCTATATTTTCCGGTCCCAGTTGAGGCCGTGAAGCGAGGTATGGATGTATTTTATATGGGTAGGAGCAGCTTCCTTCTGCACAAACTCAATATAATCTTTGTAAAAAAAAAATGTCATCAATGGAATATATTTTGCCTTTTTTAAGTTTTATATTTTGGAGTTTATTTAGTTCATACTTTGTTTTTGAAGTTTGCTTGCCTTGCTTTCAGAAAATATCCATTTATAGTTACATTAAGAACGACTCTCTTCCACATGATTCCTTAAAGATATCAATGCTTACCTGAAAACTGCGCACATCCATTAGTTTGTTCACCTCAACCTCGAAAAGTTCCGATGACTGTGGTCCAATTACACGCTTGATTAGCTGCCTGACAGCCTCTTCTTGTACATCGGGCGAAGTATCTGGAGCAACATGCGTAGCCAGCTGAGAGCCCAAATTCGTGGATAAGTCAAAGCCAAGGCTAAAGTTAAGTTGATTAATCAAGGCCAATGCCAAAATGCAGCTCCTGACTAATTGATGCGGATGCATGATATCGTTGCCATGAAATCTGAACCTGACCATGGCTGTGATTTAAATACAACTGGCGGTCGAGTGGTTGCTGTGCCGTTGATAATTGATTAAGTGGCACCGAGAGCAATCGAAATGGGAGAGAAAAAGAGTGTAGGAGAGAGAGTAAGCTAGCTCATAATGGAATAGAATAACCAGCAGAGCCCTTACTCTTAGTCACAGATACAGCTGCAGCAGCTGGGGAAATGGTTATGGGTGGGGGGGGTCTCCTCTTATCAGCCGGCTTAATCAAGTAATTTGAAGATGGCTGTGTTTATTTATTTGTAGTTCCATTTCTTCCACATTTGCTCTACTCTTCAATTTGAATTACGAAACGGTAAATAAGATCGAAGAGGGACAATTCCTATTGATGTACATGGTATATACATATTTATTTAACTGTTAGCTGAGCGACATAAATGTATGTATGAAATTTCATAGTGATAGGGATACTCACGTAATTAAAAATATCTAGGATATTAAATATTTAATATACATAAATATAAATTAAAATATTTTTTATACCCGTTACTCGTAGAGTTAAAAGGGTACACGGTGTGTCCCAAAACTAACCGAACTTTTTAGATATAAAATAAAATACTCCTTATATTATCTTTGGAAGTTTTTATTTATTCAAAATAGGTTCCATTTGACTCAATACAAAGTTGGCAACGATGTGCCAGCGCATGCATACACTCAGAGAAAAAAACGAGCTGGTCGTGCTTCATATCAGAAGTTCGGCAAGACAGAATCTTCTTGGATCCAAAAAGAAAAGAGCGCACAAGTCTTCTCGATTTCAAGCTTTCTTCTTGAAAATTCAAGACAAAAAGAAACTAAATTGAAGCCGATTTCAGTCTTGCCTAATCGTGCTAGATTTCTCTGGGTGTAGATCTTTTAATGTCATTTATAGGTACCCCGGTTACGGCTGCTTGAATGGCTGGGATATCATCATAAAATGTTACTTTCCTTTTTGGTTTTGAGTATTGGGAATAGAGATGGGCGTGGGAACAAAAAATTGCGTCCCGTACGCTTATCCCGAACCAAAAATTTTCTGTCCCGTCCCGCAAAACATTTTTTTAAAGTTTTTTACGAAGTTAAATTTTGTTTGTAAATTTCAAAATTTTATTCTCGTGAAATCTAAATAAAATAAATAGATTTAAATGTCCCCTAATTTAATTCATTCAACGTTTTTCGATATCATTGCGTATTCAAAAGTTATAAATTAAAATCTAAAAAAAATCACAACTTTTTTACAGTGATGTTGTGATGTTGGGGCCGGGGGTGGGGATAACAAAGGTGACGACTTTAAAAATGATTTTATTGTGATTTTACTTACTATTTTGAAATTTTAAATAATTTTTTGTTAAAAAATTTATCTTAAAAAGGTTGCAATTATTTTAGTTTTTGGACCATAATTTTTAAAAGCGCAATAATATCGCAAATCTGTAAATGTAGTAAATTAGAGGACACTTAAATCTATTTATTCAGATTTCACAAGAATCAGTAATAATTTTTTTACAATTTAGAAAAAATTTTAACTTGAAGAAAAACTTAAAAAAAAAAAAACATTTTTGTATGAAGCCATCGTTATAACTCGTAAAACTAATGATGCAGTTCGATTCCCAGGGCCCGAAATAGGGGAAACCCGCTAAAAAGTATTATCAGTCAATTTTCAGTGCTTTATGTGTTTATTAGACATTTTTTTATTTTTTCTTCGTCTTTGGCTTTGCTCTTGTTTTTTTTTTTTCTAATCTGAATTTTATCTGTACATTAATATAATAATACATCATAAAAAAAATGTACTCAATTTATTCTAATAAACAAGAAGAATTGGACCCGCAAGATATTTAGGGACCCGCGGGAATTTCGGGATAATGGAATTATCCCGCTCGTGCCGCACTTCTTCAAATTCGTGCCGTCCCGCCCGATCCCGAGGGAATCCCGTCCCGCGCCTATCTCTAGTGCATAGCGTTTGGAGAGAACTTTCAAACAAGGTATAACAAGCACAGTTCGCTTTAGTAAAGAAGTTATGGCTGTTTAAAGTGCCGTTCGGATGTTACTTAAATGGGAAGTCGAGTTTAAAATCAACATAAATTTTCTATATTTTCATCTCATCAGTTTTTGGCAGTGTAATCAAAAAATTTTTAAGGCATAAAGAAAAGAGGAATATTCAACCATTCTTAAAAAGACTTTTTTCCAGCTCCGTAGAGTGGTTCGTTTCTCCAAAATGTTTGATTACATTTGCTCGTACGTTTCGTTACATTTGTTACATATTTTTGCTCTACTATAAAAAGAGCAAACAGGGCTAGGGTAAGGAATCTCGTCCATCTATTTGATTAGAAGCTGAAATAGTTTTCAAACGTGTTTTCTCATTAGAGGGTAGAAAATTGGTTAAACTAAAAGATGTTATAGGTAGGGAGCTCCTCAAGCTCAGTATAAAGCTAATTTATGGCCATTTGAAAATCAAAGTTTTTTGAGCAACAAAATTTTTGTTCAAAGTAGAAAAACATTTTTGCTGATATTAGGATGATCGTAGATAAATATAGTTTACATATTTCTAAAGGTAAATATGTAGACTATTTGATCTATATTTCGATGCTTCAAAAATTTATATGTACATGGTACACAGAAAAAAAAAGGATATTTTTTGATGATCCATTGGATATTTTTATACCCTTGCAGAGGGTATATTAAAATTGTCACGATGTTTGTAACGCATAGAAGGAAGCATCTCCGACCCCATAAACTACTGACGAGCTGAGTCTATATAGCCATGTCCGTCTGTCCGTCTGTCCGTCCGTCTGTTTCTATGCTATCTCCTCCCTCAGTTTTGAAGCTATCTTGACCAAACTTTGCAAAAAGTCTTTAAATACACATAGGCTGCACATTTGTCGGAATCGGCCGGATCGGATGACTATATCATATAGCTGCCATAGGAACGATCGGTCCATAAACTAGTTCTAGTGAGAAAAACTTTTTTGTTTTCTATTGAATCGTCACCAAACTTGGTATATATTAGTTTTATACCCCTTTACACAATTCTGGCAAAATTTATCAAAATCGGATGACTATAGCATATAGCTGCCATATAAACGGTCAGTAAAAAAAACTAGTTCTAGTGAGAAAAACTTTTTTGTTTTCTATCGTAGCGTCACCAATCTTGGTTTATATTAGTTTTATATGCTTTTACACAATTCCAAAAAAATTTATTAAAATCGGATGACTATAGCATATAGCTACCATATAAACGGTCAGTCAAAAAACTAGTTCTAGTGAGAAAAACTTTTTTGTTTTCCATCGAAGCGTCACCAATCTTGGTATATATTAGTTTTATACCCCTTCACACAATTCTGGAAAAATTTATCAAAATCGGATGACTATAGCATATAGCTGCCATATAAACGGTCTGTCAAAAAACTCGTTCTAGTGAGAAAAACTTTTTGTTTTCCATCAATTCTTGGTAGATATTAGTTTTATACCCTTCACAAATTCTGGAAAAATTTATAAAATCGGATGACTATAGCTATAGTGCCTATAACGGTCGGTCAAAAACTTTTTGCAAGGGTATTTAAAACATCGGCGTAGCCGATGTTAGCCTTCTATTTTTTTCATATCCATTTGGACTGGATATGTCCATATCCATTTTTATCATCCATTTGAGTTTAAATAATGTTAAATTGATCTTAGTTATTCATCCAATGGAGCTGAAAAATATTAAAAGGATGTGTAAATTTGAAAAGGATATGCATTTCAATATCCAAAAAAAAGGATATGTCCATATCCATTCCAAATGGATCTTTTTTTTTCTGTGTAGACATTTTTTAGGACATGCCCTTATAGACGTCCGATTTTAATCAGATTTGGCAGATTTTGCATAAAAGTCATATTTTTTAAAAGCTCACTTCCTATACCAAAATCAAAATTGAAGCATTTTCAGATCTTTTGATAAAAAGATATAAAGGTATATTTATGACAATTTTGTTGTCAAAATACTATTGGGCTCTATTGAATGTCTAAAAGGTAAGAACAATCTACCTACTTAGTTGTGGGAGACATGGGCTTTTTCAAATTGGGCGGAGAACGGCAAAAATTGGTAATAAACTTGATCTGCCTGCAAGTATAAGCTCTTAACAAGCTCTCTCTCTTTTGTTCAGACGGATATGTCTATATCGACTGGGCTGTTGATGCTGATCAAGAATATATATAGTTTATAGTTTCGGAGATGCTTTCTTCTAACTGTTATATACTTTCATATTTGAATTTTTTTGTAGCAGACCAAGAGAATATCGATAAATAAATAAATACACAGTCACAATTTCCTTTCAGTTTTATTGCACATTATTTTTTTCGTCTTAGACACTAACAATATTGGTTTAAGTACAACATTATCAATACTCTTTCTCTCTCTTTGGTGGAGTTACAGTTGTATTTATGTATATAATAATTTCAAATTAAGTCATTTCAAATTTAAATGCAACTCCAAATCTTGGCATTTTCTATGTATAATTCCTAACAATTTTGATAACAATTAAGCAATATAAAAAAGGTTCAAAAACATAAAAAACCAAACATATTACAAAGCCAACAACAAACTACCATAGTATGTATGTATGTATGTATATTGGTGCTTAAGAGTATGGCTACCCTATATATATATTATATGTATTTACAATAGGAGAACTAAGGCAATTGATTTGATTTGCTGCACAGGAAAAACTGATATTTAATACATAAGAACAAAGTGGAAATAGTTAAGCAAAAAATTTCAGATTGAATTATAAACTAGTTAAAGTTTTACTTGTTTGTTTTTGTTTTGCGTTTCTCTTTAAAAATATATCGACTGTGACAGACAACAAAGCAATTTCGGTCTATTGTGTTCTCTCTGGTAAAATTTCTCTTTCTCCTTGTCCAAAACTATCTCAAAAATAAAATAAAATTTTTTTTAGAGACTCGACAAGGTTTAAACATTTTACCTGAAGCCTTTTCTCCGGGTTTGAACCATTTTTGAAAGCTTAAAGCCTTTGGAAAACCCGACTTACTCTAGTTTAGCTAATCAAATCAATTGTTTATCCTTCTCCTTATATTTTAAAAGCCCTTTTTCAACTGCTGCTCCCACTTAAATTAAATTGCACAAAAATCCACAACAAAAAAAAAATGACTAGCGTTGCTTAACAGCCCCCACATATATAAATAAACTAAATGTACAATTTGTATAAATATGCTAAGTACGTATGCAAGTAGATGCATGTGAAACAACCTGGTTACAATTTGTGTGTTTGTTTGTGTGTGTGTGGGGAAATTTCACCCAGACTTGCAGAACTTCATCTCTCGCCTGTGGTAAATTCGTTGTGCTATTTCCTAGCTTATTCACTTATCGAATATGCCTTGCGTATACATTTACTATGTCGCGTTATTCTCAATTCCTCGGCCTCGTGCGGATGATGCTGATGATGATGCGGTGGTGGCGGCAGCTCGGGCATCTCTGCCGTGGTTTTGTTGAGTGCATAGGTGCGTATGAAATCGATGGTGGAATAACCCGCCTGCGTGCTGGAGATTTCCGTTTTGCTGGCTGCCGTTTCGGGTACACTGCTGAGGCTTTGAGCCTGTAGCGGCACCACGGGCACTTCCAATATGGTATTGGCCTCTGGAGTCACGGGCGCCGTGGCTGAGCCCGCTATGACTGAGGTCAGGGATAAACCGCTGCCAAAGTCATTGCTTTGGGCTGCCGGACTGCGTGGTTGATCCAAATCCAGTACTATATAGTTGACACCACCGCTGTTGCTGTTGCCCACCGTTAGGCTGGTGGGTGTGGCCGGTTCGGTGGCCGTGGTTGAGGAGTTGCACGACTCTCGCTGCATTTGGGGTAAGTCCAGGCGATTGATATTCTCATAGCAACGCTCACTGTTGGTCAAATCAAAGACTAGACGATCACGCAAACTGCAGGCACTGGGCGTCTCCACATTAGCATACATGTGAGGGGCAGCGGGTGGAGGTGCCGATTCGTGCGGCGGCCTGTCCAGGGTACGCGTCGTGGGCGGACTGGAGTTTAAGTCAACGGCAGGGCATTCTTCTGGCAGATGATCGCTTAGGCCACACAAGGGCTGGTCAAAGTACACATTGGTCTGGGTATTGGTGTACCCAGTGCAGGGCAACAGATCGGACGAATCATCCGCAGGGATTTCATTGCTGGCATTGGTGGACTCGGGCAGCATATTACCCAGATTGCGGTTTATCAGCGGAGCCGGTTCCAAATAATTGTTACTATGCGGATTCACATCTGAACGTGGTCGACCCATCATTAGCACCGACACCGAATGCACCGAATTGACCCGTTCCCGCTCCACTTGCGCAAAAGCATCCGTATTGACGGCATTGATGTAGCGCTGAAACATGGGATACAATTGCTCGGCATTGTGTACCCGAAACGTGTAAATGCCCGGGCCGGACATGCAACGCCGCCCCGCCTCAAAGGAAAACAAATCTGCATTCAGGCCATAGCGTCGCAAATGCTGCAAGGCCCACACAATGGGCTCACCATTGGGCGTCAAAAAGATGAGCTCCCGCGGTGTCAATTCCAAATAGCCACTTCGGGTGACACTGGGTGTGCCAGGACTGCTGGGCTGCAAGTGGGCTACTCGCACCCGAAATACATTATCATGGCCCAGCTCGTGCAGTTTGTTGGTGCTGGTGATGCAGCCCATCAGTAACTAAGGGTGGCTTTCGTTGTTTGTCGAGGGGATTACTTGAGTATTTATGAGCCCCGGTGTGTTTTTTTGTTGTTTTGCGTATTACTTTGGTTCCATCTTAATTAAAATCCTTTTGCATTGTTTTTTTTTTTTGTACGTAAGTGAGGTGTGACCAGGTATTGGGCAGGCAGATTTTACCTCTAATGCGTTTAAGTGTTGTTGTTGTCACGGACAAGCAGCTGTTGACATTAGCCAAATTAAGTTTGAAAAATTTATAAAAAAAAATAAAAGTAAATCTTGCTTTTCTCTCGAATTGAAACCATCTTGCATTGATCAATCGGTATCAACTGCTTGAACCTTGCCTAGTTTACTTTTCTTGCCACCTTCTGTAAAAACTAATAAAATTTTAATTTAAAATGCAAACGTTTACACGAAAGTCGATACGGAATTATATTTTTCGTGACCTCAAATAATTTCAAATCCATTTATAATTTTCCAAACAATTTCATCACGTGCCCATTTCTAGCTCTCACTCTCTACCGATATATTCATATCAACTATCGATTACTTCTCACCGGAAAGCAAAGGCAAACTGCGGTCGCCCTAACTCATCTTTAAATCGTGTGCGGTCGCCCTAACTTACCTTTATACGACTGAACTGCCACCAGAGCGAACCAGTGTCTCTATTCGAAAGAAAGAACAAAGTGCGTGTCGTGAGTTAGAAACAATACAAAAAAATAAAAAGTAACTAAAGAGCCAGGTAAATCAAAACTTAAATTAAAATTACATATAAATGATCTTGTGAGAAGCTCTCAAATAAAGCTTAAACTGTTCAGAGAAAAAAAAAACCAAGCCAAGCAGTCTGTGCCTGTGTGTGTGTGTATGTGTAAGTGGTACTTTTGAAATTCTGTATACGCGCTTTGTGCCTAGATCACCTAGTTTGTGAGTGTTAAGGATGAAAAAACGGTGAATTAAGTTTAAAACTTAGAAAGATATTTAAAACAAAGTGCTTAAATTGCAAATGTTTGGCTTTAAATTCGCAGACTCAGGCGGCATTGTTGCCCCCGACGCCGACGCGCGCACACACACACAGGCATGAGCAAACAAACACAGGCAGAGAAAAAGGACGCCATGTATATTAGTGTGCGTGAGCGTAAAATGGCCAAATTGAATTAAAAGAAAAAGTTAAAAAAATAAACTGGCAATGAAAATGCATTAAGTGGGATATTCTGTTACCCCACCCCCACCTTGACCGGCAGGCCCTTAGGCCGAATTTCAACAGTTTCCCTTTTTCACAATTTTTTGGGTGTGCCGCCTGTAATGCGTCGGCGTTGCCACCACGTTTGGGCCGGTGTGTGGCTTTGTATCCCTCTCTATCTCTCTCATTCAATCGCTCTCTGTTTTATCAACATTCTTCCTTTTGCGTGTCTCTTCGGTTATCCTTTTTTACGCTTTGTGCTGTCTTTTCTTGACTTGACTTCATTTTTTTTTCTTCATTGTCGTCTCGTCGTTGGCTTTGCCTTGGGAATCATGTTCTTTGTTTGCATTGTACGCCTGATTACACTTGCTAACATGTTTTTTGGCAGAGGAGAGAGTCATCCTTGTGCAAGGTGAAATTTGTTGTTGCCCAGTGCTGGCCAGTGTGTTAGAGTGGGAGAGGTGGCCTGTGACTTTCCGATTATCGGTCGACATTGTTGTTGTTGTTGTCGTCGACATTGAGTTGAGGATCGTCTTATTATTTATTCTACAGTTTTGTTACGAAAAATTGCGTCGCATTTTTGCAACGACAGCACTCAAGAGGCAGTCAGTCATTCCAGCCAGCCAGCCACCGCCCTAACTGGCGTCGTCGCCTACGTGCCTGTGTATTGGTATGTGTGCGTGTGAGTGTGTGTGCAAGTGTCGGTCCTTCACTGTCTGTGAGCTGAAGCTAGGGGGGAAATCGGAAGAGTGTGAGGTTGGGATTGGGTGGCGATTTTCATGGCATTGATATGATAATGAATGTTTTCTTACCTATGTATTTATTATATTGAACCAGCACAGTGGTTTAACATATTTATAAAATCAAATTATAGAACAAAAGGATCGTACTTTATCTTTTAGAAATCAGACTTTATCTTGCCTTGTTCCTAATTCCACTTTATTTTCTTTATGGTAATTTGAGGAACAAGTTCCGGACCAAAACTGGGTTTAAACCAAATTTTTTTCAGAACTTGAGTTTTTTTTATAGATTTTTTGCATTTAATAAAAATAATCCAATTTTTGTTCAACCCTGAAATCAACTTATTTATATGATTCCTTAACTATTTTGTGTCACTTGGCTTTTTTGTTCGAATTTGGTACATAATATTGCACTGGTTCTCCGACGCTTTAAATTAAATTGTTCTGTGGTATAAAAAAATACAGACATACATTTTTCCATTTTCCATTAATAAATTTCAAACTTCCAATACTTGGCTGCAAATATACAGAACTCAAATATCACACGAAGCTCTAAATTGTCTTAGCCAAATATAGATCGCCAGTCACGGTGTGAAATGGTATCTATCATTGCTTATTTCTACATAATTTACCATTGAACATTTATGGAATTATTATCACAATTATGGTTATTTAGTTATGCGCTCATTTGTGGTCTTGAAAATCAGTTTCTTAAGTATTTAGCGGTTTTATTATCATGAGAAACCCTTAACTAATAATTAAGCTTGTGTTTTGTATCTGTGATGATTTATTATCTAATTGGCCGTACCTTGTTTTCTTATTTTTATCCTCTTAACTGATAAAACGATTCATCAGACACGGTAAAATCATTTTAAATATCTGTATCTGACCTACCCAAAGGTTCTCCGCGAACCTGAACTGGAGCAGTGTCAAAAAGGGTTTCGTTCAAAAAAAAGAACTTCAATTAAACAAACTCACAAACATAAAATTTTACTCTCTCACTCTCGCGCCCATTATTCTGAATTTTTAAATTTCTGTCACTGCCTGACCATATATGATTTCATCATGAGCAGATCTGTGCAACGCACTTTCCTCAAGTTCTGAATCGCGTATGTATGTATGTTAAAAAAAATGTTTAAACTTGTGTTAATTTACATATGGGACATTCCATACTTCCAACTCAGCCACTCCAATTTTTTTTTTTGTCTCCAATAAATTATTAATAGTTATCATTCTGAAGTACAATTTATAGATGATAATACCCTAAATTCCCCTACCGTCTATAGTTCTTAAGATAATGCGAATGAGTCTTGGAATTTTCAAAAAACTTAAACGGTGCATCGGATTAACGATCCAAAGAGCATTTTTTTTTCAAAAATAAAAAAATGAGACAACTCTAAGGTGTTATCAGAAGCAGGGGTTTTTGTAGAAAAAAACGGGTTTTATTCTTTTTCTTTGAAAAGGGTCAAATATTGATATTGATCCAAATATTTTTTTCCAGTGGAAAAATTTGTTCCAAGATGGAAGACAGTATAAGTGGTTTTTTTTTTGTTTGAAATTTTTGTTAGAAATTCCCTTAGTAGTTTTATCAAAATATGTTGAGGTTGGAATCAAAACAAAATCAATTTTAAACGTTTTTTCGATAACATCGATAACACGTCGATAATATTGTAACTTCTTTCGTACCTCAATTACAGTCCAAAACGTTGCCTCTGCTGTTTTTCCTTGAGAAAAAGTCATCATCAACTGCTGTAGAATATCGTTAGAATCACAATTGATTCTTTAGTCTCGGAATGAAGTAATATTGTTTCAGATATCCTAAAAATGGCTTGATTATAGCACTGGGAAATCTTTTCTTCAATTCAGGATGTACAGTCTCGTGCTTGTTGACAGTTTATTGTCAATTTGTAAAGTTTGAAATTGAAAACTTTGAAGAGTTTGCGGCAACACTAAAACTTAAAATATATAATTTTGGTTTTCTATGAAATATACTGCATTTTTGGTGCCATGTGCAGCAAAGAATTTCAAATGTTAAAAATCGTATGGAAAAAGTACGCTATAATGTACATGTTTTCTGAATTAGCGTTTTGCGTTACGCACGATTTGAGGAGGCATCACGACTGATCACGTACGATCAAAATTTATCTCTTTTAAAATTTTTTTAACAAAATACTACGCAGTCAAAAAAAAAAGGTGATCTTTATTCCAGCATAAGGCAGTAATAATTTAATTTTTTTTCCGATAAAAAAAAATCTAAAATGTTTGGCTTCTTTTAGGTGTACGGATCTGGTTAGGGTTCCAGTTTAAAACTCTGATATTTTGATTAGTTGTTGCTAGCTCCAAAATTTCTAGAGATTTCTGGAAAATATTTGAATATAATTAATAATTAACAACAAAAACTATGGGCATTTTCGCCTAAGGAACCACCGTGTTCTTTACCTTTTTTTCCCCCACATATGAAATGTCTAAGGTTTCCTTCAAAATGTACTTACATATATTCTATATATTTACTTCCAATCAATCCCGTCATACTCTCTACTCTTAAGTGGCGGCTACAATGGGTTAAATTGGGATTCCTGCGCCGCATTTGAAGTCTCCTCAAATTACATATTTTTGTATTTTTTTTTTGTTATTTTTACTTTTATTCCTGCATTTTGTCAACGTTTGCTTTAAAGCAAATAAACATTGGCCCCCAAAACCAACCAGTCAGCCAATACCCCGTTACATATTTGATTGTCGTCAAGTGCGAGTTGCGGTTGATCTCTAATCTCGCACCGGCTTTAAGTTCCTCCATTTTTGTGCATGCAACATACACAGACAGACTTTGCGGCATTGATAAGCAGCTGCGGCGGCGGGCGGCAATGTACCAACAACCGCAGAGGCGAAACAGTATGCCAAAACCAGCTTTTGAGAATGCCAAACGGCAGCAGCAGCAGCCGCCACAATGCGATTTGTGTTGAAGATCGGGAATTGGATCGTCCAGGGCCGCTTATCTCGTCTCTCGCCGCTTTGCTCTGTTTGTTGTTATTACGATTGATTTTTGTTTGGACTAGGAATTTTTTTCCATATACATTAAATTGTATCTCTGCTTTTTGTTGAATTAGCACTAATAACAAAAAAAAAAAAAAAAAAATAAATTTTTGATTTGCGCCCCAGCAAAATGAAGCTATTTATAAACAAATTAGTTTCCTCAAGTGGTCAATTTTCAAAAGAAGCCTAAAAAAAATCTGCTGGGTTGATTCAGCTCTCAATGTGAAACATTTTTCCCCAAATCGGGGCGCAGCTTGGAACATCTTTTACACACATGTTTGCATATTCCAACGAATGACGAAGTGTGCGCATACACATATGTGTGACATGAGATTTCAACACTTGGTTAACGATTTGCATTTGAGTTTTCAGTCGGACTTTGTGCTGGCTGGCAGCACACAGGCTGACAGCTTGATTGCTCAAATAATAATAAGAAGAAATTGTTTTCGAAAGCATCAGAAGGTTCAATCCAAAACGAGAGAGCAATTTTTTAAATACATTTTTTAAACTATTTTGAAATATGTTTAGACTAGGAATGCAAACTTTACAATGCATGTGCTTGAAAGGAATGTCCCCATAAGATGAAACAGTCCCTTCTCTATGCTTTTGGCACGTTTCACTAAGATAGAAACAAAAAGAACCATTCTTTTTAGGTTTTAAGCCCTCATTCCAGATGATATAAAAATTTTTTCGGCACAATTCTTCATATGAATAGAAACACTTTTGAAAGCTCTGAAAGCTGAATGCTTTTGAAAAGCGGTCTTATTCATATGAAGCATAAGGCCGAAATACATTTTTATGCCATCTGGAATGAGGCCTTTATCCCTTAACAAAAGTGAATAGAACTTTTCACGCGATGGAACTAGTTCTATGGTGAAAAAGAAGTATGAAAGATGTAAATTTTGTATACTTCCAAGTCCGTTCTACTGGGTAACCAAAAACAAATATAAAAACAATTTTGTATATTTTCTTTCTTCTTCCTTTTCATTGCTGATGACAAAGACGAAAACAACAAGTTCGTATGAGTATTCTTCAACGTAGAATTACGGCCAATGATTTTGTTAAAAAAAAACCTTGAAATTCAACATTTAACAGATCCGAATTCTTCACAATTATTGCCAATAGCTTACTTCCCCATTAATAGGTACCCTTAGCCCAGTCAAATTGTATGTTTATGTATCAAGTTATTTACTTTAAATTAAATTTTCAAATAACTAAGAAATATTTGAATTTCTGTGAATTGTTATTTTTTTGCACCAAATATTTATCTTAATCATTTAAACTATCTAACAATATGAAGATTATAATAAATAGATTCATTCACATCTTTGGCTATTGTTATTGTCAATTGGCATTCCATTTCACACAAAATTCTAGCTATTTATTTTGTTGTTTTCTTTTCACAGCATTTTTATACCCATGAAAATGGGTGAAATGGGTATTATGAAGTTGTACAAACGTATGTAACAGTGAGAAGGAAATATTTATATATATTCTTGATCAGCATCAATAGTCGAGTCGATTTAGCCATGTCCGTCTGTAAGAACGCGTCGATCTCAGAATCTATGAGATGGAGCCATGTGCTTTGGAATGTAAGTCAAGATTGTTTCAGATTTGAATTGAAAGTGGGGAAACCAATTCGTAGAGCAGTTCGCCCACTTTTGATCAATTTTGTTTGTGCCGAGTCGATCTAGCTTTGTTCGTCTGTCTGAATAAACACCCTAGCTGTTCCGAGTCAAGATTCAGAGCAACCAAATTTTGTATACAAAGTTTTCTTTGTGATCAGTACAATGAAGAATTGCGAAAAATTTACAAGGTCAAACAAAAATTCAAATATCAGAGATATATACGAACTCCAATAGTGAACATTTTAAATTTAAGTTCATTGCTTCATGCTTAATCACCTTTCTCAGGAAAGAAAATTTAACATTTCTGGGATGGGCGGGATCAGTATAAAAAACGCATCAGGGATTAAAAACTTGGTGGGTGGGTGCAGCTCCACTTTGTAGCTGTTAATGTAGAAAGAGTCTAGGCAATGTCCCAAATCTGCGAACCGGTTCGAAAGCAGTTTAAACCGGTTCAAAAGTGGTTCAGAGCCATATCTCGGAAATTATTGATGTTATGAACTTGAAATATATATAGATATTATACTGGTTCAAGACCGGTTCCAAATTTGCTGAACCGGCTTAAAAGTGATTTAGAGCCATATCTTTGAAATAAGGTTAAATAAATGGAGTGAGACATTCAACCTTTTCCGAAACCGATTCAACCGGTTCAATTGTGGTTCTAAGCGTTATTATTTAAGTTCTAAAACTTTTTATGGAATTAGATATCCCCTCTGGCTTTTAGTTGATTAACACAAAAAAATTAGCAATGTGCTAGCAAAGGTCTATTTCTCATAAAGTCGACTGTTCCATTTTAGATCGTTTCGCCTGTATGTACACTGGTCGGCACAATTATTTTGACAAACAATTTTTCATAATATCTTTGAAACAAAAAATCGGAAAATGTTGAAATTTTTATGGCATACTAGTACAGAAGAGAGCTTTTAAAAAAGCATAAGAAGTTCACAGTCGGATGCTTGCATAAGAGAATTAAAATAAAAATGTAAAATTTGGTTGATTTATTCTCGAAAGAGGAGCGAAAATGCTAAATGAGTTATTGCTTCTAAATGCATTTTTCACGCTGAATCCGAATCTGGTTTCAGAGATCCTAAATCTTTAATGGTTTAGTTGCAAATTGAACCTAAAAATCCCAAAAATGGCTACTTTGGCCATTTTCCCCATCGGCCTACGTCATAGAATTTCGCTTATTTTATACATCTGATTTTTTATAGAAAAGCTTTATACTCAGAGTAAATAAGGTATCATCGAAACCGGATTTATCGGCCACAAATATTGAGTAAAATTCGATTTGAAAAATACCCTAGCGCTCCAGTGAAAAAAAAAAATGGGCGGAATCGCCACAAAATTCAGAATTATATATTTATTTACGTGTGTTTTTCTAAAGTTATGTGTTTTTCTTAATAAACAAGTCGATAAATCAGAATTTTCAAACTTTTTCATTAATTTGCATATAAATCAGCCATATTGTGCAGATCGATTACGAACTTATAACTTATAAAATGATTTATGTATTAACTGGATTATGAAGATACTGGTACGTACTACGCCATGTAAAAATTCAAAATACAAAATAAGCGATATTCTACAACTTAGTGATGGTTGAAAATGGCCAAATTAGCCATTTTCGGCATTTTTCGGTTCAATTTGCAGCTAAACCATTAAAGATATAGGATCTTTGAAACCAGATTTGGATTCAGCGTGAAAAATGCGTCTAGAATCAATAACTCATTTAGCATTGTTGCTCCTGTTTGGAGAATAAATCAATTTTCAAATCTTGTCAAAATAATTATGCCAAACCAAATTGCACATTTTTATTTTAATTTTCCTATGCAAGCATCCAATTGTGAACTTCTTATGCTTTTTTGAAAGCTCTCTTCTGTACTAGTTTGCCATAAAAATTTCAACATTTTCAGATTTTTTGTTTCAAAGATATTATGAAAAAATTTTTGTCAAAATAATTGTGCCGACCAGTGTACATTGTACAACGTTAACAGGTTTTTGTTCCTTACAAAAACTCGATTGAATATTGCAACACCAGAAGAAAAATGTATAAAATTTCACTCGGAATTGACAACGGAATAATAAAGCCGAGTCGGAATTTCATTCGGTTTACTTTTCGAAAAGTAGTGGAATTCAGAAGGTGCCTGAATAGGTAGGTTTGTTATATGGAGTTAGATATTTTTTCAATTTCGAAGCAGTTCAAAAAAGTGTATCTGAGGAATTTTCAAGCTATGAACTTGAAACCTACAGTTTTATGGAGTTAAATATTTTCCGTTGTGTAAAACACCTTTTCGTACCAGTTTGTGGAAAACGATTCCCAACCGTATTAAATTTCATAATAAACTCTCTCAAAAAAGTATCAAAATTTTCTAATTGTGAGAGAAAAATATTAACACAATTTTTAAGGACCCGAGCGCATGGCACGAAACGGCCAAGCTAGCGGTTAATAAGTCAAAATTTTAACATTTAAATTGCATCAATTTTTTTTTAATATTTATAGTTAATACGTCAACTAGTTTATCGATAATTTATTTATATCATTTCGATAGTTATTTGCTGTTGCCTTCGATAGATCACATTTTTGAGGGTACGCATTGCAATTTTTACCCACCTCAATAATCAAATAATTAACATTTTTTTATAAAGTGGGTTGCTGGTTTTGTTTCTGAGAGGTATGTTATTAGTAAAAAATATATGTTGTTTCAACGGTAAGACCTTATTTAATTAAAGCTCCCTAACAAGGGCTTTGTGGTTATTTACAGCAATATTGTTTTGAATAAAAGTTATTTTCTGTTAATGTGATTCCTTGTGATTGTGAAATGTCCAATATTATCTGCGGGTATCTGCGATTCTTCATAAAATCGTGTTTTCTAGATCTGTCTAAATAAAGCTGAAAATTATGAATTTCCTAATGTGATTTGACAGAAAAGATTAAGGTAAAGCTGAGACCCTTATGATTTACAAAGGACATCCATTTTGTGAACAGACTTTCTCGGAAATAGTCGAACCCAAAAACCGAATATTCTGATGATGAAATCTCGGTATTCGAACAGTTATTTTTTTTTTAACTTGTAATTACATCTGTAAATACATGAATATAATTTGAAAAAAAAGACAAGAATATTGTTTAAGTAAAAATGTATATGAAAATTTTACATAAAAATCCAAGTGCTTGTTTAAGAGGTAAATAATAAAGGGCTTCGATTTTAATCAAGTGATAAAAAAAATCTATGAGTTATTTAAAAATACATTCTGTAAGAAAAAAAGTATAAGAAAATTTAGTTTTCGGTCGATCGTTCCTATAGGAGCTATATGATACAATTACTCCGATTTTGTTGAAAATTATTTATGTTGTTTAGCGATATAAAATAAGGTTATTCTCAAAATTTCAAATATCTTTAAATTTGCGCTTGCTCCGACTTGTTAACCGTTAGCTTGGCCGATTCGAAAGTGGATCTTTAATAATTCAGATAAATACCAAATAAATAAAGAACCGAAATATAAACTTGAATCGAAACACTAATTTTCAAACCTACCAGAATCGAAACTCGTTTTGGGATTAATCCCTGGTTTCAAGCGTTTGATGTGGCGGGGGTCCGTCGAATTGAAATTATGTTCACATTTTAGGTTTGCTACTGAGTAACTTCATCCAGTTTTAGAAAACTGAATATGTGCCACGTTTCGATTTCACTCAAGTGAAAATCGGATCAGGTCTGATGGACGTTTATTATAAAATATAAATTTGCTTAAGTCCTAAATTTGACTAATTATTAATTTAAAAAAAAAAATATTTTTATCAGCTCAAAAAACCACTGTGTGAAAAAGGAAAATTTATGGAAATTGAAAATTTAATTTAGCGAGACTATTAAATGCTGTTCGACGTCGAAAAACGTCAAAGAACGCTGTAAAATATCGATTAGAGTCAACAGATTACAGTCAATTTTTTTTGGGCAGAGGCGATAATTGATTAACAATATAGGCAAATCCATTCAATATTACACCATCAGGCGTTAAGAATTTGTTGGTGGCTTTGGCTCACGCCTGCTTGCCTGCCTGCCTTCCCGCTGATTGATTGTACAAACATGCGCTTACACCACGGTACACCCGCTTGCTGCATGCATGCGCCATGGCGTTGTTCCCGTTGCTTCAGCTACTGCTGCTGCTGGGCATGTGGGGTCATTGTGTGCAGCAGCGACGGAGAGGCATGAATATGAATGGCAAAAATAAAGCAATAAAGCATACGCATCGACGCCGCCAAGGCTCATTAGTTTGTTATTGACTAAGTCTGGCCTGCACACACACAGGAGCAGCAGAATAACAACAACAAGACTTTCGCCTTTATCGATAAGTGATGATGGTCAATGTATAATGCCTTCTGCACGCCCGCATTTCAGCTGCTGCTGCTGCTTCTGCTTCGTTCACTGCCAACGCTTCCGGCAAGCGTCGTCGTTGTTGTCGCTCTTTGTTTGAGTTCTGCTGCCTGGCCTGCGCCTGCCTGCTCCCGTTGTTGTTGATCAAGCACCACCAGGGCAGCCAGTCGTCATTTAGCGCTTGACTTTAACGGTTCGTTTGCGTTCTTCGATGCGCGTGTGATTTCCCAGTGTCTTATAAATGGAATAGGTTAAACCTTAAACTTAAAACCTTTTCAATTGGAAAAAATAAACAACTCTCACTAAAACATTAAACTAACGACCACCCACCAGCTAACCCGCGGCTGCTCTCGTGCCCATTAAAGAGGCGACATCAAGAGTAAGTACCGGAAACAGCGTCGATATTTCTTTCTTTCTTTATTTTTTTTTCGCCAGTTTTGCCTTATGAATTATGTATTAAAATGCCGTTTTACAATTTCAAAGTGTGCCTTCGCTTTGTGAATTTCTAATCAGACAACTCAATCCCTCGACGAGGCTACTAATTGGCACTACACTCGCCTTTTTACTTACCTACTATTGGGTACAAGACCAAGACCTAGAGTGAGAGAGAGAGAGAGACGACAGAGAGGGTAGAGTGTGGCCTAGAACTACTTCAGAGAGAAACAGGAAAATGTCTTAACCGGTTTTTTGGGAGCAAGTTTTTTTTTTTTGCACACACTACTTTTTGTTGTTCGTATCCTTTAGGCCAATTCTAATTTGTTTTTTGCTGCTTTGGGGTTAGGCAAAAATAGAAATTAAATGTGAAAACATTTTTTTTTTAAATTTTAGTGAAAGGTGATTTGTGATTTAAATGGACCATTTTGAGCTCCTCTAGTCTTGGGGCCTTGCGACTGCACTCTGGGACAAAAAGTAAATTTCAACTAAACACTTGGCCCATTTAGACACAAAAAGTTTCGAATATGTTTTTTATAACTTCAAAAAGTACATAAGAGATTTTTAAGAAATTAAAAAGAGGTCACTGACTATGTCCTGAAAATCTCTTATAAACGGATATAATTCGAACAAAACTTGGAAGACTTTAGATCAGGGTGTCAAACCGGAACCCGAACCGGAACCGTATACCGAAAAAAACCGATTAAAACCAAGAACCAGAACGTTATTTCTTATTTTTTGAGTACCGGTATTTCGGAACGGCATAGCGACATAATTCCGACGACATAATTCCGCTCAGGTCAAATGAAAGCGGAATTATGTCACTTTTTTCTAGCGGAATTATGTCGTTTCAAAACGACATAAATCCGCGCGGAATAATGTCGTTTTATTCTAGCGGAATTATGTCGTTTTTTTCCAGCGGAATTATGTCGTTTTTAAACGACATTGTTCCGCCGTCCCAATTAGTTCTGAAAAACTACTCCACATAAAAAAAATTGGTAAAATAATTTGTTAAAAAAAGGTGTTCTAAAAAAAAAAATGTATTAATTTATAAAATGTCTATGCCCTTTCCAATTGCCTATATGACTCGATAGATGAAGGCGTCCCGCGTGAATCAAAAACTTCGACATGAGGGGTGACGGTGCAAGGTATGCACTAGGAGTATAGTCAAAATATACCACTTAATATTAATTTTAGTGACATAATTCCGCGCGAAATTATTTCGTTTTTTCTAGCGGAATAATGTCGTTTTGAAACGACATAATTTTGCGCGGAATAATGTCGTGTTGAAACGACATAATTTTGCGCGGAATAATGTGGTTTTTTCCTTGCGGAATTAAGTCGTTTTAAAATGACATTTAGAATGTATTCCTCGCGGAATTATGTCGTTTTTTTTCTAGCGGAATTATGTCGTCCCCCCTTTCGGAACCTTTATTTTAGGAACCGAAATGACCGAAAAGAACCGAAACATTGTAAATTGAAATTTTGCTTCAATAATTTACAAATATTATTCATTTATCCTTTATTTAACACAGATAATGTAAAAACTAGTTGTGGGATTTTCATTTTTTTTTTTTGCATTTACAAAGGAAACGAATTAATAATTGGACCAACCTTATAGCAGGTTTAAATTGTTAAAGGTAAAGTTATCTGCATTTAAAAAGTTTGTAAAAAATTTTTTTGCTCTTTCAGTTATACAATTATTATTATGACATTTGTTTTCCGGGCTAAAGTTTATTATGTTTAATTTTCCTGTTTTAAACCTACATTCTGATGTATAGGTTGCAACCCGTTCTATTATATCTTCGGTTTAAAGGATTTTTAAATTATACCGGTACGTACCGGTTTTACCGAAATAAAACCCAAGGTACCGATACGGAACCGAATACCGAAATAAACTAGAACCTAAACAGAACCTTTTACCGAAACATTAGTTTCGGTACGTACCAGAACCGGAACCGAAATTCCATTCGGTTTGATTCCCTGCTTTAGATGTAAAAATGAGAAGAATAAGATAGTTTACTAAATCAACTGAAAGGACACCCAAACCAACTAATCCCATTTGCAACAACTTCTGTATAAGTAAAATGTTACTTTTGTATGCAAAATTAAAAAATCATTTGAATTTCATTTACCAAAATAATTGAAAAACAAATTTGAATCACCCTTGAACCACAGTGCTCTATGCAAAAATACCTACCTACATATGGTTCATTCTCTAGCACACATAAAGTTTTATGACTCTGCTGATGATTTTATGCGTTTTGCGGGATCTCATTACTGTACTCATAGCTTTTTTGAATGTGTGGTGGTGGGTGGGTGGGCTTGCCAAAAGATTTTACGATCAATGCCTCATTCCTGTGTTGTGGTACATTCATGGCCCAAATATTATGCAGAGTGTCCGAAAGTGTTGATATCTCTGTAGCGGAAAGATATGATATGATAGCTAAAACGAGCTTATCTATTTTCTGTCCGCTAATGAAAAGTTTACCCTAAAGCACGTCTAGCTAAGTAAAATGGGCGGTACTGTTTGTCAAGATCACTTTTTTTTTTTTTATCTGTGTTCTGTATTCTTTGCTTTATGTCATTGAAATCTACAAAAGATAACTGGAATTCTACAAAACGGATCACGTAACACCCACTCTTGTATAAGTTGACTGGGAGATGTTTTATAAGAAAGAAAAACTTTGATTTGGATAAAGCTTTAAGACGATAACATATATATTTTTATACAGATTTAGGCTTTGTCTTCGGCCTCTTCTAATGAAAGCAAGTTACTTCTATGATTACGAAACGACGTCAAAGATATTTTTATTGCGGTCGCCTAACACTTCTTTGAATTGTTTATGTGTCATGATTTGGGTTTCACACATCTGGTGTAAAAAAATTTCTGCGGTATGTTTTTAACTGGTTGAAGTAAGATGTACACATTCTAATCTATTTCCCCCTGACTCATCGATCTTTAATTTCTGGCTTTTGGGAAAAATTTCGGGGATTACCACCGTGATCTTGGAGATCATTGGGGCTCTTCTTTCGCTTCTAAACTTAGCTGTGGAATATTATATAGATTTCTCATAATTAAATTTAGAACTCAACTTTAGTTTTTAGTTTGGAACTCAACTAAATTTGATTGATTTTTTGCACAGTAGCAAAAGTGATATTGGCCGTGTTCCGCAGAAAGATGGAGCGCTGAGCATGTATCAGAAAAAAATGATAGATCAAAAAGTTTCTGCTGAGCGAAGTGCTACATTTTTGGCAAACGCCTTTAGAAGAAAATCATAATACGGAACTACGTATTTTTTAATGGCCCTGCAGACACAATGAGGTTTAATTATATTTGATTATTTTTTACAGCAGACTGAAAAGCTCATAATTGCAATCAGTGCACAAGATACGGCTAATGCTATCGATAACACGCCTATCGATATGCAATTACAGCTGGTGGTATCATTATCACTAGAAAGGAGCATACTCTTTCTTTGATACATGCTCCGCTATCATGATACCTCAAATTGGCTATCATGATACCGGATCAGTCGCGTTCAGCAGTAAGATCAAATGGGAGCAAGTTCTTCTGCTGAACACGGCCATTGTTTTCACAGAATATAACATTTTTTTTTGTTATATTATTTCTTTAAAATATTTTAAAGATTAAGGGCACTTACACAACTTCTTGATATTTTCTATAAATACAACTCCTCGCAAATAATATAACGTATTTTCGCTTTAAAGTAAAAGTAAACTTGGCTGTTACAGCAGAGCGCGTTCAGCAGAGACACTTGATCACTGATCAGCTTAACGAAACTGTTTTTATTATTTTACATACTTTTAAGGGGACTTATTCAATTGAAATTTAGAAAAGCTCCCTGTAAATATCATACTAAATACATGAAGAAAAGTAAATTACCAAGAAATATATCCATTGATCGAGAGCAAGTTTTTTTTTGCCAATTTTCTATTGGTGTTTTTCGATCGGCTTATCATTTTCAAGGTAAGGTTTGTGACCACAAATTAACGATCGATTCAGTTCAGAACCGGTCTGATTCCCTTGTGTCAACTATATAGAAGCGTCCCTGATAAATAATATATTTTTAGGTTATTTATATAGCCTACTGTTCGAGGCATATTTAGATTGATTTTTTAGTGTCTTTTCCAAACGTAATTTATTCTTCGACGCCTAAATAAAGAAATGAAATTTCAAAAAGGCTAGACGGTGATAAATTACGACTTTTCGAATTTCTGTAATAACGTCACGAAACAACGGACCTTAAAATTGATCATAAAATCCTGGGGGGATCTGCTTTCGTTAAACAACTGTCCCAGAAGCACGGTAAATGGTGGAATATGCTCACTATGCAATTACAAAGAAGATATGCTGCATTTTATTGAAATATGCCCCTATTTTGATGCAATATTTTAAGAAGGGATTGCTTGAGTAAGGAAAGGTATATGCATCACTCGATGGAGCTGTCCAATAATATTGAGGCTGCTATCTTAAATAGGAGAAGGATTATAAATGAAGATTTTTTAATGTAAATTGAGTTTATGTCAAATTTGTATTGTATAATATTAGTCATAAATGCTGAATGTTCAACAGCAGAAAAGCTGACGGCTTTAAGCCAAGCTTTAAATTTGTTTTTATGTAATTTAAATTTGTCTGTTACGAGAACTTCTTTTCATAGTAAACAAACCTCTATCCAGTTTTTATACGCGTCACATGACACCTCATTTACCTAAATAGACCAGTGTATTCTTAAGACATCTTTTTTTTTTTTTAAATATCAAAAATATCGACAATATTAATTTATTTTTCAACAAAATATCAAAATCGAAATGATACTTTTTTAAATATCGAAATCCCTACAATTTGTATGATGTATTATATGAATTTTTACTGTTATTGTACTACTAGTCAATGCCTACCAACTTTCCAGTAACTTCTTAGATGCCACAACTTATGACTGCTTAGTCATGTTACCATTTTATTAAATTCTTTTTTTATAATATGATTTCCATTTTTTAAGAGTTGCATAAAAAATTGTACAGCGTCAACCGAATAGCGTTTAGAATTTCGTGCAGTTCCATCTGCTGTATCTGGAGACAGTAAACGATTTCGGTTTTCCACTTATCTTCTCTCATTAACTTCCACTTTCGAAGCCATCATGCAACTCTCTGTAAAGTAACAGCTCGAAATTCCACTCAATTCCTCATCAAAAGATGATATATAACTAGGCTGCTTTTATCTGTGATGTTTATCATTAAAGAAATAAATCGAAATATCTTTGGCATATAACAGGGCTTTTATCTTAAGCCCCCATAAAGCTGAAAGCTTATCAAAAACGATTGGTAGCATTATGGGTTTAATTGTTTAAAAAGTGGTTCTAAAATGTACTTCTGTGGAAATTTGTATTAGAGAGTTGATTAAAACAAACTTCAGACGTCATCTCCCAGTTTTGTCATAATTATATCAAGGTAATAATTAGACGTTGTTTAAGACAAACTCATTAAAATCTGTGGTAAATCAAACCAGCAACAGATTTTAGAGTCCAAAATTCGGTAATTCTTTCAAAATAGGAAAATCTGGTAAGGAAAATGATTAAATTGGAAACACAGGTCGTAAACAGAAATGTGGAGCTATATTCGAGTTTAGAAAAATGATTTGATTCCGTCCTTCGGATTAAAGTTTCAAGTACGAAAGACTTCTTTAGGTTTAAAGTCCAAAATTCGTTAATTCTTTAATAATAGGAAAATCTAGTAAGGAAAATGATTAAATTGGAAACACAGGTCGCGTACACAAAAACAAAATGGGAAGCAATATTCTAGTTTAAAAAATTTATTTGAATTCGTCCTTCGGATTGAAGTATCAAGTACGAAATTCTTGGAACAATCCTAGAATTCTTGCGTCAATCCGAAAAAGGTTTTAAGTTCGAATCCTTCTTGAAAATCAAGTCCCAGATGTTCGGTATTGATTAATTCGTACTCAAGTCAATTCTGTTGTACACCTTATTCTGTTTTTCACAATAGATATGTTCCAGAAAAAAACGTGTAAAAAAGGGTGTAAAAAAAAACCGCGTAAAAAAGACTGTAAAAAAGACATGGAGTTGTACGAAAAAGAAAAGGGGATTGGTTCCAAATCCTTCAACCTTCAGTAAAAAATTAAAATATATAATACATTAATGCATTAAGGCACAGTTTGTTCAATGAAAACAGATGAGAATTCATTTTTCAAAGAAAAAGTATGACTAATAAAAATTTAATGTAGACCGTGTTAAATCAAAACAGTGTAAAAAAGACCGTGTAAAAACAGAATTAGGTGTACTTGGTTTGAAAAATTAAGGGATCGACCTACTTCTTTTTCTTATTTGTCAATAAATGCAGGCTCCCTGAAGAAGACGTTAAAAACGTCGAAACGCGTAGAAGAACAATGGAAATAGAAAAAAATTTATTTTTATTTCGCATGAACTACACTGGCCAACATAATCCACAGTATGTAACACATCTACTTTTGATTTTGATTTGATTTTCATCAAAATATCGTGGATTTTTATACCCGTTACTCGTAGAGTAAATAGGGTATACTAAGTTCGTGCAAATGTATGTAATATGTTCTTGATCAGCATCAATAGCCGAGTCGATAAAGACATGTCCGTCTGTCTGTCTGTCCGTCTGAACACCTAGATCTCAGGAACTATAAGAGTCGAGCAGGGCCGACTTCAACTTACGCTCTCGTTTTTTTTGTGTAAGAGTTAGATCAATTCTCGAATATGAATTGGAAATTTCTGCTAAAATAACTATATCCAAAAACGATCCAAATCGTATGTGTCGAACCCAGCCAATTTCGTTAAAAACTTTCGAACCTGGTGAACCCAACTGAGTGAATCTCATGCAAATTTGATGAGATTGACAGCCCAAACTAAATTCAGTTCCAACTTTATTTGTGATTGATTTTTGATAACAGTTTTGATTATGACTAAATGTTAAAATCTAGAGTAAATCCCCCTTCTATTTCATTGCCTTCCTCAAAATTGTAATGAATCACTAAATGTATTAGTCGTCCCGTCCCACAAATGCAATTGATATGAATTTTTCTTTGTGCCTCATTTATGTTTATCAATTTTAAGTAAGCAACGCAGGTTCTCCCTGCTGTTGTACATACATACATACGTATATATAAAGATCCGCTTCCACTGAAATGATTTCCTCTATGGCCATGGTTATCACTAGCAGCACAACAGATAGCAAAGCGGGTTCTTGGGTGTACCGTTAAGAAATGAATCAGGTTTTTATTTTATATTTTTTTGGTGTTATATCAAAAATGAAATTGTAAAGACGTCCGTCCGTCAGTTTAGTGAGTGTCCCACACAAGAATGTTCTTCGTCCAATTGACCGGAAATGATAATTGAAAAAATATTTTCTCTTTTCTTTAGGGTTTGTCGACTTGTTACTAATTATGGAATGCATTCAGTTTACGTATCGTTTTCAACAACAATTATATCCGGTGGTTACTTGAGACATCCATCGTACGAGCCCATGTTCATGTTCATGTTGGTTTTTTCGCACGGATTTTGCTTCTCAGTTTTTTGGGGAGCGTCGTCCCGTCCGCCCACTAAGCTTTGACAATTAAAGTGGACTGCTGCTGCACACACACACACAGTCAGCCGCATATATGAGATTGTGCTTTGTGTAAGGTTCAGGCGTGGCTTATCAGCAAGAGCAGCAGCAGCACATGAAAACGAAATGCATCTTCTTCTGCTGCACTTTGCTCCTTCCTCCACACTTAAGTCGTCCCCAGTGTAGGCTGTCCAGCCCAACGTATGGCTTGATTGAAGAAAACTTTCCACTCAATTGAGAGGAGAGGGCGGGCAGTTTTTCTTTATTTTTATATATAAGAAAGGAGAGAAGAAAAAAAATGCTTGATTAGTTTATAAAAGTTCAATTGTGCTTGCTTCTTCTCCGGGTGCGCATGCACTTAGGGTCCGTTATTTTCTCTTTCAATTTTAATTGTACAACAATTGTGCCAGTGATCTTGCAGATGCTTAACCAAATGGTATGCTCACATCAAATTAATGTTTGACCAGTTGGTCCGACACAGGCCGGCCGGCCGGCACAACATTCCAGCACAATCAATTTAATTTACGTCTCGTAGGCGGAGAGAGGGGGGAGAGCAGAGTGATATACAACAACAACAGCTTCAAGTGTCAAAATTGATAGACACACTCACACATACACAAAACAGCTTCTCTTTGTGCTGCATTTTTAACATACTTCATTGTTGATAAATGCGCTTTTATTTATAGCGCTTGGCTGGCTGCTGCTGCTGCTGCTGCTGCTCGGTTTTCCTTTGTCGTTCGTTTACTTGGACACAAAAGGCGCGGCTTACCAGCGAAATGCGTGTGAAAGCATACATACGTGCGCCTGCTGTTTATGTGTGTGTGTGTGTGTGTCAAAAGTCATGCCTAAATTGAATTTAACTAATAAAAGCCGCCAAGACACTCAATTAGGGGGGGCATCAGACATAGCCCAAAATGTCCATTAAAGTTATTTTAATAGATTACAAATTTATTTTTTCCCATCTTTGCCCGCCCCTCCTTTTTTGTCCTAATGCACTTTCCCCCTTTAGTCTGGCAACTCTGGCATTTCTTCTTTTTTTTTTTTCAATTTTCACACGCCCTCTCTTCGACAGCGGCACAGTGGGTTCGCTTAAAGAATGTAGCTGGTGAAAAATGCGCTTGATCATTTAAAATTCTTTTACGGGTTATTCATTTTAAGCCCCAATGCTGTATTTACGAATTTCCTAGCAACCCAACTTCCTGTACAAATATCAGGATTTACGTAGGGTCTAAGTTCCTTATAAAGTTTCCGAAAGTTGTTGCCTAATTGGATGTTAGTTATTCATATCCTTGTACAGGAAGCTCCGCTGTCAGTAATTTTTTTCTTGCTGGATATATTTTTGAACCTTGCTGCTTACACAAGAAGCTGTTCTAAGCGTTTATTCTTTATTTTCAAAGATTCTCTGATCTGATTATCGAGTTCAACGGACTTTTTCCATCTTTATTTTGTCTGATCAAAGAAGAAAAACAAACAATTACACGAAGATATTCTTCTTTTAAATATTATATAGATTTATAGGCTCGAGGTCAGGATGAGTAAAAAATTTCAACAATTTTTTTGTTTTTTAGTTTAAACTAAATAATTCGATTAAGTTTACAAAAATCAAGGAATTCTAAATATTATTTTGTGCTTAAAACAATTTAACTGGTTTTCTTTTCTTCTAAATGGTCTTAACCAAGGTTCAAACCAAAACCTTCGCCCAAAAACCTCGAACCTCAAATTTTTGAACATTAATCGATGGAAGAATTTGGTTCGATCCCGCGAACCGACGATTTTTTGGTTGCAGCCCTGGGTTTTTGGGTTTACCATCCACACAGAAAAAAAGGATATTTTTTGATGATCCATTAGATGTTTTTCATGTCCATTTGGACTGGAAATGTCCATATCAATTTTTTTTTTCATCCATTTGAGTTTAAATAATGTTAAATTGATCTAAGTTTTTCATCCAATGGAGCTGAGAAATATCCAAAGGATGTCAAAATAGAGCTGAAAATTATCAAAAGTTTGTGAAAATAGAGCTAAAAAAATATCAATAAATTTTAAAATGATATTCATTTCAATATCCCTAAAAAGGATATGTCAATATCCAGTACAAATGGACCTTTTTTTTTCTGTGTGCCGCAAAAAAAAGATCTAAAATTTTGAAATAATCCAAAGAATTCTGGAATTAGAAAATTCTTTACTAACTTGATTAGAAAAAATCTGGAATCGACCTACTTTTGACGTCGGTTGGGATATCTTGGAATTTTTGGTTTGTTTAGGCTTTCATCTCTACTTGCTCTTAGTTAAAAAAGAACAATCTTTAGTGTTGGAAATGCTTGTACAACTTATACCTGAAATAGGTTTTAAGACCTCTCTAAAGTTTGAAAACATTTGGTCAA
This sequence comes from Lordiphosa mommai, assembly GCA_018904225.1. Taxonomy (NCBI): domain Eukaryota; kingdom Metazoa; phylum Arthropoda; class Insecta; order Diptera; family Drosophilidae; genus Lordiphosa; species Lordiphosa mommai. The sequence goes on along the minus strand of JAEIFT010000050.1, from coordinate 824,215 downwards.
TTTATGTATATCCATCCTTGACAATTTATGAAGAAATATTTAACATTTGATATAACCTGATTTTGTTCTTACAAGGTAGATACGTTTCAGAAAAAAGTTCGGGCACTTTGAAAAACCCGAACCGAACCTGTTTTCAGGGGTTTGTTTTCGGATCTGCTGGCAGCCTTGGGTATTTATATTCTTGTATAAAAATTTTGGATTTAGAAAAATTACGAATCAGGTGTTAACTGTTTCGGTGTAATAAAAAGTTTCAGGATTGTCAAATTCTTTTTCGCTGTTTCATGCAAAAGATATACAGATTTGTTTTCGTTTTGAAAAAAGAACTCTCCAAGATGGACGGATTCAGAAATTCGAAACGAGCAAGACCTCTTGAAGAGATTTTTTTTAAGGCAGGTTTCAATAAAAGTGGTGTGGGCTATCTATTCTGATCATTATGATGAACTAAGTTTATATATTTATTATGAACTAAGTTTCTGTGCTTCTTCTTTGGTTGCTAATAAATATCACTTCAAATTTAATTAAATGATTTTTCAAAAGATAAAACTTTCGTAAAGGAAAATATAATTAGAGAAAAAACCCAATAAGGTTCATGTGATATGATTTCCAAAACGCATCTATACAATTTTTTTTATTAGGAAATTTATATCAAATTTAAAAAAAATAAAAGTGATTTAAGTCATTTTTCAAACCGAACCTTAAGCCAAACGGAGGGGATCCGGTTCGGGAGGTAATAAATTAAGAATGTTCGGTTCATGATCCGTAACGAGGAACCCAAAAAAAAATGAACCGAACCGGTTGTAGACCGGTTTGACGCCTAGGTTCGGAGTTCAGAACAAGCTCAACATCTCTTTTTATACCCGTTACTCGTAGAGTAAAAAGGGTATACTAGTTCGTGCAAATGTATGTAACAGGCAGAAGGAAACATTTCCGACCCCATAAAGTAATATATTCTTGATCAGCATAATAGCCGAGTCGATATAGCAGTCCGTTGTCCGTCCGCGTGTCGTCTGTCTGTATGAACACCTAGATCTCAGGACTATAAGAGCTAGAGCTACCAAATTTTCAGTGTAGACTTGTATCTTCTGCACGCAGATCAAGTTTGTTCAAATTTGCCACGCCCCCCCCCGCCCCCGCAATATGAAAAAACCTCATATTCCCACAATTTGAAAATTGATTGTTCGAACCTTCTAGACTATATTTTAATCATCATTACCTATCGATCCGCCATACATCATTTTTCGATCAGATGAACGATTGAAGAGTTACCGCCCCCGCAATATGAAAAATTCCTCATATCTCCCACAATTTGGGCAACCTTACCCTGAGTAACGGGTATATCGAAGTCGAGCAGGGCCGACTTCAACTTACGCTCTCGTTTTCTTTGGGTCCTTATTTCCTCGAGGGATATAGGGCATCATTAACATACTGCAATCACTTAAAATTCTATTTGTTCAATAAGTCCTCATTCCAGATGACTTAAATTTGACTTATTTTGGCACAATGCTTCATATGAATAGAAACACTTTTGAAAAGCTCTGAATGCTTTAGAAAATCTGTCTTATTTATATGACAAGAAATTACCAATTACTATTTTCACCATTTAGTACCACTGTGCGGCGTCGCTCTGTTGCCATGGCAACGTGCAATGACCAGACCCCGACCCGTTAATGTTATTGTTGTGTTGCGTTGTGTTGTACTGTGCCATTGCCGGCAACCCTCTATACTATATCCTTGTTGTGTCCTACTCTCTCGATGTCCGTTTTTGCCTTGATGCGTCATCCGTTTGTACACAAAGTTCCTTTTTGGGGGTTGGAGTACTCTAAATGGATATAGCAGCTCAACATATTTTGGCAATTACTCATCAAGGTTTTGTGAATAGGCAAATTGTTGGATTTTCAAATGAAATGTTCACTCGAATTAATTGTTTGTGTTGGGTTCATTGAACCGAACTCGTGAAATTTGGCGACTTGAAACTTGATGATGTCGTCTCTGTGCATTGTCTTTTGCATTACGTAGGTATTTAAATTGCCATTTGTAATCGAAGAAAATTGTACAAGTGTGTTTTTGACATTGTTTTGGTTTTGACTCATTTCGAAATGAGTCACTAAATTAAATACCAGAGCGCCTCGGAAGTAATTTGCATATGGCTTGGCTCTGGCTGGCTAAGCACGTGCTGTTGGCTCGTTGGATGTGGGGGGGAAGCTGGCGGCGTCGGGCTTGTTGATTCACTACAGACAGAAACAGCTGTTGGTACTTTGCCGCCATTTTTATAGCCTTGGGGAGGAGCAACACCCTCTTGAGCCGCCGCCTGCGTTTTACAACCCCTAAAAGCAATGCCAACTTTTTGCTGCCGCTCCTCCTTCATTAAAATTCTTTGCTACGGTTTCTGTTTCATTTACTCAACGTGTGGTACGGTTTGCATTTGGTGTGTAATTCGATTTTCAAAAGTGACGCATTGCCGCCAACCAACCGCGCCCCTCTCTCTCTCTCTCTCTCCTGTGTCTGCTTTTCACATACATTTTCCAAGTGTTGATGGGATGGATGATTCATTTCACACTAGCCCTTATTTACATGCACTTTTAAGTATAACTCTTTTGATAAGCTCAAGATTGTGTGTTACGGAAATCCTTTAAATGAGGTCAACACAATTGAGAAACATTACAACATGATTTTGCAACCATTTAACCAAATGCTAAATGTCAAATGTAAAAATAAAATGAGCAAGTTAATTTTAAAGTACATTATATATTGTGCGCGCTGTGCCATTTCCATGTGCATTGTGGGTTTGTTCTCTGAGTAATGTGCACCTCTCAAAATGATAGCAAAAACAGCTTTGTACAACAGATAAGGAATTATTAAGAAATGAATTGTTTTCTAAATATAAATATATATAATACTCCATACATATAAACCTCATGTGGCAAATCAATTTGTCACAGCGAAAAGTGAAGATAAACTCTGACATTTGTTCTATAGTTAAGCTAGAAAAAGAGAGTCGTCATGTTTTCAAAAGAAACTGTTAATGTAGCATAGTTTTGGGATGATCATATAACTCTAGGTTACAGCCAACATATCCCATTGATGTTTAAAAAAAACGTTCTTATATTTTTTGGAATGCTATAACTATAAAATAAAATTCAACAATTTTGTTATGTATAGTTTTTCTCAGGACTGCAAACCGGTTCTGAACCGAACCTAATATGTTTTAAATATGTTTTACATAATTATTAATAACCTGTCGTTGAATTCAGCAAGTTTTAAAGAATTGATGCATCAAATATTGCTCGCACAGCGATAATTTACAATTTTAGTTCTTTCAAGGAGTTTAATTGCCTCTCATGCATGTAAATTTTGTTGGAAATTATGTCCCAAATGTTTTCTCTTAGATTAAGATCTGTACTTTTTTGCGGGTTCCATCAAAAACTGTAATTTTTGTTCTTCAGAATAATGTTTATTGCGTTTTCAAACGTGGATGCAGGATTGTTCTGCTTAAATGTCCAAGAGACACCGTTATATTCGTCTTTAAAATTAATGAGAACTTCGTCTTATAGTTGCACATATTTTTCAGAGTTAATTTATGTTACAAAGCATATTGGACTCTTTTCAGCAAAGACTAATGCAGCCCTCGCCATCAGCGAACATCTTTTAAAATTGCGTGACACTTTTAGTTGATTTTTGGGGTCCCAATTATAATATTAGTAACCATCTCTGGGCCATCCAAATTAAATTTTTGATGTAAAACATCTTTAATTTCGGTACGAGGGAATTTTGGTAGGGGGTATAATTCAATTGTAAAATAACGAATAACGCTCACAGGGATACAGTTAAACTTGGTATTAGTATGTTCTAAACCACTTGACCTTTGAAAAACAATTTGGAAAAAGCAGTGTTGGAAACTGAAACTGAAAAATGATACCCGGAAGTCTTCAACACTATTTTCAGCACTGTTCAGCACTCCATACGGTTTAAAAACTAATTTCAGTTTCATGTTTCACATCAAAATCTCGTGAGTGTTAACCACACTCCGATTTTTTTTTTTCATCACTAAAGATAATATTTCGTCACAGTCCCAAAACTGATGCATCTCTGCAAAAAAGATACATTTGACGACACTTTTTTCTTTATTCGTGATTTTCGTGACTTTTTAAAAAATGTTTGAATTGTAAAGTAGCTGTTCTCCATTTTGGCAGCATGCTACAACTAACTGATCAAGTGAAGAAGAAAAATTAAGTAAGCTCGTTTATGAATATATTGTGTCCAAAATACAAAATAGACTGCATGGCTCTGGCATTTAAAGACTTCTGCAGAGCGCACATTTGTTCTAATAAGTTTAATAAAAGCAAAGCTAAGAAATATACTTGAACCTTCCGTCTTTATAAAGATTCTCAATTTGTTTGGTCAATAAATAACTTTTAACAAATAGTTCATTAAATTATTGACATTTATGGTAACTTAATGAATAATATTTCGATCTCTAAGAGATAAGACAATCTCACTTTTGAGAGGTGGAAGATTTACCGGTAAGACCGAACGGTGAATGAATACTATGCTATATACAATCAGAAGGGATAATTCAGTTAGATATGTGGTGTCTCTTCCATTCCGTAATCTAGAACATATTGACCTACGGCACTCCAGATCTATCGCACAGTCACAATTTATGAAAAACGAATGTTGTGTAAAAAGACCTCGGCCATATGCGACATGTCTTCTCGAATAGAAGTTCACTGAATTGGTATCGTTTAGTTCTATCGTTTTGTTTATCAGTTTAATAGTTACAATTAGTTCATCTTGAATATCGAATAAATGCTTTTATTATTTTGCTTAAAAAATAGATATATATTTAGCTTTTTTTCATGTATTCTAAATAAATTAATGAAACAAAAATAATTCCCTGAACTTTTTTGACATCATGTAGAATGGAGCCCTTTTTAGAGTTTTTTTATTTCTTAAATGGAACCCTTATTTAAATTTTGTTTGTGCATTTTATTTTTTCAAGTGCCAAACGTGCCAAACTTAAAAATATCACCCGAAAATATTTCCATAAAATATTCGAAATGCGATAGAACGCGTTAGTATGATATCTGATATTGATACATCGTTTTTTCACAAAATATCGATTTTCGATATATCGATACTATTTCCGGCTTCCCTAGTTTAAGCCAATCTAATTGTAAACGGTGTGTGTTATAGAAAAAATAATTTCCAAATTTGGTAAGTCCACTTCCAAGGTCGGAAAATAACACACGTACACAATATTTTTCACCAGAGCAGACTAACAACCGTTCCTTATGTATTTTTGAGCGTTGAATTCTACTTGTTAATAAGATATTTGGATTAATGTGTATTCACTTTTACTTTGGAATTTTTTTTTGAAACAAAGCAATCCAAGATTTGCATCACGTAAATTAGCGATTATCTTTAACTAAAGAAATCGCAGTTGAATAAATGTTTAGTTCAGGTTCCATTTGAGATTTGAACAGTAATGTCTAACGTTGTGTACCTTACGAGCTTATTTGATAATTAACTGTCTGATCTAGTTGCTTTGCTTACATGAGCTGTTTTAGTTAAATTTTCAAACGAATTGTACGAATTATGCCTAGTCTCATGAGCTATTAAATCGATGAATCAATCACGAACTGATTTGAGACTTAACTCGTGTAGGGATCAAGATTCAATAACGTGTTTTGAGATTTAACAAATCAAACATGTGTCCATTACTTTACAACTCAGTCCCTCCAGAAAGAATTGAATTTTTGCAACATTATGCCATTATAAAGGTGCGTTTGGGTGACAAAGAATTATGATTCATTAAGACAATTAAAGGTTGAATTGCTTCTTTACCTAACCCTAAAATTCTTGACTTTTCCCTCCTTCATTATGTGGCATGCCATACACAATAAACAAACTAAAACATCTTCAAATATTTTATTTAATTATTTATTTTCTGTTCTCTTTTTGAAAAATTTCAGATCAAATTAGCTAACAAAGAGGACCAGCAGCAGCAAAATGGGTAAAGCTCAAAGCAAGCGATCAATCGATATTACCACTGATCCCAAGAAGATTGGCGAGGGTGATGAGGTGGCAGGCAAAGTGGAGAAAATCGAGGATTTGGATCAGAAAGTGGGCGATGCGACGGCAGCGGCGCCAGCCTTAAATGGTGATGCAGCCACACCAAAAGAGGGCGGCGAGGAGACGTCCAGCGAGGTAAGTCCAGTTAAAGTCGGCGATTATTTTGGATTATTCTTTATATTCCATGTTTAGAAAAAGGAATCTGAGGATCACTCAGAAAATGACAAAGATCTGACCACCGAGAAGAGTGCAGCTGAGGCAGCCAAGACCAGTGGCGAGGGTGATGCAGCCGAAACGTCAAAGGATGAGACTGGATCGCCCAAGGAGTCGGCCGGAGCCGAGGAGATCTCACCACTTGCCGATGAAAGCATTAAGTCCAAGTCGAAGAAGGATAAGGTGAAAAAGAAATGGTCATTCCGCAGCATTTCATTCGGAAAGAAGGACAAACAGAAGCCAGCCAAGACAGAGGAGCCTGTTTCACCAACAACAGCAGCGGCTGCGAGTCCCGAAGCGGCAGCCCCCCCAGCTGAGCCCACGAGCACAACAAATGGGGAAGCGGCCGAACAGCCAGCGGAAGCACCAGTTGCCGCAGCCGAGGTAGTTCTCTCAATCTCAGGAAGTGTCTTTGGAATATTATTGAAACCTTTTTTTTTGTTAATTTTTGCAGCCTGTGGCCGCCACCACATCCAACGAAGAAGCAAAGCCCACTGAAAATGGTTCAGCCAGCGTGCAAGAGCAAAAGGCCAATGGAGAGGACAAGACGCCACCACCAGCAACAGTTGAGGAGCCCGCCAAGCCTGAAGAAACTACTACTGCCGCCGCCACCACAACCACCACCACCGAGACGAACGTTGTTCCACCACCAACCGAAGCTGCCGTCAAGGAGAGTCTTCCTGCCGCCGAGACTGAAGTTGTGACCAATGGACATGGCGCCGCCACCACCACCGATACTCTGACCAATGGCGATAAGAACGGTCTAGCCGAATCGCCAGTGGTTGAGTCACAGTCGGAGGCAGCTGTCAACATTCCCAGCAAAGCTGAAGACGAAGAGGCACCACATCAGAACGGCACAAATGGCATCTCCTCCGGCAGTGCCACGCCACCGCCCACACCCGTTGCCGTTGAGTCCGAGGCCGAGCAAATAAAGAAGTCGCAAATTGAGGTAAACCAAACAGACAACTTACTCATTAACTCCTCCTCCACAACCACCACCAACAACAACAACGCACACAACAACAAGAACACTGTAAATACGAGTACAACAACATTAACCACAACAATAACCACTGAGACCGAGACTATTGCTGCCGCAGAGTTAGTTCAGACCCAAACCAATACAATCCTAATCCCAACACCATCCACCACCACCACCACGAGCACTTCCCAAGCGCAGGAAGTACTAGAAGAGGCGAATGCTGCAGCCGCATCCGCTGCTGAGGAAGATCAAGTGGTCCAGGCAATAATAGCAGCGGTTAGTAGTGAGGCTGATGCTGAAGGTTTTGTGGTTGTGGCCCCCGCCGAACCAAGTGCTGAACCAGAAAAAGAAACAGTTTCCTTGCTCCCTCCTGCACCAGAAACAGTTTCGGTGTCTGAGCCAGAAAATGAAACTGTTTCCGTTGCCCCTGAATCCATCCCTGAGCCCACAACTGAAGTTATAGTTGAGACCAGCAGCAGTCCGCCACCATTGCCCAAGTCTCCACCACCCTCGCGTGTCTCGGCCTTTGCCTTGGCCGAGGAAGACGAGGACGAAGCTTTACCACCACCATCCACAGACGAGAATAAACCTGAACTGCGATCCGAGATCGAGCAGCAAGCCCAAGTTATTGTTGATGAAATCACCGAACAGGCAGCAGAAATTGTAAACGAACCCGAAAAGCAGCAGCAGCAGCAGCTGCTGGTTGAAGAAGAAGATAAGCTTGAGCAGAAGGAGGAGGAGGAGGTTAGCCAATCTCCTCTGCCTTCTGCTGAAGCTGCACCCACTTCTACTACCATTGCTGATGTCATTGAGGAGTTGCATGATGAAGAAGATGTTGCCATTGATGATGATGAGCAAAGACTGCCTGTCAATGAGAAAGAGCACATACCAGAAATTGTTGTGGATAATGTGATCGATCGAGTTCAGGTTGAGATTGAGAGCTGCAAAGATGAACCGGCGGCAGCTGCCATTACAAAGCTTGGCACACTGTCCGAATTGGAAGATGAAGCTAAAGCTGTGGATGATGATGATGAGCAAACAGAAGTTGAGAGTAACAACAAGGTGAATAACAACAACTGAAAGTCCCAGAATCTACACGCACACACAACACACATTAACGCCAGAAGCGCCTCCATCCTCTCTCTCATCATCCAATTGCGCTCTTTTCGCTCTATTCGCTCTCTCTCTGCTTTTGTTCTCCATTGTGTGTTTGTTGCTAGCGCGCGCGCTTTAGGATTTGTGGACATATTTTTGAATGGATAATTAATAGAAATTAGTTATAAAATTTTTGAGATATTAGCGGTTCGACAGTATTCAACTGGGTATTTAGAAAGGGAACAGGATATCTTTGCAAACTTCTTAAAATTTGAATTTCGGCTTTAGAACCGCAAAGTTGTTTTTGGTTAAGGATCGCGAAGCAGGTTTAGCACCCCGCTTCCGGTCAAATTTTCGACACTTATTCAGGAATCATCTATTTTTCCATTTTAAATATTAAGTTGATCAGAAATATTATTACTTTTTTCTAGTGTAGTTTTATATGTAAGATTAAGATGTTCAACTTTTTAATATACTGCTTATTTCATAAACGTCTCTATTGGTAATTTAAATTTTATAAATTTATATGTATAGGTGACAAGCAAATCTGTGGCTACTAGATCCCGTCGTCCTTTTTGCTCGAAATGAATGCATTTTGCATTGAGCAATTGGTTTCAACTGCTTGAACAATTCCGACGTTACTCAAATCTAATCTAGTAGACGTAGACATACCTGTCAGCTTCTATGAACCAATAGGAAATTCGAGCTCGAAATAGAAACGATTACACGAAATTCGACTCGGAATTCGGAACATGACCCAATTTATCGAAATGTAAAATTATATGCAAGAAAGCTTTACAGTAAATCTGGAGAATCTAGATAATTTCAATGACCTAGTTCAATAGTTAATTTTTTGATTAACTATTCACATTTGAACTATAGTTCATTTATGAATAATAATTAATTTTTTGAGTTTATTTTTGAACTATAGTTCTTTTTTTTGAATTGTTGAATCGGTCATTTTAGAGTACAAATCACTTAAAAGCAGTTTCGCATCTCTTTAAATTTGTATTTTCGTGCTTTATAAATGTCCGTGTTGCTTCCTGAAGCTCTTTTCGATTTTGTTTTAAAGCATCTTTAAAACTCGATGCACATTTTTATGATGAAGTTTGCTTCGTGAAGTTCTTAGACGGGATTTACATGATGAAGCAAACTTCATGAAGTTTTCTTAGTAGGCAAGAGATTTATATGTATTTCTTTAGGATTCGTTTAAAAGGTCTGAAAGATTTCCTTTAAATTCCACGATTACTAAGAAAACTTCATGAAGTTTGCTTCATGGTGTAAATCCCGACTTACAATTTTGAAATTTAATATAAGTATATAGAGGAGAAGTAAATCTTCGGCTACTAGATAAGGATTGTGGAAACTCGGAATTGTTCTAACAATTAAAACCTACTGCTCAATGCCAAGTGGTTTCATTTCCACAAAACAGAACGAACCGTTTCTACAAAAATGGAATCGAAATTCGGAACAGGGACGATAGTTCAGAATAAGAGCTTCAGTTCATAAGTGAAAAGTTAATCAAAAAATGAGCTAATGAACTAAAATTTCCAACTCTAATGAGAAATAGACCTTAACAGTAGGATTATTTTGTTAAATGGTTTTCAATGTTATATTGGGTTGAAGCTTGAATTTTAAGTGCAAAAAAGTAATTGTCAAGTATTAGATCGATGGATCATATCGAAATTCGTATTTAAAATATTGGACCCAGAATGGCTTTAATTCGCCAACAAATATTAACTTGTAAAATAGAAATACCTAATTTAATTTTGAGATAACTTTATCAATAACCAGAGAAATAAAACAATAAGCATTTCTAAGTCGGGATTTACACGATGAAGCAAACTGCATGAAGATTTGACAAAAGCTCTTGTTTGTAGGGAAGAGGTGAAGTGGAGTAGCTTGCCCCTCTACACCTCTTTCCTACAAACAAGAGCTTTTGCAGAAACTCCATGAAGTTTGCTTCATCGTGTAAATCCCGACTTACTTTCTTACTACTATTAATAAATAACTATTTAGTTTAAACAACCCAAATAGCGAAAGCTGAGCTTCTCTTAATCTCTTGGCATTTGTGCTTTTAATTATAGAACAAAAGAAAAGCACCTCCGATGCAATCGGCATAGTTTGAGAAATAAAATAAAAATCTACGCTTGTTTTTAAAACGACCTGCGTATGATTTTTAAAGCGGCCCAAAATAATAATCAGATTTAAAAATCATGAAGATGAGAAAACGGCCCTTAGGATGTGTTTATAACAGGGAATCAAACCGAATCGAATTTCGGTTCCGGTTCTGGTATTTTATTTCGGTATACCGGTACGTACCGGTATGAACCGGTATAATTTAAAAATCCTTTAATCCGAAGATATAATAGAAATGGTAGCAACCTACACAACAAAAAGTAGTTATTAAGAAGGAAAATTAAACATAATAAACTTTACTTCAGAAAAAAATGTCCTAATAATAGAAGAGCAAGAAGATCTTTTGATATCTGATGAAATGTTAAATACACTGTTTTCAGATAACGTTACCGATCAATTATTAATTCATTTCCTTTGTAAATGCAAAAATTAAGGATAAATTAATAATATTTGGAATTTATTGAATCAAAATATATGCAACGAAATAAGATGAAATTGTTATTTTTATTGAAAATTTCAGTATATACCAGATGGTCCCTTAACTTTACATTTGTAAGTTTTTGCTTAGAAATCCCTGATTAAAGCAATAAAAATGAAATAACAAAAAAAAAACTCAGAACCGAAACTGTACCGGTACAATGTTTCGGTTCTTTTCGGTCATTTCGGTTCCAAAAATAAAGGTTCCGAAATACCGGTACGCAAAAAATAAATAATAACGGTTCCGGTTCTGGTTCTGAGTTTCAATCGGTTCTTTTCGGTATACGGTTCCGGTTCGGGTTCCGGTTTGACACCCTGGTTTATAATCATTTATTTGAAGGCATTTTCATTGAGTATCAGGCTAGATATAGAAACTCAGTTGGGTTATTTTGCAGAACATTCTACCTCATTAAATAGCTCGCAAATAGGGAAAAGGTATGTAATCTTAGGACTGATTTGAGGCAAAATACTTGCAGAATTGTAGGCAGACCAAAATAAATAATCTAGCAAATACAAATACTTTAAAATACACTCAAAGATAGTTACAAGAAATTTATGAAAAATATCCACAATCCTAGTGTGCGCGCTTTGTTTGCCTTAGTAGTTAACCCCCCGTAGTCTGTTAATGTTGGTTCGAAGGGTTGGTTGGCCCCTCAGAGTTTTGCTCGTTGTGTTGGCTGAGAGTTGTTCAATCCTTTTTTGCATGAATTTGGAGCTGTAAATGGAATGGAAATGCAAGTGTAAAACTGTATTGTGCTATGCTCGTTAACAATTAAATGACGCCTAACTGCATTCATCCTAATCCCACACACTCAAAATATAAATCCCCATACCCACAACCCCAACATACAAACACACACACACACATACACACACACATTCACCCACCACCTGTCTGTTCTAACAAATCTGTTTGGCCGCAGTAACTCACTTAATCCAAGACTACACAACTGTACTTACATTTTGTATACAACCATTAAGAAGGGGTATTCACCCCCTTCGTTTTAAGTTACATTAAATCGCTTTCTAATTTTGGTACCATTTTGTTTTGTTGCCCTTTGAAGGTGAATGTGCCTTCTAGTTAATTTTAATTGTTGTTGTTGTGCTTTAAGTTTCTTCTTTTACTGCTTTACTTGTCTTTATTTTAAACAAACAAAATCCGAAACATTTTTATTATTCGATTTATATTAAATAATCAACTTTTTTCTTCCACACTTTAGGATATCGCCAAGGATCTGAAGGAGAAGAATGCTGCGGCAGATGTTACAACACAGGAACTGCCCGTTACATGCGAATAATCCTACTCATAATTATTATATATAATATTACATATTATTAAAAAAAAAGAAACGAAAAAAGAAAACAACAAAAAAACGATAAAAACAAAACAACAAAAGAACGCAACGTAAAAACAAAAAACAATTACAAGATAAACGAGAGAAAAACAAAAGTAAAATACATTTTTTAACATTTACATATTTTAATCATTTTTGTACGAACTTCATATCCCTAATCCAAGATTACATGAACATATATTCAAGAAAAGCAAAAAGGCAGAGTTATGACACACAATCTTACCAACAACAATAACAAAAACAACAACAACAACAAGAACACCACCAATCCCCACCACCACCACCCGCCATCGCCTACATCATGGTGAGTGGCAAACTGTTCTCTCCAGTGTTGTGTGGTGTTGAAATTTTTGTGTCTAAATCCCGGCAGCGCAAATGCACTTGCATACAACACATACGTATACACACGCATCCATTCTCATTCTCATACACACACACACACAACACACACGCATACATACCATTCTCATATTGATGATCATGATAAAGAGAAAAATCCATACATGAAAATGATGAAAGAAAGGAGAATTTTTTGAATAATTTCTACTATACATTTAACTGTAAGTTCTAAGAAATTTGTAAAGAATTTTTGGACGAAATATTGGATAAAATATATATTATAAAATATAAAAAAAAATCGCCCTCAAGTCTTCCTTTATTTGTAGGTGAACTTTTTTTTAACTTTTCTAAAACTTGTGAAATATTCCACCATAGGGCTGTATTATAACCTACATATGTACCAAATACCGCTTGGAAATAAGGACGGACTGGTTCTGATTTGTGTTTCACAGAGTTCCCTTTTTTTTTTTTAATTTTCATTTGTTAATCACTTGCAATTTTTTCTCAAATTTTAAAATGCATTCAGCTCAGCTATAAAAATATTCGTTATTTTTCAGAAAATAACTTGGAAAAGGATTATATAGATTTATTTTTAAGCGGCAACCTTTTGGATTTAAGAACAAGGCAAACTTTCCTTATGTACATTTCATATTTAAATTACACCTATCAAATTTAAGTTTTAAATGCAACCTCCACAAAAAATGGTTTATCAAAGCTTAGAATGGATGAATAAAGAATAGAGATAGGACGCAGTTGCCAACATATTTTTACGCATTGCTGCCCGTCTTTTTGACTGCCTGTCACATTCGCTAAATTGCGCTTGAGGTCAGCATCAGCTGTGATTGCACGGAAATCAGGTTTATATATAATTTTGGTGAATTCCAAGTAAATTAGCTCAAAAATTAATGCAATTAATGCATGTAAAGAGACTAGACATAGTTTTCATCATTTTTTTTTTCAACAATCGTTTAATTTGCAAAACGCAGTTCTGAGCGTAAGCCAAAACTTTCTGATCGAGAATAATTCAACAGCGTCTTGCCACCAACTCGCGGTCTAAGTGAAACTCCAAGGTAGAGGCGTAATTTAAGATCATTTCAGTGTCACCGAAAAGCCTCAGAATAACGTTTTAAGTGGATTAAGGGGGTCTTCTACCTTTGAAAATTTTTTTTTTCGATTTTTTTGTTTTGCCTTATTATTATAACTTGGACATTCCCCTTTCATCCCCTTTAAACCGTTTTCAAAAATTCGAAATATTTTAGCATTTATATCTATTTTAGTGGAGCAATGTTCTTGCTAACGTGAGTATTTTCAATGCTGCTCAAAACTTTAACCGCGTTTTTCTCGAAACCACGTTTTTTGACCTGGTGGCCATGATTGGGCCAGTTCCACAGAACCGATTTTGATCAGCCATGTTGCAAACGACGCAGAATTGATGTAATTCTGGCCCGTACCTCAATCAAGAGGAAAAACATTTTTTTACTATTTTTTTTACACTAAACTACAAAAAAAAAACTTGAAAAATCGAAATTTTTTTTTTAACATGCCGCCAATTTTTCAAAAAAATATTAAAAATTATGATTGAGGTACGGGCCAGAATTACATCAATTCTGATCATAACCTCATTCACCGTTTTCAGTTCCGATAACCTGGAGTCCCGTAATCATGGCTACCACCTCTACACCTTTTTTTTTGAGACCTTAATTGGCAGGCCGATAACTTTTTGAACAGCCCTCGAATTCCAAAATTTATTTTTTTATTTTTTAATTTAATTAATAAATAACACAAAACAAAAAACCAAATTGAAAAAGCTTTTATAGCTTTCTTTCAAGAAATTTTTTAAAAAACACTCATAAAACGCTGTTCAAAGGTAGAATACCCCCTTAAATCCTATAATAATGGCGTGTTATATCCGTGGAATAGAATTCGATTTTAAGAGCAACCGCAGAACATAAAAATCCATTAAATGTTTTCGACAAAGACATTTTGAATTCATTTTTAAAATAATTTTATTATCTCCTCCTCATAAATAAATTGAGCAATCAGACTGGCATTTCCATTGTTTTGATAAAATGATTCAGCCACTGATTTTCTACTTCCATGCACTTCTAGAACTTGGATTGTGTTAGAAAACTTGGACTCAAATATTCCGGTGCAAAATAACTCCACACAGTTGAGCAGAACTTCTTTAAAATGTTGGGCACACTTTGCTTTTGACACACCAAACAGGCAGCCAATAGTCGGCTCTCCGCGAAAGACCCTAAAGTATACAATTCTATGGCAATTCCTTTTTCCATGGGGTAGCTTGACAATTGGGGTAGCTTCTCAAAAATGTAAGAAATGATTTCTGCTTTATTGTTAGTACGTCCTTTTCCCAGTAAAATACGTGGAGCTTCTTTTTCGAGTAAAAAGGATCAAAAATTTCCACAGCTGCAAACCGGAACCGAAGTCCCTAAAAACGGTTCGGGTTTTTTTTGGTTTCCCCGAACAGGACCATTAACCGAACCTCTTACATTTTCGAGCCTGAACACGAACTGGACCACTTTTTCCAAAAATAAGGTTCGGTTCACAATAATAAGTAATTTTACAAACGAAAGAAATTCTTAAAGAGATTATTCAAATTTAAATCCTGAAGAGTGACTAAGGCAGATTGTAAAGAAGGAAATAATGTCAATAATGTTATAGATTCGAAAATTGTCCAAGAAGAAATTCAATGAAATTTTGCTAAAATTTTTGGAGAAGATCTAAAAACAAAGACCTAAAAATATTGCGTTAACTTAGTTCGCGTATAGATAAACTTCTCCAGGAAGATATAGAGCCTATACAGAGGAAAAATACCCAGAGATATTTGGACTAAATTTAATCTTAATGGACGTCAAGTAAGAGAGTATTGACTTGTGTACGTATTTTCCAATTCTGAAATTCTTGTCTCGATCCCGTCTTTGACTCGGGTATATTTGAGTTTTATTTTAGTTTGTTATTAAATGTTAAGAGGGTGAAAAAATTTCGAACTTTCAGTTACTTTTCGTTCTTTCGCTATGACATTGCAATACCGAACTTGTTTTAAACTCTATGCAAGACTATTTGATTTTCAGGTAGGACCCATCTTTGAAATGAGACTATTCGGATTGGTACTAGAATTTTAAGACTGTTTTAATTCTTCGTACTTGTTAAGCAACATGAGTTCAGAGATTTCCCAAACTGACCAACAGATGGCGCCACCAATTGACTGACCAAGCCAGAAGCCGAATTTTATATGGGAGCTATACGATATATTTATCCGATTTTGATCAAAACTTGTAACAAATTTTTTAAGCAGATACTATTCTCGATTTCTCTAAAACTAGTTTTTGGACCGATCGTTCGGTCGGTTTAAAGACATTTTGCAAAGGTTGGTCAGGTTTAAAACTGATAACTGTAGGAGATAGCATAAAAACAGACAGCATAAAAACAGACGGACGGACAGACAAGGCTACATCGACTATTGATGCTGATCAAGAATATATAAAGTTTATAAGGTCGGTGATGCGTTAAAAAACATTATACCGATTTTAATATACCGTCTGCAAGGGTATACAAATTCCCATGTGGTTTCCTACTGAAAATAAAATCTTTTAAGGTTCTGGATTCGGGAAAATTTGGAATGGGTAAAAATGTCGATAAAGTAGAAGTTAGTTCAAGATAAGTAAATATATTCGAGTCTTATACAAAAAATAGGGAAAAAAATTGCATATTCTAATTAACGCTTCGTATCTGCTCGTGCCGTCATCTTTATGCGTCGGCTCTTGTTCTTAAGCACAGATACTTGCGGGTTTCGTTGCAAAATGCGGGTCTTACTAGCAAGGTTTAGGTGTGCCCTACGGATTGAAGTAGGACACTGGATTAAACTAATATTCATCTTATTCTTAGTAGTTCTTACACTGAGTATATATACAAATCTAGAAATTAACCAAAAAATAAAACATATTTTTTGAGCTTTTGTCCGGTTTTGAGTCCCAATTTTTTAATTAATTCACTAAAAAGCTAATTTGTTTTTTTTTTTTAATGTTAAATACGAAATGTAACTAAATATACAAAAATTTTCGTTTTCATGGGTGTAACAAAGTGTTACAAAAATAGTTTTGGTACAAGTTTAAGCTAAAGACTTAGATTATTTTAAGATTAAGTACATACTTAATGTAACAAAATGTTACTACAAAAAAATAACAAAGGAAAAACTACTACAAAGCTCCTAACAAACGCTTCCAAAGCGAAGCCAAATCAAATGTGTGCGTGCGTCTATACAAAAATCTACCAAGTAAACTAAATGATTTAATAAATTAAGGAGTTAACTTTTCGTTGCGCAACGTAAAGCAAAAAATGAAACGAATAAACTAAATTATAGAGATATAAGGTGAAACCAAAATCGTTTCCAAATCAAAAAATGGTCAAGCAGGTGGAGTCGTCAATCAAAATGCACTTAGCAGCTGACAAAAAACCGTGGTTTATGCATGTGAAGTTGCTGCTGCTTCCGTCGGTGTTCCGGCGCATTGCGAAACATAAATATGGCCGCAAATAGAACGTAGATAATTGAGAGTAGGATGAGCATGGGAAAGGAGAAGACAATGTGAGCCATCAGTATCCGGGGCTGTGCTTCCAAGCTAACGGGCGTAGAGACATAGTCACCTGCAATTGAAGATTGATAATGGGTATATAAGTAATTGTGAGTAAACTGAACCTTTTGAGTTTAAAGATATTTATCAAGAGACCATCTAGAACTCTAAGGCCAAGGATTTCAATAAAATTAAAATTCCAGATGAACATAACGAAATAACCTATTATAAAGGAGAGGAACTCAAATATTAGCTATCTGCAAGAGCTTTATTACGGTATTATTTACAGGTCATTGACTAGGCAAAGAGGCATAATACATAAATAACAAATTAATAACGTAATTTTAAAATATTGGAAAATGTCCCAGCAAAGTCGGAAAATGGACATATGAATGGACATATGAATCCACCATTTATTCAGAATTTCCAAAATTTTAAAATCGTGTTGGTAATATTTTGCTTTGAAAATAGATTTTGATGAATTTTTCGACTTTTGGGAGTAGGTTTTCCCACATTTAAAAGTCACGTACTCCATATTTCTTTGTGTATAGCTTTGAAAATAAGTTTAGATATAATCTCTCGGAAATTAAATTTTAGCCCAATTTTTTGGGCTTTTATACATAACATATGTTGCAACAGCTGCAGCCAACATTTTTACCGTTTTTTCACTGTACTAGCTCATTGCGAAAGTTTGATTTTCCAGTTTTAATTTTTTATTTAACTTGAGTTGAAGGTATGTATTTAAAAAAAAATGGTCCAGGGCTTGTGCGTATATGTGTCAATGGAAAATCGTGGTTGTATCCATGCAATCGTAGTGATGTCAATTCACCAAATTTTTTAAACTTTCGTGGAATGATAATTTCTTAATTCGTCTGCATTTGGTCTAATTCTTTTTTATTTGTTAATATGATCTGTTTTCTTTGTAAAATGAATAAACTTGTCGGCCACAACCTGCCACTGCTAACGACAGAATATTTTTAAGGCACTATTTTGACTTGCAAATGCACTATTTTTTTGGAATGACATGCCGAAAATTTCCCTGCAAAATAAATTCCGACAGTTGAGCTGCATGAAATCGGCAAACTATTATGCAATTTGAACAGCAAATTGTTTGAAAAACAAAGGGCGTCCTATAGGTTTACAGAAAGGTTTGAGAAAAATACGAAGAATTCCAAATAATGTCAATTTATATGAGTTTGGTTGGCCAACTATAAACGCTTGTACTCGGTACTTTGAGTATATTAAATTGATCAGTTTTTTGTTCAAAGTCCTACCCGATTTTTAAAAAATAACATTAATTTGAATGTGAAAAGTCTTCTTCTAAATGTGGAGTCTAAGAACACTGCTTCTAAGTGTAATTCTGACTATGAATACATTTTTTTTGGTTTAAATGATTATTATTATTTGTAACGGTAATTTATTTAAAAAAAAATTTTTTTTATTTAAATTTATTAAAAATTGTATCCCAAAAATTTTGTTTTCTTAAATATTGCTTTATTATTTATCATTCTAATAAAAAAGAACAGCTATCCGAAATTTTTATTATTTCAAAAGTAATTAGTTTTCTTCCTCTAGATATGCCATTTCGCCCACTGTGCGGGGGGATGAATTTTTAAAAATTGGTATTCAGTCTTTGTTGAATTTTCATATAGATTTTTGAAAATGAGTTTAAACCTGATCGATAAACAATAAAATTTCGTACAACATATTTCAGCGAATTTTCGACAGAATTTTCTAAAATCTGTTCTTAGTACTCACTTTCAGCATAAGATAAAACTACTGTGAAAAAATTCAGCTTGCTATCTCTTATGATTTGGGCTGTGCGGTAATTTCAGTCAATAAGTCAGGTTAAACTTTTAAGTTTTTAATATAATCAATCTGAAAGGAAGTCAACGTAGATAAACGTCCATACAAAAACCGCAGCTGCGAATATTTAGCTGATTTTCGAAATCAAAAACAAATCAGTTGCAAGAACTCCAAGAATTAATTTCTACATAATTTTTTTCAAGTTTAATAAAAATCAAATAATTATATGATATAATGGTTATATGATAATAATGAATAAAGCCTCTATTTATATCAAAATGCAACTTTGGCAGGTACAGGGTAAATAAAAGTTGGCCTTGAACGACTTTTTAACTTCATTTTCAAAAGACAAAGAGTTCGGTTTGATTTCTGCGGTTCCTGGTTCAGTTACGACATTACATAGACTGACATAGACTGAAGAGGTTCTAACGGGTTCGATAAAACAAGAAAGACAATAAAAATGGGGAGTTATTTTCTAGTTTACAAAAAAAATTGTTGATCTCGACCTTCGGATTAAAGTTTCAAGTACGAAAGACTTAGAACAATCCCAGAGTTCAGGTGTCAATCCGAAGAGGCTAATTTCAGGTTCGGATCCTACTTGAAAATCTTGTTCCAGATTTTCGGAATTGGTAAATTCATACTCAAGTCAATCCTTTCGTACTTGGTTTGAGAAATTCAGGGATCGACCTACTTTTTACATCGTTTCGGATTGATTTTCAACAAAATACATCGGATTCTCTTTCTATGTAGATATGTATGAGCTTGAAATTATCAGAAAGTTATGAAATTGATCTATTCTTACCATTCCAATTTTTGTAGTCGCAACGTGAACCATCATAGCCATCGGGACAGATGCACGAATGAAGGCTGTGATTGCTCACGGGATAGCGAAAACAGCGGCCACCATTTAGACAGAAATTCGTTTTGTACGGCTCCGTGCAAGGTAGCATGTTGACCTCAACAGTTTCCTTGGATGTGCCGGGCGTTACATTGGCTAACGTAACAGAGTCGGGATGGAGAGTCGGCTCGACTGTTGTACTGGTTGTGGTATCATCAGGAGGAGGTTCACCCGTGGGTGTAACTATTGTCGTCGTGGTTGTAGTCGATGTAGTTGTTGTTGTTGTTGTGGTGGTGGTGCTATCACTTGTCGTGCAGTCCGGCTCTGGTTCCGGCGTAGATGCGACTGCTTCTACAGCTGATTCCATTAGGGACTCCACAGTGGCCGTTTCTGATTCTGATTCCGAATCCGAGTCAGTGGCCAGCTGCAATTGCTCATCCAGTTTTTGCTGCAGTTCCATTTGATTGACCAAATGGACCACATGCTCCTCAATCTGCTGCTGCAGCTGGTGGGCATGCTCATGCAGATGATTGTGAAAATTATGCTGATGCTCCACAATTTTCAGGGTGTGCTCGCGCAGTAATAAAATTCGGCTCGAACAACAATCTAGAGAAAGGAGGGAAATGGGGTAAAAATTTAAATAAATATTGTCGGAACACATTTATGCTATATCTTTTAAAAAATTTAAGTATTAAATTCCAAAATTAGGTTATTCTTGGAAATAGGCTAAAATTCCACTTAATTTCTGTACAGAAAATAATTACATTTTTAAAACTTATTTTATTACTCATTTTTGTTTTTTAGAAAGATATAACATAAATGCATTTTGTCAACATATATATGCCCGGCACTGTATACATATGCTCATTAAAAAAAAGCCACCATATGGCAACCCCAAAAACGAACTATTCTTGGAATCTCGATCTTACCTGTGACAGCGACAATTGTTGACAGCACGAAAATTATTATTTTGATTATATTCATATGGGGAATTTGCATCATAGAAAAACAATAATATACGTCAATTTATGGTACTTCTATTGGTTCAAGAATTTAAGTCTTTGGATCCTATTTAGGGATCGAGTGGCCGATCAGCCACAATTTGTCGTCGCCAGAGAAGCAGCAGAAACATATTAATATTACACATTTGCATTTCAAAAACAAATATTTTTTCTATTTAACTGCAAAATAAAAATAGAACTTTTAGCACATTTTCTGGCCATGTCACACACACACACACAGAGACACAAATAGCCAAAATGGGGGAAAATTGGTTTATACGTACTGGAGCTGGGAAATGTCGCATTATTCTACATTATTAATGAATCATTTTCATATATTTTTTTTCAAAATTGATCGTATGATTTTTTTTTGGTGGGGGGGCTAAAGCGAAAGCGCAACGCGCTTAGCGAGCTTCTAGCGGTTGTATTTCTACGTTGACCGATGATGTTGTTGCGCGAACGTTGCAAAAGAGACTGAGAATAAACAAGGAGACGGACAAGAAGAGTCGACAAAGAGTCTCCTCTATGAATGAAATACATAGTACAAGGAGAAACGGTGAATGTGGCATAAAGAGAACATTTAAACTTTCAATTTTAAAAGAGAAGATATCTTGTCTGATTAAGAGGGTTAGGTAAATCGCATTCATCACATTTTTATACCCTTTCCCCATTTAAAATTGCTAATTTATTTAACAATCTAAAACCACCAAATTATGACTGAAGGGCGCTGCAACAACAAAATACAATTAATCTGGCTTTGAGCTACGCCACATTTTGCCCATTGCTGATCTAAAAGAATTAAACATTTCGTAACCTTATCAGCATACATTTTCGAGTTCTCCTAGATTCAAAACTGGAGTTATATCTTAAAACTTCAGAGGCCTGTTCTCGTTTCCGATTTCGAGCGATCGGAATTGTTAAGTTAGAATTTTCAAAAAATACATTTTTTTTGTATTTCATTTTCGTAATGTACATGTTTTCATGTAAACACTCAGAAAATTTCAAGTCAATCCGACGGTTATTTTTGAAGGGGGACGACATAATTCCGCTGGAAAAAAAACGACATTATTCCGCGCGAAATTAAGTCCTTTTAAAACGACATAATTCCGCTAAAACAAAACGACATTATTCCGCGCGGAATTATGTCGTTTCTAAACGACATTCTAATTGGGACGGCGGAATTATTTTATTTTAAAACGAATTAATTCCGCAAGGGAAAAACGACATTATTCCACTAGAAAAAAAGAAATTAATAATATTAAGTGGTATATTTTGACTAGACTTTTTTTTTTTTTAATCAATTTTTCTTTAAAAACGACATAATTCCGCTTTTAAAGAGAGACATTAATTTCCGCTTTCATTTGACCTGAGCGGAATTATGTCGTCGGAATTATGTCGCTATGCTTTTTTGAAGTTACACGCTGAGCCGATTAGTCTCAAATTTTTACACAGGCTTCTAAACTATATTTTCTAGTACTTAATCGAAGCTTCTTTACTACCGATACCATTTTCTATACACAATTTAAAGCCAAAATTATGGCATAAAATAAATTTTTTTGTAAAAAAATTTTTTTTTTTATTTCCTTCGATTAATTACAATCAGCCGGGCTCCCATATTCACTTTCGCAAACATTTTGCGATTTGGAGACCAAATTTGCACCTAAAACCGGTTTGAAATCGCAAAATTTTTGCGAAAGTGAAAATGGGAGCATGGCTGAATATTATACATTACTTTAACGAAATCCGTTCGATTTTTATATTTCAGATGAAGAAATATAGTGATATAGATATAGACTTTAGAGATATAGTGGTCACCGCAAAACGCCTTTTTTTGGGAGGGTTTTCTGGAGATCTGAAAAACAACATTTTTAGGGCTCCTAACTAGATGTAACCCCTGAAGCGTTGTGATTTCCAGGAAACGATTTAAGAACTCGAATTGAGCTTTTTGGTATCAAGAGATTCAATAGAAGATAACCAAAAATTTTAAGTTAAAATTGGAAAACACAACTGGATTTCAGAAGCGAGAAAATTTTACAATTCCGATGTTTTGATCGAAATCGGAAACGGGAATTGGCCTGATAATGTTCGTTTTCTATAGAAAAATGCATTAAAATGCTTTCATTTCGAATTTATAAATGTACCTTTCGACGTTCTGAAATTTTTTGAATATTTTGTGTCCAGCTTGATCAACCATTTTACGGAGCTCCCATCGCCCATCTGTGCTTTAAACTTATTCGTCCAACCGTTTGACTGTATAAACACTTATAGGTTGCCCACAAAATATGCCATAAATAATATGCACTTTGTTGGTGTTGGGCTCTGTTACCAGTTAAGTCATTTCTGTCATGTCAAGTACAACAAAATCTTTAAAAAAATGTTTATACCCGTTTCTCGTAGAGTAAAAAGGGTATACTAAGTTCGTGCAAATGTATGTAACAGGCAGAAGGAAGCATCTCCGACCCCATAAAGTATATATATTCTTGATCAGCATCAATAGCCGAGTCGATATAGACATGTCCGTCTGTCCGTATGAACACCTAGATCTCAGAGACTATAAGAGCTAGAGCTACCATTTTTTCAGGGTAGACTTGTTTTGTCTGCACGCAGATCAATTTTTGCCACGCCCCCTCCCGCCCCCGCAATACGTAAAAAACCTCATATCTTCCACAACTTTGAAAATACATTGTTCGGACCTTTTAGACATATATTTTAATGATCATTACCTATCGATCCGCCATACATCATTTTCCGATCAGATGAACGATAGCAGAGTTGCCTCCCCCGCAATTTGAAAAATACCTCATATCTCCCACAATTTTGAAAATACATTGTTGAAACATTCAAGACATATATTTTAATCATCATTACCTATCGATCCGCCATACATCATTTCTTGACCAGATCAACGGTAGAAAAGTTCCCGCCCCCTCAATTTGAAAAATACCTTATATTTCGCACAATTTTTAAAATAGATTGTTCGAATCGTCTAGACATATATTTTAATAATCATACTTTTATTATTAAGTAATCATACTTATCAATCTGCCATACATCAATTCCTGATCAGATTTACGATAGTAGAGTTGCCACCCCCGCAATTTGGAAAATACCTTATATCTCCCACAATTTTGAAGATAGATTATTCGAACCCTTTAGAAATATATTTTAATCATCATTACCTATCGATCCACCATACATCATTTCTTGATCAGATGAACGATAGAAAAGTTCCCGCCCCCGCAATTTAAAAAAATACCCCTTACCCTGAGTAACGGGTATATCGAAGTCGAGCAGGGCCGACTTTAACTTACGCTCTCGTTTTAAACTGCAAATAATGTAATATATCTTTAAAATATAGTAAGTGACGGACAAAAGCCATCAGTACACTGCAGGAGACTACTTATTTTACTATTTTAACCAAAATGACAATAAATATCAACGTCAGATTGTGCGATAAGTATAGACCTTTAAAACAGCTGTCTAGTCTACTCGTTTAAGGGGGTCTTTAACCCTTAAACATTTTTTTTTTCGATTTTTTGTTTTGCATTATTATTATAGCTTAGATATTGCACTTTTATCCCCTTCAAACCATTTTCAAAAACTCAGAATAGTTTAGCAGATAAAGCCACTTTAGTGGATCAATGTTCTGGCGGGAGTTTATTTTACGTTGCTCAAAAATTTAAGAGCGTTTTTCAATTTTCCACGATCTGGTAACCATGATTGCGCCAGACGCAGAATTTATGTAATTCTGATGTTTCAGATATAAGTGATATCCCGTGGATTCCCAAGCTAGTTACAATTTTGTAAGAATTTCCCAAAAAATAAGAACCCAAACTTGTGCATTTTTTTTTAAACAAAATTAATTTATGAATTAAATACATACACTTGTACATACTCACATATGTACTCGTACACAAGGACATACAATAATTCATTATCTACTAATATCCTAGACGAATTTGAACTATTTTGAATGTATGGGTGGGCGGGTAGTGGGGATGGCCTAAGGTAAATAAATTCAATTCGCTATGGCTACGGCTTATGCTACGTAAGCGGCGGCTCCATTGTGGCCACCCCCAAATGACTATTGCCCAGAAAATCGAATTCCGAGCACTGGGCAATCACACGGGCAATGTCATAGGGCAGCAGCGAAAGTTGATCCGCATTGGCGGCAGGCGTGGGTAAAGCCCCTAGAGAGTCCTGCGTTTGCTGCTGCAGCTTCAAAGCCACCGAACGACGCACCAGCTTCTCCACAAACAAGCGCAAAGCATGGGAGAGCAGCGTAAGCGACAGGGACTGGGAGATGCCGGGCAGAGATGGCTCGGCCTCCAAGTGTATGTTAATATCTTTGCACATATCGTGGACTAGTTGAGAAGCAGCTTCGAGATGCTGGGGTGGAGGTAGGTAAAGCATTTGCCGTTGATGATTGGTGTGCTGTGGCTTTGGCTGAGATTTGGGTACGAGCACAGATTCCATGGCCAAGACATCAATAACATTCTGATCCTCTAGCTGTTGGTGATGGCAAAGAAGTTGAGGTGTGTGTTGACCAAGCCAGGTTTCGATGGGCTGCAAGGAAGTGAGACTGCTAAAGTTTACCAAGTGCGGGCCGGGCTGATCTTTCAGCTGCTCTTGCACACGTTGAGATAATTGATCCTTGGGTGCCTGTTTGGTAGGCCTGGAAAGCATTTTCAGTGGTGGCGTATAGCCATGCAGGCGGGCAAAGCTCACTATTTCACGCAGACTCCAATAGAGCTCTCGTCCACTGGAGTTTAGTTGCTTCAATCTTACATGCTGCCTGAGGCAGCGTTGTAAAGTGCGAGCTCTTAGGTACTCAAAGCAACGCTGACGCAGGGCCGACTGTTCCCTGAAGGCTGTGGGTGTGGACACCATAAAGGGATAATCCGTGCCTATCAAAGGCAAACGACGGAGCAGGAATTCTATGGCACTGCGCATAGTCTCAAACTGCAGACCGCTAAACATTTCATGCAGATGCAGTTTTGGTGCCGGTGGTGGTGGAGGTGGCAACATTATGGTCCTATGCTTCTCCTCCTCCTCACTCATATTGGCATAGCCATGATCATGTTGTATACACTGCAGCAAATGCCAACGACGGGCTGCAGGCTTGAGCAGACTCAATTGTGGCTTCAATAGCGACTGCTGCTTGACCGCCTGTTTTAGTTTGCTTTGAGCAGGATCTATTATGTACAATTTTCCTGCCTTTTGGAACACCACATTTTTGGGCTTTCGCTCCGGCTGCTTGGGGCTGCTCCTGCCATTCACAGGCAGATAGGCCAGCTTTTTGGGACTGCTTAGCTTAAGAGGCTCAGTGACCAGAACGGTGGGCTCCAATTCCTCTATATTGCGACTCGATTCACCGGCAAACAAATTATCATCCAATTCCTCTTTGTTTTGGGTTATGGAAATGGTGCGGGGCTTACTGGATTCCAGCTGGGGAGGAGGCGGAGGAGGAGTATTAGCTTTTTGTGCATTCAGCCACACTTCCACAGTGGTTTCCGCTCCCATGGTGTGCAAACCACATCTGGTCTTGTCCAGCACCAAGTTATGCATTAGCTGTACAGGCTTCTGTTGCAGTTCCTCCTGGAAATACAACTGAATTCTCATGGGAAACTCCCCCCAGCCGCGGCGGGACAACTGAAAGGGCGTACTATAGACATCTACGACATCATTGGGTCGATACGAGTGATGCAAATGAAAGCGCACCTTCTTTAGGTATGTCTCCAGTGGCTGACGCAGATCTTTGCCTTGCACATAAACCAACCATTTGTAGGCCAGTGCTGCTGAGGGTTCTCCTCCTTGTATATATTTTGAGGTGTTTCCCACCACAAAAATGAATTTATTTTTGTTGTTCAGACGCGAGACATTCAGCTCCAGCTGTTGTTGTCGTTCCAAGGCCTGCCGACTTGTGCAGGGCTGCTCGTCCTCCTCCCGCTGGGGTTCCAACTTGGGTTCCACTCTAATCTGCTGATCCTTCGAGTGATCCGTGACTATACCCTGCTCGCGTATCTTTTGCTGTCGCCGACGTTCCGCCCTACAATGTGCGGGATTACGCAGTCGAATGGTCTGTTTGGCCTGCTTAGCGGCTGAGCGCTCCGGCAAAAGACTTTGTATATCCGGCAGAGGACGTTTACCCACTATTTTCTTAATAGCCGGATGCAGAGGAGCTTCAACATCGGAGAGCAAGGTCTCACTGCCTTGCACCTTTGCCACATCGGCTGCAGTCAAAGGAACCTGTTGCTTGCGATAATATTCACTGACCACATGATAGCGCAGCTTATCTAACAGTTGCCGTGCCTGCAGCAGGCGACCATCGATTTCAGCCAGCTGTCGTTCCTTCAGGGACAACTCCTTTTGGAATTCCAAGCGTATAATTTCACAAATCCGCTGCAAATCTGAAGCCTTCGTCTCCTTCTCCTCCAATTTAACTCGCTTCTCCTGCGCCACCTCGGACTTCTGTTGATAATCAGGATCATGGTATTCGCTATTTCTGCGCTTCCTTGGCGTCGACTGCGTGTTTGTTGTCGTCGGCACCAGCTCCATGTGCCGAGTGCTCCTTTTGTTGTGGTGTTTCTGGTTCGAGTGCACGCGCACACACAGTTTGTATCACCTGGGTGCAAGACAGTATAGCTTAGTGTCACACCGGAACCACCTGTGGCACATTTATATAGAATATTTGTGGGCGAAATTACCAAAAAATTGTAAACAATTTGATGCTAAATGGGCGCAAACGGTTTATATTGTTGGTAGAGGTGTGCAAAATGCGTCAGCTATCGATATTCATATCGATTGCTGATTATCTATGAACCAGCTTGAAGCGGGTTCATGAACTAGCGGCATATAAATTCTTGATTAGACAACGAGCTGAGCTGCTATATGAAATATATATAAGGGTGTTTCCATGAAAAATTTACCACTCGGTTTTTTTTTGGGTTGAAATCATTTTTTTTGCAATCTTTGTTGAAAAGTAGGTAACAGATAGGTAGGTAGTAATTAACGGTCAAACAATTTTTTTATATTCAAGATTTAAAAAAACTAAATTATTAATAATTGCTTGCGACGGAAAACCATGGCCAAAAAAAATATGGAAAAAATCTGTAAAATTATATCCGATCCCAAACTTCTTAGTTACTAATTTAAAATTATGTCAATTTTTTTTGTCAACCAAATCGCGAAAATTTGAATTGAAATTGACAAAAAAATTGGCATAATTTTAAAGCAGTGTAGGGCGCGTCCGTATAGCGTGTGCATATGAAAGGCCGCAGTCGCTGCGACGTCGCTCACATACAGCATACGAACGTTTCGCTGCTGTCGACTTCGTATCGGCTGCCACGCACACATACATAGCTAAAATTTGATTGTATTGTATGCCCTACACTGTTTTAAAGTGTTAATAACTAAGAAGTTTGGAATCGGATGCAATTTTACAGATGTTTTCCATATTTCTTTACCAATGGTTTTCTGTAGCAAATAATTATAAATAATTAAATTTTTTAAATCTTCAATTTAAAAAAAATTATTTGACCGTGAATTAGTCATATTTCTGGAAAACCCTGAAAATACGTACCCCCTACTTTTCAGCAAAGAATGCAAAAAAATTATTTCAACTCAAAAAAAATCCGACTGGTAAATATTTCATGGAATCATTCATTTCCATGTGATCTCAGCCACTAGATTTTTTGTTTGATTTAAAAAAAATCACAATCAGCGGTTAAAAGTTCTACACATTGAGAATATAATCCAATTTTTGGACATTTCCACCACGAACTGTTGTTCGTGAGATAAACGACAAGGAACATACAACTTAAAAATATTATAGCATCGTAACGGTGCATCCGACTTAAGCGACCCAAATTGTGATTATACTATTTTCATGTCTTTAATCCGAGAAAAAATAAAAGGTCCAAAAAAGTCTTTTCTTAAGTAGGATTTTAGCGAAATTTAGTGTTTTTATTTTGTCATTTTTTCAAGGAGGTCCAACCGTTATTTTTATGAAATAATTTTTTTTCTGGTAAAGTATATACGTTTACATATTCTAGAAAAAACTTCACGATGGGACAATCAATAAATGCGCGAGGAAAAATATTTTTCTTATATACATTTTTTTGAAATGTTTTTTTGACTCCTAATTTTAATTCTAATTTTAAAAATTTCCTCTCCTGAGTAACGGGTATATCAAAGCCGGGCTTGGTAAACTTTTAATTAACTTTTAGGGTACATTTATTACTTTGGCCAATGTTGTTGGTACCTAAATGTTACAATTCCACCAAAAGAACAATTTAAGAATGAATTCAACAGAGTGTCATCACTATGGGCTCAAACATTAAATGGTCATCTTATTTCAGTGAGCTAGTTCGATGGGCTTCGATAATTTACCATAACCTATCGAGGCATCAGCTGTTTTGATTACGCGGGAAGAGAGGGTAACGCCGCCGACACAGTACACAAACAAAAAAGACGCAAAAACTAAAAACTCATTCAGCATGGTGGAACGCATTGAAGATTTAAACTTGCCCAATTCTGTAATTGCCCGTCTTATTAAGGAGGCTCTGCCGGATGGAGCGAGCACAAGTAAGGAGGCCCGCGCCGCTATTGCTCGAGCTGCGTCAGTTTTTGCCATATTTGTCACCTCGTCGTCTACGGCTCTGGCCCACAAGCAAAAGCATAAAACTATCACAGCTAAGGATATACTGCAGACGCTTACCGAATTGGACTTTGAGAGCTTTGTACCGTCTCTGACCCAAGATCTGGAAGCATATCGCAAGATGGTCAAGGATAAAAAGGAAAGCAAGGCCAGCAGTAAGAAAGAAGCGAATAATGCCAGCGGCAGTGGAACCACCGCAGCCATTGAGAATGAGGATGCCAATGAAGTGGCGGAGAACGGAGAGTGATTCAAGAGTTTGCTAAGTAGTCTACTAAGTAGTGTTAGGTTTATAAGATCGAGCTTAAGTCTGTCAACAATGTAATAGAGCACGTTCTGATGCTGCAAACTCAATTGTTCATAATGTGTATTGCACAGTGGGCATTATTACCAATCTAGCGGAAAGAAATTGATTACTTTAACAATAATTGAGATGGGTTTTAGATTATATTTTTAATGAAATGGTAAACAACATTATAATAAAATAAACAAAACAAATTTTGTGTCGTTCCATCAACTGATTTAGATTTGCTTTTACAAAATTTATATCATCTAAATAAGTTTCAGAAATTCCACCATTATCTCACGGCTCGTGACTCGTTACATTGAAGTACTTGTCGCATATGCCATCTCTAACCGGTGTGTTGTTAATCAGCTGTTCAGCGTCGGCGTCGGCAAGGGTCCCAAAAAGTTAACAAATTTTTACTAAACAATTATTCTGCATGGTTTTTATAATATTTGGTCAGTTTACAATTATTTATACATATACAATATGGGAGTAACAGGCCTGTGGAAGCTGATCGAGCCCTGTGGCAAACCTGTACCCGTCGACACATTGGAGGGAAAAATATTGGCCGTGGGTGAGTTTTAACAAAGACACAGAATGGTACTAGATGGCGCATCTGCGGTTATAATTTGTGATGGGAGTTACATTTGCTGTGCATGACTTGTGCTCGGATCATTTAATATGAATTCGATATTAAAGAAAGTAGAAATTATCAGGCCTGTTCCCATTTTCGATTTCGATCAAATTATGCGAAATCGGTATTGGTAAATGTTCCCTTTTCCAAAAACTGATTGTGTGATTCGGTTTTTAACTTCCAATTTCCATTTAACCTAATTCAAATGCCTTAAATTAGTTTCAACAGAATTATCTAATCCTATCTTGGAAATCAGATCTCTTACTGCTTCCGATCGATCGGATTCGGAAACGAGAGCAGGCCTGTATATATTTTTTGTGAAACGTATGAGGGATATTAGCGTTTTTGAATTTAGGCCTCCAATTAATATTTCTATTTTGGGTTTATTTCATATTTTGCTTTAATATTTCGTATGCATTTTTTAAATATTCAAGAAAATACAATTGGAATACGTAACTATTGTATAAGTGAATAGCAAAATATAGGATATAATAGAACTCTTAAAATTCGAATTAAATTATTCCTTTGAATCTTAAAACAGTGTAAAATGTCGTATATAATTTCGTACATAAGAATCGTATTGAAAAAAGATTTAGGCACTATGATCAGTACCTAAAGACTCCGTCAAGAACTGCTTGACTTAGTTTGATAATCAAGATGACCTGATAAAGTCATTATTCAATATCCAACTAAATCGTCTGCATTTTGTTCTTAAGGATTTTTCTAAAGGTCCGAACTTTTGGGACTCCATTATAATTTAATTCAAAATCAACATTGTTAAACTCTCAATTCAATGTAAGTTGCCCTTAGGTAACAATAAAATTGAAAATAAAACCTAAAAAAAAACATTGTTCAACCAGTTGGACTACGTAAAATTTGTTATTGTTTATAATTTGTTTTTAAAAATGTTCTCGAAACACTAAAGTTTATTTGAAAAACTTGTTTATTTCGAAAGATAACCAATCCAACCTCTCCCGATGTAAGTAGATTTTCGTTTTATACGATTTGGCAAAGTTTAAGTGACATCGGACTACCTTATTTTATAGCTGCCTTAAGAACTATCGTTCAAAAATTACATTTTTTGGGTTTAGCTTAAAAAACTTGTTTCTTTTTGAAAATATCTTGAGTAAACTCGCCAGAAATGTATACACAAAAATTTCTGATGAAATTTCATTCAAATCGGAGTCCTATATCCTATAGCTGGCATCGGACAAAAGCAAAAAAAAACGATTTATTTATAAAGATAATTCAACTAAGTTTGATGTGTGACTGGAAAGTATTTTTTAATTTTTCGAAAACACAATAGAATTACGTGTTATGTTCAAATAAAGCGTATTTAAGAAGATTTTTATGGTAGATTGTTCCCAAAAATTGTTAGATTTATGACAATAGATCAAGGTGGTATTAAATTATATTGATTAATGTAAGATATACCCATGTGTTCTACAAATCGATATCGACCCAAAAACGACCCGAATCGTATGAGAATTGGGTCGTTTTTGGGTCGAAAGCGATTTGAAGAACACATGGGTTATATTCTTTTCTTTCAAAAATAAAACTCAAAGACCGATAATAGCTTTTTCAAAGGAAGCTGATGGATAAAATTGAAAATACTTTATAATTAATTATGATATTTGTATAATGTATTGTAATTAATTTTATAAAATAAAATAAAAATAAAAATGTATACTTATCCTTAGAAATAATTTTTAGAATATGCCTATCCGTTGGTATTAATTGGTTATAAAATAAATAATATAAATATAAATCTAAAAATTAATAAATAAATGTATAGCTATAAAATTTCAAGACTCTGTTCAAGTTGCGCCATCTAGTTAGCTTTACTGTCTTTGGTTTTTGTTGTAGTGTTTGTCTAATTAGAAATTTCCCACAATTGTGAAATGTTTGCTTTGATCTTACAGATATATCCATATGGCTGCATCAGGTGGTCAAGGGTTTTCAGGATAGCAAGGGCTCTGCTCTCAGCAATGCCCATCTCTTGGGTCTGTTTCATCGCCTGTGCAAGCTGCTCTACTATCGCGTGCGGCCGGTATTCATATTCGATGGCTGCACCCCACAACTTAAGCGGGATACTATAGTAAGTGAGTCCAAGTATAAATTAGACACAATATTTATTTTTTTTTTTCTTAACCAGGCTCGTCGTCAGCAGCAGCGTAATAAACTCAACACTGAAGCCGATCGCATACAGGCACTACTTTTGCAATCCCTGGCCAAGGAGAAGGTTGTGCAGCAGGCTCTGGGCTCTAATGCCGAGCGGTTGCTTTTGAAATCACCTGTCAAAACCACCAAGTCCAAGACGGATGAAGATGATCTTTTTAAACTGCCCGAACTTCCAGTAGCCCCATTAGCTGCAGATGATAGCATTACCGATTCAGATAATACCACTTCGGATAGCTCTTTTGATGAATCCACCGCTCGACATGCTTACGATTCCAGTTTGCAGGCCATCGATGTAAAGAGTCAACATTTTCGCAATCTGCCCGCTGATGTGCGTCATGAGATACTCACCGATATCAAGGAGACACGCAAACAATCCTCTTGGGGTCGCCTACATGAGTTGCCCGCACGCAGTGATGATTTTTGTTCCTTTCAAATGAAACGTTTGCTTAAACGGCGAGCCGTACAGGAGAGCCTGGAACAGGCTGTGGAGGAAATGGGCGGACATACGCTGACCTATGCCGAGCTAAGTAATTTCTTTAATGAAGAAGGCATAGTGACGCCCACGGTGATTGAACAGAACACCCGGCAAATTAGTTCCGATGAGCACACTAGATTTCTATTGGTAAGAGATCTTAAGAAAAAGGCACTGGAAAGCAGTAAAGAAGTGAAATGTGAAAAAATTGAGGAGCTGCCTGAAGTGGATGAGGAAAAACCCTGCAGCTCAGGGCAGGCATTAGGTACGGAGTATGACCACGACTTGGCTCAGGCTTTGGCTTTATCATTGGAGGATACACAGAAGGTGTATGACGAAAAGGATTATGATTATGATTCAGATCAGGATCTGCGTTTGAATCGAGAGCAAAGTAAGCAATTAAGACATGCAGCCAAGGGTCCAGCTCGTGCCTATATGATTGAGTATGGTGGCATGAATAAAGAGGAAGTGGGCAATATTATGGAAACCACACAACTAAATGATACACAAAGTCTGCAAAGGTTTCTTGATTTGCCAAATGATTCCATAGAGGAGGCTAAGCAAATTTCATTGGCCATTGAGGAGAGCAAAAAAGAGAAAGTAGAGATTATAGATAGTGATACCGATTCAGATTTGGAAGAGGTAATCAGTGATAAAAAGTTGGAAATTTGTGTGAATATTAAAGAGGATATGAAGGCAACGGATGATCTGTTTGCGGATGTATTTGATCAAAGTGTTAAAGATGATGATGATGGGGATTTTATTGAAGTTCCACTTAAACATATAGAAGAGATCACGAAAGTGGAACTATCGAAAAGTAATGAAAACTTGGAAAAATTGAATGATAAACCAGAATCTTTGATGGTGGATGATACCATCGAAATCAAGGAATCTAACAAATATTCTTTAGAAAATAAGAACATAATGAAAAACCAGGAAACTGAAGCTTCAAACTCTTTGCAGAATCAGTTCACAAAAGTCAATATAACTGATACTGAAAAATCTGAACATTTTCCCCAAACAAATGCAACCGAAAACCCTGCAAATAATGAAATAATTTTGGTCAACGACAGTGAAGAACAATTACCCACCGCTGCTGACCTGTTGGAAGTAAAAAAACCTTCCAGCTCGGATCTATCTTCCATACTAAATGATTTAAAAAAACAAACCGAAGATGTACAACATCTTAAAATAGAAACAGGGACCCCTAAACTCGCTCTCAGCTCCATTCTGCAAGATCTTAAACAACAAACCGATGAGATAAAAAATTTGAAATTGGATCAAATTAAGCTTAGCCATAGCACAATCATAGAATTATCCTCCGATGATGAGGCATCCAAAGTCAATAAGGAAGTAATTGAGTTATGTGACAGCGATGATAATCAAATAAAACCCAGCCCATCCATGAAAACGCCAAGTAAACCAAAGTCGATAACTGATTATTTTGAGACCAGTTATGTAGTTAAACGTACGCCCGACAAATCACCAGCTGCTCGAGATATTACACCCCCCGGCACACCAAAGGTAGCCCAACCGTTTTTTAAAAAACGTACACCAAAATCAGGACGCAAACGTACAGCCGAAGAGCATAGCGATGAGAGTATTTCGCCCCAAAAGAAATCGAGCAAAGCGTCCAAATCACTTTTTGAGGAGGAGTTGGCGAAAGAGCCGGAACCCGAACCAGAGAAACCTGTGGATCCAGAGGTAAATCCAGAGACCAAAAATTATGAGTATTTCTTTATTTTTAATCAAGGCTGCAAAAATTCAAAATTTTAGAAGAGGTTCGGTTCGAAAAGTGAAAAATCTTTGGGTTTCGGTTCGCGGACCGATTCCTGGATCCTCTTAACCCCAGGATTTGGTTTAATCCTCGGTTCACTTAAACAAAAAATATTTTGTAGCTGGTTTTTACGATTAAATTATACGTTTCAATTGATTTGATCATATATCCATTACTTTAGGTATTTTTTAAAAGTAACTTGTTTAAGTTAATTTAAATATACAAAATTTAATTTAGGCCTGACCTTAAATATGAGTTAAACCTGATAGTACTTTAAACAAATTCGAAGGATTGAAACAATTCCTAAATTCTTGTTTCAATCCGATTCAAGATTAGCAATGTCATAGCAAAATAACGAAAAGAAATCTAGAGTGAGTTAAAAATTTTTTAATTTTTACATTGAATAACAAACTTAAATGTTAAAAAAACTCTTACGGAATTTGAAACTCTATACTCAAGCCAATCCTTTCGTACTTGGCTTGAGGAGGCTAAAATACGGGATCCACCTTCATCTTACATTGATTTGGATGATTTTTTCGCTTGTGTTGTATCTTTCTGGAGCGGTTTATTTCTATTAGATCCTAATTTAGAGGAACAAACTTAAATTAGTGAAATATTTTTTGAAGACCTTTTCTTTCCTTTTCCATATTATAAAATATTTTCTATGTTTGTTCTCTTGGACAATTTTCGAAGGAATCAATAACATCATTGATAGATTTTATATTTGATATTGGTTCATTACTTCCTATTGTTCTTATAAAGTTGCCTTCTTTACAGTCAGTCCTAGAGTCATTTAAAGTAAAATTTTGAATAATCATATCTAGAATTTCTTTCATGTAAATAATTACTTAATATGGAGAACTAGACCTTTTTTTGGTGCGTGTTCAGGTTCGAGGGATCAAAAATATATAAGATTCGGTTCACAATCCTGTTTGGGCAATTCAAAAAACCCGAACCTAACCGGTTCCCAGGGGTTCCGTTCTAGACCGGTTTGCAGCCTTAAAAAAACATAAATATAAAAGTGAAAGTTCGTATGTTTGCTCCTTATAAATAGGCGTAAAAATCGCTGAATCGGTTTTCATTAAAGTTTCACAGTATATTCATGTTGATCTGGTCTGTGAACAGGTTCGAAATCGGTTTATACCAGCTTAAAAGGGATCAGAGCCATATTTTTGAAACTACTAAACCGATCTGCAAGAAATTTGTACAGTATGTTCAATATAATAATAAGTGTATATCGCTTGTGCAAAAATCCAGGAAGTGGGAACGCCAACACACTTGAATTATACATAACTGTAAATGACATCTCATCTCTCATCTGGTCAGATGATTTCCTAGTTCAAATCTGTGTTCGAAACAGTTTTAAGTTGAAAAAAACTCTTATTTACTGAGTTATACAAAAAAAAATCTTTAATAATTCTTATTTTCGGAGTGATAAAACAAAAGTCTTTAATAACAGTTATTTATTGATTTTATTATATATGTTTTCCAAAACAGTTATTACATGACTTTTTTATTAAAGTCTTTCGATAACTGTTATTTACCGAGTTAATAAATAAAAGCCTTTAATAACAATTAGAGTTAAAAAAATGTCTTAATTTACTATTATTAACTGAGTATTAAAATATCGCTAAAAAATATGTCTTTTTTTTTACCATTACAATAAAAGTTCGCAATAAAAAGATTATTGTGAATATCGATGGCGGGAACAAAATCTAATGTTTTCATGTTTATTGAATAATTTTACTACAGTAGCTTCATTGTTTTATGTTAAAAAGAGTTTTATGAAAATATCTCTTATATTCCGTCCCTGGTTTTAACCTATTCAAAATTTTTTAGGAATGTTAGTTAATGGAAAGCGATTCCCAACCGGTTTCAATTTGATTATAAACTCTCTCAAAACGGTATACAATTTTTTTTTAATTTTGTGAAATAAAAACAATTTTTAACACAATTTTTATGTACCTGAACGAAGCAGGGTATGTAGCTGGAAATGAATTAAACTCAAAAGATATTAATAATTTCTGAACTTAAAAATAAATTTTTAAAAACTAATGCTTAAGTTGTAATAAAATAAAAATTTTTCTAAACTTGAACGATAAAAACTAAAATAATGTTGAATTTTTTTTAGGAACTTATCAAAGATGCTGCCGACGCCTTGAAAGCCCAAAAATCCTCGGATGAACTGGAGGCAATGGCCAATATTTTGGCACAGGAACGTAAGGAACTAGAGCAAGAACGCAATCGTCAGGATCGCATGGGCATGTCCATTACCCAACGCATGAGCATGGATTGTCAAGAACTGTTGCGTCTCTTTGGCATACCCTATATAGTGGCTCCCATGGAGGCAGAGGCACAGTGTGCTTTTCTGAATGCCACTGAACTGACGCATGGCACCATAACCGATGACAGTGATATTTGGTTGTTTGGTGGCCGCACCGTTTATAAGAATTTCTTTGCGCAAAACAAACATGTGCTGGAGTTTAGAGCCGAGCAAATTGAGCAGACATTTAACTGCAATCGCGGAAAGCTAATACAGCTGGCCTGTTTGGTGGGAAGTGATTATACAACGGGTAAGTTGGGAAGATATTAGTTTCTAAATGTGATATTAAATGGTACATTTCTTTACAGGAATACATGGCATAGGCGCGGTGACGGCTTTGGAAATTTTGGCCTCCTTTACGACCGGCTCTTCTCTAGATGCGGTCTCAAACCAGTCTGTGTTGGCTACTTTGACCAGATTCCGTGACTGGTGGCAGGCCCACAAAACTTCCAACCTACCGCCGGGCAGCTCTGCACGCCTGTCGCTTAGCAAAAAACTCAAGAATATTGAACTACATGAAAGCTTTCCCAGTTTAGCCGTGGTAGATGCCTATTTAGCTCCCAAAGTGGATGACAATCGGGATGCCTTTAGTTGGGGTCTACCAGATGTGGAATCAATTAAAGAATTTACACGCAAATCTTTTGGCTGGACCAATTCCAAAACAGATGACATTCTTATGCCGGTCATGAAGAAGATCAATGAAAAAAAGATTCAAGGCTCAATACGCAATTATTTTACGGCCAAAAGTGCGCTACGTGTACAGCAGCCGCAGGTTAGCAAACGTGTGCAAACGGCTATTGATAAAATGTCAGGCAAAATTGATATTGAGACACCGGAGAAACCTAAAAAAACCAGACGTACCAAGGCAGCCACAAATGAAGCTAATGAAGCATCAGCCGTTGAACGACCAAAGCGCGGCAAGCGCAAGGCCGCTACAAAAACTACCGACTCCGAGGAACCCTCCACTTCTCAGTCCGCATTGAAACCTAGTAAATGTCCTAGAATACCCAGCACAATAGAAGTGATACCACAAAGAGAAAAGGATTTAGAACAAATGCGTCTAAACAAGGCAAAGGCAGCGGAAATTTTAAAAAAGACGTTGGACAAGAAGAGTTAATTTTGATTAGAAAAAAGTGAACTGTAAATATGCATGCTTAAATGAAGAGATCAGAAATAAATATAAAAATGAGGTTACATTTAAAAATCACCTTTGAGGAACCGGGTCAAGACGTTTCCCTTGCGGTCTTGGGTTTGGCTTTTTATTTTGAAAGCGCGCGAATTGGAGCTTTAGTTCGGATCAAAATTGCCTGGATCAACAGTTCTTAAACTGACATTTGTTTTATTTTATTTCTAATTTAATAAAATTGTCTAATATTTTGAATTCTCAATTTTCGTAAGCGAAATTTAGCATAAAACCATGAAATCGAAAAGAAAATGCATTCGTTGCATTTTCCAACTCTTGGGCACCACGAAAAGCCTACGGAACTACAAAGGTCGAGCCATTAAACGTTTAAAACATATGCGCAAGACCCGAATGATTTTGATTCAAACATTGAGAAAACTTTTGATCGATAAACAAAACCAATCTCAGAAATTGAAAAGTTTTCATCAAATAACTTTGCTGAAACACAATAAAGCATTGCTGTCGCATTTTTTGTTAATGCTAAGACAACAAAATCATAAACTTTTATGGGAACGTAGGAAAGAAACTCTTTTTAATCAGAAGTTGAAAAATATGGTTATAAAAATAGATCAACACAAAGGTACAAGCGGAAGGAGCTATCTAAAAAAATATATATCAAATCTAAAGAAAGCCATCAAAGATCAGGAACAAGGCGAATTTAAGCATAAGATCAATATAAGCAAATTATGGTCCAAAAAGGCTTTAAGAAAAGTAATGGCTGAAAATCTAAATGAACTCAAGCTGACAATAAAAACTCTGGAAGATTTTTTGACTGAAATATCAACGGAAGCCGAGCAGACTAATACAAGTTCTAATCAACCTTCAAATGTTTCCACGAACTTAATTATGAACCTGGTTCAACAGCCAACAGAACTCCCTCTAAACATAAGACGACATAAATCAACCGGAGTTATCAAAAAGAAATTCATCTTAAGAAGGAAGAGCTCCTTTGAAAAGTCCATTAAAGAGTTTTTGGAATCCAATCAAACCCACAAATTTGTAAATAAAATGTTTAAAAATAAAGCGGAGACAAATCTACCTCAAAATGAACTCTCACAACGTCTTAAGCACTATAAAGTTCCCGACAAAACAAAAGAAGAACTGAAGATGTCAGAGATACTCACCACAAAAGAATATATTAGAAATCTTTTAAATATACAGCAAATTATGGAAAAGGTAAGAATTAAATTTGCAATACTACAAAATTCTGGTTCACGAATATTTGTTTTTATAACATAGAACCCAAGGCCTTGGATTCAAAAGATAAAGCCGTAAGGATAATTCCATTAAATATTAGTAAACCAGCTAGCTCATTCTTGCTAAAAATTCGGAACAAGTCCACCCAACCATCGCACAGTGGCGCTCGTAGAACAAATGAACTTATAGGAAATTGATTTCAAATATTTTTTTAAAATCGGCCAAGCCGAGCTTTTCTCTTTCAAATATGCAATCCTTAATGAAATTTAATTTTTATTTTAGAAGATATAGCTCATTAAAGTTTACAGATTTTCAGTTTTCGAAAAACACAATTTTTAGTTAATTTTGTCCGCTTTCAGGTAGAATATCTCGAAAACTAGATAGCGAATCGTATTTTTTATTGTTTCTTTTGATTGATGAACTTATTAAGTGTATAATAAAACGAGAAGGCAAAGCTAACTTCGCCTGTGCCGAAGTTTTAATACACTTGAAAACTTTACTCCAACTGATATAACCGGTAAAATATATATTGGATATAGATATCAGATATTTAAAATTTTTAAATCATTGATAATAAAAATTTGATAACATAAAAAAAAACTTTTCTTAGTAAAACACATTTTCCGACCCATCAGTCCTATGGCAGCTATATGCTATAGTCATCCGATTTTGATACGTTTTTTCAAAATGATGTGAAAGCATATAAAACTAATATATACCAAGATTGGGGACGCTACGATAGAAAACAAAAAAGTATTTCTCACTAGACCGTTTATATGGCAGCTATATGCAATAGTCATCCGATTTTGATCAATTTTTTCAGAATTGTGTGGAAACATATAAAACTAATATATACTACGATTGGAGACGCTTCGATGGAAATCAAAAAAGTTTTTCTCAAAAAGACTTATTTTTCGACCGATCGTTCCTATGGCAGCTATAAGATATAGTCATACGATCCGTCCGGCTCCGACATATTAGTTGCGTGCAGTAAAAAGAAGACTCTGTGCAAAATTTCAGCTCGATAGCTTTAAAACTGAGAGACTAGTTCGCGTAGAAATAGACAGACAGACAAACGGACAGACAGACGGACAGACAGATGGACAGACGGACGGACGGACAAGCGGAAATGAACTCAGCTCGTCGTCCTGATCAAGAATATATATAGTTTATGGAAGTGAATATTTCTATGCGTTACAAACTTCTGGGTTAAATTAATATACACTTTTCAAGTGTATAAAAATATTTTCTGTTTGCTTTGTATTTCGCCAAATAAATCGCTATTTACCAACGGTCAATTTTTCAAAATTTTCAACTTTGATGGAAAAAAAACAAATAATTTTGTAAATTTGCCATTTTTTCAAAATATGTTCATTGATTATTCCTTATCCTATTACAAAAAGTTTCAGCTGCCCGCAGCTGCCTCTGCGTCTGTTAGGGGTGAATTTAGTTAAAAAATTATGAATCATTAGATATATCTTGTCTTATCAATAGTACAAATTACTTTGAAAAAACCGAAAAAAAATTCGAAAAAATAATGAATTTTTTGGGTAATAATAACATTAAAATATGAAACAACCAAAAATATAAAATTGTTAAAACTTATTTTTTTTGGTACCATAAAAATGATTTTTTCAAAAATATTGACTTTGGTAAGGTTTGGGGGTTCGACCCTTGAGGAATTTATGGATTCGGTTCGGGCACCGGTTCCTGGAACCCCTTTGATTCGGACCTCTGTTCATTTAAACATAAATAGTATATTGTTTTTTTTTCGATTTATTTATTGATTTTAAGAAATTTAAATTGTTATACTTTTGTAAACATATTAATGAAAATAATAGTCTTGAGTTAAATTAGTTTAATAATCATATCAATTAGATAGAGTTGGGTAATAAGAACAATACTGTTTTTATATTTGGTTTATTACTCGTTTTGCTAGTACCAAAGAATTCACAATATCTAGAACCGACATCTCATACGAACAAATTTGTATGGCGGGTCCGAAACCAAACGATCCGATTCTTAAGGGTTCGGTTTCGGACCGGTTTGCAGCTTTGCTAAAACATACAGAAAAACACTGATTACACAGGTTTACAAATAAAATCCAACTTTTGGACCAGAACAGATAGCATTCGTTTCCTATGTATTTTCAAGCGCTGAATTCAAATCAATTATCCGTTTTCCCCTGGTACCTCTTGTTCAGAAGATATTTAAATAAACGTGTATTATACGAGGTATGCTTACATTTTTAATTCTTGTGGCCACATTAATTAACTAATTCCAACCATATTTTTTTTAATGTGAACTAAGATGAATAACGATACAGAAAAAAAAGACGTTTTTATTTTGTTCTTAAGATACCGATCTATTGATTTTAAAATGAAAAAATACCTTTTTTTAGTGAAACTCCCCTTTTTCCCAAGTTCAAATAATTCTTACAAATGTTCTACAAATCCAAAAAAAAATCTAGTTTTAAATTTTCAATAGACCTTTGTGTCCTCTTATTGACTACGTTCACAGTTTTTCGATATCATCGCGCTTTTGAAAGTTATGTCCCAAAAACTATAAAGCTGTACTACATTTTGATTCAAAGTACTTACTATCAAAATTACTTTCAATTAGAAAAACAAAGTTGGCGTTTTAAAACAAAAAGTTTGACATTAGAAAAATTATGGCAAAACACATTTTTGAGGAACTGGCGTGGAAACTGAAAAGCGGAACTCAATGTTCTGTAGGTTTTAGA
Organism: Lordiphosa mommai; assembly: GCA_018904225.1. Taxonomy (NCBI): domain Eukaryota; kingdom Metazoa; phylum Arthropoda; class Insecta; order Diptera; family Drosophilidae; genus Lordiphosa; species Lordiphosa mommai. Next base: position 781,857 of record JAEIFT010000050.1, on the reverse strand, counting down.
ACTATGCCGTCACGTCTGTTAGGCAAAAATAACAGTCATTGGCGTGGTTCTCACAAAGCGTTGGCCAGAAAAGAAAAATATCTTTTCTCCCAGTGACCACTTGTACAGCGTAACGCGGCATGAGTTGCAAAACTTGTCTGGCGTCCATGGCTTTTCGGTATTCCGAACATACAATCAATTGATAATACGCATCTCTAACGATTCGTTACTTAATACCGACAAAATACAAAGTGTTGGTGCAACTTGCACGTATTCCGATTCATTTTGTTTTGCCATAATTTTTCTAATGTCAAACTTTTTTGTTTTAAAACGCCAACTTTGTTTTTCTAATTGAAAGTAATTTTGGTAGTAAGTACTTTGAATCAAAATGTAGTACAGCTTTATAGTTTTTGGGACATAACTTTCAAAAGCGCGATGATATCGAAAAACTGTAAACGTAGTCAATAAGAGGACACAAAGGTCTATTGAAAATTTAAAACTAGATTTTTTTTTGGATTTGTAGAACATTTGTAAGAATTATTTGAACTTGGGAAAAAAGGGAGTTTCACTAAAAAAAAGGTATTTTTTCATTTTAAAACAATAGATCGGTATCTTAAGAACAAAATAAAAACGTCATGTTTTTTTTTCTGTATCGTTATTCATCTTAGTTCACATTAAAAAAATATGGTTGGAATAGGTTAATTAATGTGGCCACAAGAATTAAAAATGTAAGCATACCTCGTATAATACACGTTTATTTAAATATCTTCTGAACAAGAGGTACCAGAGGAAAACGGATAATTGATTTGAATTCAGCGCTTGAAAATACATAGGAAACGAATGCTATCTGCTCTGGTCCAAAACCTTGTATACGTGTGTTATTTTTAATTATAGTCTTCCTTGGAACAAGAGCAATGATATCAAAAGAACCTGAACGATTACCGCACGCAACAATTTTTAAGCTCTTTTTTGGCTTTTGAACGAATCGATTTTTTTTTAACTTTTCTGTGGTGAACATTTTTTTAAAGGTTTTTTTTTAAGTTTTAACATATTTTGCCGATGGTTTTATTTCCCCAAAACTTGTATTATGTGAATCATATTATATGTCCCAAATACTTTATACTTCAAGTTAATCGTCTTTAAGTTATTTTAGCTAAGCTTAAAAATAATATGATTCGTTTACAGTGATATTCTTCTCTGGTTCTTTAGTACGGATCATGTGTGACCCATCAAGATAGAAATTAATCTGTGCGAAAACAATTTCTAATTTTTGGTCTTCGTGGTTTGAGCTCCGTTTATCATCGTACTCTAGTCGACTTCTTTTAATTAATCTTTACTTCTTAATTAACCGTAGAGTTATTCTTAGGGTAGTCTTTATGCTTAGACTTAGAAATGGTATAATTGACTTATCAGATTTGATTAGTCAAATAATTCTTAGTCGACTCGTAACTTTATCCCCTTAGTTCTGATACGTTGTACTATTAACTATGTTTCGCATGAACCGTTTCGTGTCCTCTGTGCTGATTACAATAAATTCTTCCGAGTAATCAGCTAAGATCTAAAAACTTATATTTTAACGTATTTAGACCGTAATTTTTCTTAACTGACTTTTTTCTTACGCGTTTTCGGCTGGTTGGGTGGGAGGTGGACTGCTATTTTTCGTGGGGTTGCGCCACTTAAATATAGTGTGTTTATTTTCTAAAAACTAATTACAACAATTCAGTAGGTGGAACTAATTTCTGCTTAATGCTTTCTTAATTTTTAATAATATCTCTGATAAAGGCTAAACTATATATAACTAAAATTTATACAATATCCACCCTTACAACTTTTAGGAAAGAAACCTTCAAGTCAAGAAATCCTCCAGACGAAAAAAAAATACAAAATTAGTTATACCCGAAAAAGTTGATTCCAATAACACGGTATATTTGGAAGATCTAAAACTAGTTAAAAATATGGTAAGATCTTCATGATTTTTATCTCTGTATCTAAATTAATAATGGTATTTCAGAAGCACATTCGACGTAAGCCCCGTAGGATCAAGAAGTCATTAAAGAAACCGGACTTAATATTAAATGAGCTCGCGAATAATGTAACAACTCAGTCGGAATCAGATCATAAGCTTCCTAAGAGAAAAGTGAAAGAAAAATCAGTACCAAAGAAAGTGCCAAAGGCTAAATCCGATTCGGCCTTGCAGTATGATATCAAATTAAAACATATTAAGCGATCTGTATCTGATACAGATCCCCCAGTCTTAAGGAAAAAGTTGCAAACACCTCGATCGAAAAAGTCGACCGCGTTGCCATCTGAGGAAAAACTGGAGATAGTGGCTAGTAAGATAATTAAAAAATTATATGATAACAGCTCTGATGATCATCATTTGACTATTCAGTCATCATTGACCAACTTGTCTGTGAATAGTTTTACGCCACAGGATGAGTTAAGTTACGCGGATCAGAGGGATGAAATCTACATAGATTTGGTCCAAAAGCGCAATCAATGGCGGGGCTATAAGCAGGGAACTGAGCTCGTCCAGAGTCATCTGAAGAAGCGTTATTTGCAAAATGTTAAAAGTGTCGCACAGAATCAAGTCTCACAAATCATATACAATAGTTCCTGGGAAACAAATAAGGGCTTAGAAACGGATGATCCAGACAATGTCAACAATGATCCCGTGTTACCTGCGGACTTGGATGACGTCTTCGCAAATCGCTATGCTGCCGCTAAATCAGCGTACCCTAAATGGAGGGGAAGTGCCACCTTGGATATGCATAGAGAATTTTTCAACTGGCATAGGGCACAACTGCACAAGGAGTATGTCGATAAAAATATAATACGACTTCAGCAATTGCTTATGACCAAGGAGGTGCCCATTCTGAAGAAGGACCTTGATCTTATTAGAGAATATGGTACCGATACGAAGCGTTACAATTCATTGATACTGTCGCTAGACAGAAAGCTACCACAACATCAGTACGATGCGAAAGCGGGTTTATTGGAGCGCAACTATGAGTATATAATGCAACAATTGGAAAGAGCGGAGCGCCGTAAAAAGATAATGGAAATGTCCGCCAGATCTTTCGATACGGTTGTAATTGCGAAAGCATCTATTGCATCATCTGCAATAACTCATATTGATTTCAATCAATCCTATGTGGAAATGCAGCGATCCAAGTGGGCCTTGTATTTTGCTCAACAAAAAAAGACACCACTGGAGCTTCATTTGGCTGAATTAAGGAAACAAAAACGGAAGGCCCGTGCAGCTAGAAGAGCGGAGAAGAAGAATCGTAGAATGCGTAGTCGAAATATCGCTGCTGAGACAAGAAGACCTTTGACTGCTCTCCACACATCACCACGACTTACGCATCGCATGCGTCAAGTCCTAGAAGAAATGGCTGAAGAAATGATGGAGATTACGGACAAGACTCATCTGAACGCCAAGTCATCTCTAAGCAAATCAAGTGCCACCATAGATCAATTGTCATGGAGAAGTTGCTGCAGTGAGTGTGAAATATCACACGATGCGGAGGAAATTCTATGTGAGCCTGCTCCGTTATATGGTAATCGGACGGAATGAATGTCAATTGTAAATCTTGTGTTTGTGTAAATCACAGGCCAAAATAACATGATAAGCTTTAAAAATTATTTCTAAGGCTTATCAAGTGATTTTAGCCTATCAATTACACATAAACTTATTTAAAATGAATTGATTTTTTTATATTTGACTTTGTTAAAATTTTTAAGTAACTAAAATTGTTATTATTAAAAAAAATTAAGGTGTTATCAAAATTTGAATTTCAAGCTAACTTGTCACATAAATTCAAAATGAAACAAATATATTTCTGGTTGGGAAACTAGATTCAGAATTTGACATCGCAACCGCGATTTAAGTTTTGACGATGGTGTCAAACCGGAACCCGAACCGGAACCCTATATCGAAAAGAACCGATTAAAACTCAGAACCAGAACCGTAACCGAAACCGTTTTTTTTTTTTTTTTTTGAGAACCGGTATTTTGGAAACTTTATTTTTCGAACCGAAATGACTGAAAAGAACCGAAAAATTGTACTGGTATAGTTTCGGTTCTGAGTTTTTTTATTTTTTATTTCAGTTTTACTCTTCAATCAGGGATTTTCTCAGAGTAAAACGCTTAGAAAATTAGGAAAATGTACTTATCCCTTCTGTTAGCTTAGCAAATCCTTACAAATGTTATGTTAAGGGACCATTTGGTATATACATAAATTTGCAACCAAAATAACAATTTCATCTTATTCTTTGCATTTATTTTGGTTCAATAATTTTCAAATATTAAAAAAGTATCTTTTATTCAACATAGTCAATGTGAAAACATGTTGTGAAATTTAGGTTTTTGCATTTACAGAGGAATCGTTTAAATGATTTTTAAATTATACCGGTACATACCGGTACATCAATATAAAAACCAAGGTACCAATACGGAACCGAATACCAAAATAAACTAAACAGAACCTTTTACGGAAACATTAGTTTTGATAAGGACATAAGATGTGATGATATGTGAAAAATATTTTTTAATTCTGTTATTTTCGAAATGAGAATACAGACCAAAACGGAATCGAAAATCGAAATAAATTAAGAACCGAAATAGAACCTTTTACCGAAAAACTCAATTTCGGAATGCAACGAAACTGAGACCGGAACCAAAATATGTTTCGGTGTAAATCCTTGAACTAAACTTAAGTTTAGGAGGGGATTTTTAAAATCCTCAAGACAGAACAAAAACTGTTTGTCATAGTTTTTTGATTCAGCAACATTTACCAATTTCAAATCCGCCAAAACTTGCCGATAGTAAAATGGACTGATAAAAGCATTTTTCCATTCTTTTAAATTGTAGAACGTAACGCAAATGCCAGGAAATATGAAATAAACTGTGGTACCGGAATGGGATTGAGTTTCAAATATTGAGCTGAATCGGGACTGGATTATTTTAATGATTTAACAGAACGAAATAGACTCTAGCTTTAATCGTACGAGACTTCTACATTGTATATCTTTTAAGTAATCAGTGATAACACACACATACATGGTTTTGGATCAGAGCAGATAGCAATCGTTTCTTATGAATTTTTAAGAGCTGAATTCAAATCAATCCACCGTATTTCCTTAGTTTTTCTTTTTCAGAAGATATTTAAAAACGTGTATTATGCTAGGTATGTTTACATTTTTAAGTTTTATGGCAACATCAAGTCCTTTTTCGAACCGCATTGGTTTCTATTTAAACTAAGATGAATAATTAAGTAGCCTCTTCCCAGTTCCTGTACAAATTGGGAGTAAGAATCTAGTTGGCCTACTATAAAATCAAATATGTGTTTTTGGCTTAAGGGGTTACATGGGTTTCACAGCTTCAAAAAATCGTTTTTTTTTATTGTCTTATTAATTTCTACAACATCTCGAGAATATTATTCTAAATTTTCAAGTCGATCCGAATAAAAGTTTCGGAGATACAGCCCTGGGAAGTTGCGCTCTCAAAGTCAGGTAGGCTCGGCGCAACGCAGGTGTATCGGAGCAGCTGCACGTCAATTGTTTGTCTGTCTTTAATGTCCATTACTTTCACTTTCTAAGGGCATCTAGTTTGAAATATGGGGTGTTGGGGGTTTCAGACAAAATAATAATGAAAGCTTGAACCAGTTAATCTTGAAGATTACTCCAAAAACTTCCTGTTGGTTAATATTGCTGCTTGCACTTTTAATGAAGTAAAGAAAGATGCCCTGGACGTTGTAACTGCTCCAAGTTCTTTACTATACGGCCCAGGAATCGACGATTCAATGTAAGTGAAAAAAAAAATTGTTTTAAAGTTTTATTGTTACTCAAATCTTTAAATTCGTTTTTCTCGAAACTGTGTTTTCAAAGTCGGTTGTCAAAAGTTCTCGAGAACTATTCAACCGATATTGATGAAATTTGACACAGGCCTTCGAGATACAAATTGTATCATACAATTCACGAGAACTTGGACGAGGGATTTTTTTCTTTTTCAATTACAACAACTATTAAAAAAAAAATGTTGAGCAAATATTACCAAAATTATATTTTTTTTTATTAGGGTCTGCCAAAAATCTAAGTTTCACTTTTTTTTTCTTCGTCTAAAGTTTGACAACGGGTCAGGAATGATAATATTTTAACCGTGAACCTCTGAAACGAACCACAACCGAGGTTCGCATTGCTACAAAAATCATATTATATACTGAACCGGTGGCTTAAAATCTTTGTAATCCACAGAACCGAACCAATCCTTATTTCCGAGCGGTTTGCATTCCTGAAATATTCGCTGTATATCTATGGGAACGAACAGAATCGAAAAGATACATCACATAGCAGTCTAAGCGGTTTGGTAGTTAGTTCCCAAGAAACAAGTGCCCAGAAAAATGGTCAAGTGCACATAGGATCTGCCCACATAAATAAACTTCGACGTGTCAAAATTATCCTAATAATTCTAATTATATTTAAACACCTTTCATGGTGTGTCTCTAGACGCCCAGACAATACAGATAATTATCGCGACATCCCACATAAATTCGTCTCAGACTTTCAATGTAGCATGACGCCGAAAAGATTTCTCCGGGCAATTTATCACTCCACTGAATCTGGCCATCGGTAAAATTCATCAGAACCACACGGCCGTCGGTGGAGCAAGACCAAACCAAATGAACACCGGGCCGCAGAGCCAAAAGCGTGGGCGTGGCATAGATGGGACCGCCTATATCAATTTTCCAGTGTAGATCAAAAAAGACCGATTGTCCAGTTTTGCAGCGCAGGCAATAAACATGACGATCGATGCAGCCAAAGAGCACAAATGAATGTCCCATATGAGTGGGCGGGGTTTTGATGACCAGCGAGGAGAAAATATTGCCTTCGGCTTTAAATGTGGCCAGCTGGAATTGGAAATTTATTAAAATTAGTCTTTGATTCGATTTTAGCAAGAACGGGTTAAGGGGTTCCGCCAGAATAATAGGTATAAAAGGCAGGGAATAATACCGTTAACCGAAATAAACCGTTTCAAGCCACGTACCGGTATCGAAATCGGAACTGATATAAATATTTTTTTAAAACCGAAAACCGTTAACCGTTATAATAGGAACTGAAAAAATCGGAACCATAACGAAAAGCTAATACTACCGAAACGCTAATACCGGTACTGTTTCGGTTTCCAGTTGAAATATTCAACTGGTAAAATAGCAATACATACACTGAGAAGAAAGTCTTACATTTCAGAAATTTGCCCTTAAGGAATAACCAGAATCATATAGAGAAAAATGTCTAAAATGTGTTAAAACTTTTTTTATGTTTAATAGGCCCTCTAATATATATGTAGAAAAAAAAAATAAATTATGGAAAAAAAATTTCTAAAAAGTGTTAAATCTTTTCTTTGCTAATTAAATGTCATAAAAATAGAAATGTTAAAAAATGATAATATAAATTTTAGAAATTAAGTTTCTGGATTTTATTCAATTTCGCTCTACAAAAAAATCTGGATTAATATTTCGGAAAATTTTATATCAGATAAAGCTAAGGCAGATTTTATGTTTCCAACTGTTTTTGTGTTTTTTAAAGATGATATACCTGATATTTGAGTATTTTACCAGCCTTTTATGAGCTATTTTGGAATGTAGTCTTATAGTGTGGGTTCAAATCTATCCAAATCACTAAAGATCTCTATTTTTGGCGGAGATACGGAAGATTTTAGGGCGGATTATTTCGAACCTTTATTAAGAAATATTTGTCAGCTTTCTGAGAAATGACCCCAAGACGAGTTTGTCTGGGCGACATTAGATTTAGAGTTTTAGAATCTAGTTCATTTCAATGACATAGTTCATTTTTTGATGAACTATTCACTTTCGAGTTATAGTTCATTTTTGAAATATATTTTATTTTTTGAACTATAGTTCATTTTTGGATATATAGTTTTTTTTAACTATAGCTCATTTTATTTAGTTCATTCTGTGAACTATAGAATTTCATTCATCATTTTTGTAAACTTTAGTTCATTTTTGTGAAATATGGGTATTTCCGAAGAAAAGTCTACCAAGGCCGAACAATTAAAAGTTCATTAAAAGTTGTTTCTTACTTGATTTAGAAAAAGTAAATATGCAAATTATTTTTAATTAATGAGTTTAACGCTAGAAAGTACAAATTTACGTTTTGGCCAGTTTTTCAGTGCATTTTCTCTTTTTCGATTTACAGCTCTCAGAGTCATTAAGCAATTCCACTCTTTTCGCAAAATCTTAGCTACAATTAAAAATGATTTTCTTGTTGCGTTGAATAATTTAAGAAAAATTTTCTTCACTTAAAAATTGCCAAATGAAATTTAAGTAACGTCACGTCAGTAACGTCACGTCAGATATAAAGAAGCTTATAAAAAAAGAACGAGAAACGATTTTTATATTTGGTAAATTGGAAAATAAACTTATATTATTCTAAAAACTACTGAAAAAGTTTCATACAAAAAGAGTTTCTCAATTCGCAGAGTTTAGCAATTTTGTAGTCCGAGTCAAAACCCACTTCCGTTTTAAGTAACGTCACGTCAGGGCATATTTTTACTGATTTCTTTGAATCCTCTGGGTCGATGTTTGTAATTTTTTTTTCTAAATAAAGTGCTATTGAATTACTATCAAAATATAAAAAATAATTTTTTTAACTTGTCTCTTTCATATTTTTTTTTTATATTTTATCGTACGAATGTCACGTCACGTCAGAAAAGAAATGCCCATATTCACTTTTGAACACTAGTTCGCTTTTTTAACAACGGTTGTTTTTAACAACCAATTCTGCAGCAAACATACCTTTTCAATTTTCATTTGATTATTGAACGTTTCTAAATCGAATGGTTTTCCATAAAAAAGTGAACTATAGTTCAAAAAATTAACTTAAGTTCCAAAAATGAACTAAAGTTCAAAAAATGAACTAAAGTTCCAAAAATGAACTATAGTTCAAAAATGAACTTAAGTTAAAAAAATAAACTAATGTTCAAAAAATAAACTAAAGTTCAAAATATGAACTATTGTTCATAAAATAAATAGTTCATGAACTATAGTTCAAAAACGAACTAAAGTTCAAACACTGAGACCTAGTTCATTAAAATGAAAAGTTCATTCCAACTAGTTCATGAAAATCGGCACAGCTCTAATAAGAATATAGATTTCCTTAATTCTAGGTTGTAGGGATACCACTGAAAACCTGGACAGAAGCGAAAAAAGGCTAGAAATCGGATTAAAAAAAAAAAGTTTTTTATGTAAGATATTCTTGGAACCCTTTTGTAGTTCTATAACATTCATTATTTTTTTTTAATATCTTGAAATAATTAAAGTTTTTGAATATTACAAAAAAACCTATACCGGTACGTACCGGTATACCGAAATAAAAATCTGGGTACCGTATTGGAACCGAAATAAACTGAAAACCGAAATAGAACATTTAACCGAAATTCTCATTTCGGAACGCACCGGAACCGGTACCAGAACCGATATTCGATTCGGGATTAATCACTGATAAAAAGTTTAGATTAAAACCGAATTACAGATCAGAGTTGGAAATTTTAGTTAATTTTAAAGACCTAGTTCATTAGTTATTTTTTTGATGAACTATTATTAAACAAAAATGAGCTCTAGTTCATAAAAAGAGCTCTAGTTCATATAAAGAGCTATTGATCATAAAATAATCTCTTGTTCACATAAATACCTATAGTTTAAAGTCAGTGAACAGTTTAAAAATAAGCTATAGTTCAATCACTGAGACCTAGTTCATTCGTTCATTTTAATGAGTAGTTCATTCGAACTAGTTCATGAAAATCGGCACAACTCTATTACAGATTCTGTAACCGAAACTGATCCTGATTTATTTTGTGGAAATTGGAATGGAAGAAAATATTCCTAGAAATAAAATTTTAGCTTAATTCACTTACTGAATGAAAATTCATATAATGTCCAGTTTTGCCTTAATGTGAATGAATGATTAATCGGAATGAAATAAATAAACAACCCTTACGTAAACGATATTCCCTAAGCCGTAATAAAGGCAATACGCTAACCCTTATAAATTTCGATTTCTATCTCTGCTGCTTTTGGCAGAATTTCGGAACGTTCTGTACCCTGTACCTAAATCCCTGGCGTAACCCCTTAAGCTTATATTGTAACCATTGTCCTTACAATCTCTCCATTATCCGTATGGCAGGCATGCACTCGTCCCGCCACCTCAGCACACAAAAAGATATGAGACTCCACTAGCGCGGGAGTGGCAAAGAAAGGCTCCTTGCATTTCTGAGCCCACATTACTGAACCATCGGTAATGGAGACACGCGCATAACCACCATCCAAAGTGCATATAATGAGCGCCTGTTCGTTGGGCAACTCCAGGGGGCTAGCAAAAATGGGTTTCTCACCAATTCGCATGCACCACAGTACAGCCTGTTGATCGCTGGATAAGCAAATGACATTGTAATCCTCTGCATAGCTGCAGACCACAATGCGTGAGGCATCTGCCGTCAGCAGGGGCTGAGCCTTGATCATGCCACCAATTTCCACACGCCAGACCAAGTCACCCGTGAGTGGATTAAAGCCATACAAACAGCCATCATAGCAGCCCACCATGGCCAATTCTTCACTGAGAAAGGTCACCTTGCATTCAATGCGATCGGGTAGCTTGAGCATGCTCAGTTCTACGCCAGTCTGGGGAATTAGAGTACGCACCATTTTGGAATGTGCTCCCACACATATATAGCGACCTTCATACTGAGCCACTGGTGAGTCTACGCATTTGCTAAAGTTGACCTTCCAATGAAACTGAAAGTGTATTTCCGGCTGCTCGATACGGGTGATGACCACGCCCGAGGAAGAGGAGGGGGAGGTGGCTGAGCCACCTAAAGGCTCCACCGGCTTTAGCTTGCTGGTGTGAGCCAATAGTTTGGCTTTGTCCAGAAATTGCAGCACAGCCCTTAAAGGCATATTCTCATCTAATAGCATGTCAAACAAATGCCTCTGCTCGTCATCTATGCACATCTGCAGCCCAATTTCACGACACAGTGTAATGGCATGAAAGGAAGTTCCACCCGCTTGACGGAAACTCAAATCATAGCCCGACGGAGGGCTGGGTGTAGGGTTTGGCTGATGCTGCCGCTCTAATCTCTGTTTTTTTGTCATTCTTTCTTTGGCTACTTCCACACATTCGAGTCTGTCGTGTAGGAAACTTTTAGAATTTCCTGCGCTGGTTGTGCCAGTGAGGTGCACTCCTTTAGCAGCAATTCCTTATCAAGTTTGCCATGAGAATTGCAAGGAAAATTCTGTAAATACACAAACCGATCTGGTTGCTCTGAATCCAAGAGCCTGGAAAGTATATCGAAAGTCTGGACACGTTGTTGAACTTTTGTCTTGGGCTCTAGCATGCGTATGCAACAGATGAGCTTCTGTAGGGGTTCCAGCCACAGACATATGGCCAAATCGGTCCAGGGCAGGCATCTTTCAATCTTGCGAGTGATCAGACCTGAGGAGGAAATTTTAGGTTAACACAAATAAAAAAAAACAACTAAGAAAGTCGGTCAAGTCCGACTGTAATATACTCTGTACCTGTCAAAGGGTGTACACTGTACATAAATGAAAACTTTTAGGTATGGGGTCACACAAACTGTGTTAGTGCTGCCCAAAACGATATCGGCCAGTGCTGCCCATCGGAATTATTTGTTTTGTATATAACTCGACTATCGTTCATCTGATTTGGAAATGATGTATGGTAGATCGATATGAAATGACGATTAAAATATATGCCTAAATGGTTTGAACAATCTATCTTTAAAATTATAGGCGATATAACGTTTTTTTTAAATTGTGGTGGTGGTAACTCTGATATTGTTCATCTGATTGGAAAACGATGTATGAGGGCTTAATGCGTTTTGATGAGTAGAATATAAGTCTAGAAGGTTCAAACAATCTATCTTTAAAATTGTGGGAGTTTAGAGGATTTTTTAAAATTGTAGGGGTGGCAACTCTGCAATTGTTCATCTGATTGGAAAATGATGTATGAGGGCTTAATGAGTTTTGATGAGTAGAATATATGTCTAGAAGGTTAAAACAATCTATCTCCAAATTTGTGGGATATTTTAGGTGTTTTTCAAATTGTGGGGGTGGCAACTCTACTATCGTTCATCTAATCGGAAAACGATGTATAGGGGCCCGATAATTATTGATGAGTAGAATATATGTCTAGAGGGTTCGAGCAATCTAACTTCAAAATTGTGGAAGATATGAGGTTTTTTCCAATTTGCGGGGGAGGCAGGGGGCGTGACAAAAATCAAAACTAAACTTGATCTGCCTGCAAGTATATGAATTATATGTTCGATACACTTCAAACCTCTATCTCTTACCATCTCTGAGATCTCAGCGTTCATACGGACAGACGGACATGTCTATATCGACTCGGCTGGAAAATGTTGGAAAATGTTCTTCAACTAGATTATAAGGAATTGCATACCCTTTTGATTAATTCCTTGCTTGACTCCATCTAAAGTTTCTAACTCGAGATATGGCTTAAAAGGTATGGGTACTTTTCGAAAAACTAAACAAAAAATTCTAACTCAAAAACGTAGCCTTACATAAATTTTTGAAATTCATTTTTGAGTTCAGCATTCCCAAAATACATCATTAAAAAATAATGGCTTCAATGGGTCTTTTTCTTACCCAAACTAATGCGCTGACCCGCTCGCTTGACCACATCATTGGCTCGCTCCTCATAGCAAATGGTACCATCTTCAAATCGTCGAATCAAATCACCCGTATTACGAAAGAGCAACCCCGTTGCTTCTTTCAGGTCCTTCACATCATCAATATCGGGTATGTAGCAACGCCGGCTGGCACTGCCCAAGAAAAGTTCGCCATTTAGCGATTTTGGATTCATTTGAATTCTGATCACGGTCTGATCATCAATGGGTATGCCCAGAGGCATACGTGTACCCCTTAGCGTTTGCACCACGTGCAATAGACTCCAGCAGGACATTTCAGTGATGCCATATATATTACATATATGCTTCTGGATCAGCACACTTGGTTCCATCCAGGTGGTAAGTTCGGTAAAAGAAGGGAAAGGTTCGCCGCCCAACAGGAGGACCCTGAAAAAAGACAATATAAGAGTCGCTTAGAGAATATTGCAGTAATTAGACTCACCTTAGTGTACTGGAGCCGCACAGTATACGCTCACGTATGGCAGTGGTGCCAAATTGTCGAAACAGTGAGGGGGTCATCTGCAACAGAGTGATGCCGGGCGAGGTCACGCTAGTGGGAAAGAGTGCACTTAGCACTCTTGAGGGCGAGTCTCGCATAGAGTAATGGCTAACCAAGATAGCGGCTCCATTTTGCAAAGCCAAAAAGAGCTCCACCACAAAGGGATCGAAAGTGCAGGGAGTGCCCAGGTATATAATGTCCGCCATGGAGACATTCAGTTTCTGGCTGGCAGAAAGAGAAGATTGAGCAGGCAGCTTACTGGAAGAGTCGAAAATTTACCTCAATCCCCATATATTGGGTGCAATACATTCATAGGGCACATGTATCAGTTTTGGTTCTCCCGTTGTGCCGGTTGTGCTAATGGTATAGCACATATTTTGTGGCAGAGGTCTCTTGCCCTTTGCCGGTGGATCGCTGGAGCTATGCTTCAGCCGAAACAGCTTGTACTCCTCATTGTAGACCAGAAAGGTATCCATGCGTTCAAAGAAGACGGCTCCTATGGCCATATGCCCGCTTACCAGCAGGTATTCTATGCCGGCGCGGCACATTTGTGCATGCAAAGCCTTTGAAAGCATCATCTTGTCCGTGGCATAGAAATGACATTTGTGATTGAGTATTCTGTTATAATTAAACCATTATTTCAGTATTATTATCAATATTTAAGAAATCTCCACTTACCCCAATATCAAAATGCAGGAGGAGGGTGTATGCTGGGCTATGCGAAAGGCAATCCCTATGCCCGTTGGCACTAGGTTAAAACGCAAACGCTCCAGCAACGTTTCAACATAACACATTGCCTTACTATAGCTAAGCGTAAGATAATGCGGTTCCATGCGTTTAATTACAAAGGGCACATCGCCAAATTCTCGCAATTTTCGTATATCATAGAGTTTCATCGATTCCTCCACACATGTGGGTCCAATATCCAGCTCCCCTTCAGCCTTGATATCCAATTGCACATATGTGGATGCGGCTTCATCATTCGACTGTGTTCCATCTTCCACCAATTCGCTTTTGATTGCAATTTCATCTGTTGACATTACTTCTCAGCTGAATTGTTTACAAATAGATCTCGCTAGAGCTGGTAAAAAAATTGATGGCACTATCGATAGTATTTGGACTATCGCTTATTATTATCGATTTTTGATTAAGTTTTCGTTTTATTTGATTTGGTAAAAGTATTTAATCTATATATATATATATATATATAAGAGTTCAACCTGTTACGGCACTACATTTTGGGCTGACACCGGCTAACTAGTCATCTCAGGTCGGGATCTTGACCCTAGCCCGTAGCGCGAACAATTCTACAATACAACAAATCACAACAACTCAAACATTTAAATACCTAACGGCCACACAACAAAATTTAAACGACAACAACAAACTCAGCGAAATATAGTGTAAAACGTGGTGACCCGGATTGACTGTTTTCACGCGATTTAAATTCGAAAAGCTGCCCTAATATAGGAGCCTCGACGGTCGGCTCTCTTCAGGCTATGACAGTTCACCCTTCTGTCCTCTCAAGAAACACTTACACGACCATTTTTAACATCGTTATAATTAGTTTTTATTAACATTATAATTTAAGCTAAGACACATTTTTATCTATGAACATTTACGATTTTAAATTATAATACAAAGAAATATGTACATTTGTGCACATTTAGCGAACATACTTATATAACATGATGAATTTAAATTTTATTAATCTGTAACACGAGACAAGACACTTTTCTACCCTTTAAAAAAAAAAACAAGAATTCTCGCGACTTTGGCAATTCGAATCCTTCACCTACCCTAGAAGAGCTCTACTGGGACAGACCTGGACCATTATTCATCATTACATAAAACAAAAAAAAAACAAATTGAAAATGCTCTTCTGGTTTTCTCTCCAGAATTTTTATTAAAAACGAGAAGGCAAAGCTAACTTCGACTGTGCCGAAGTTTAAATACACTTGAAAAAGTTTACTCCAACTGATTTAACCGGTAAAAAATATATAGAATATAGATATCAAATATTTTAAACTTTTTAATTTTTAATAATAAAAATTTGATACCATAAAAAAAAACTTTTCTTAGTAAAACACATTTTCCGACCGATCCGTTTAATGGCAGTTATATGCTATAGTCATCCGATTTTGATACATTTTTTCGAACTTATGTAAAAAAATATAAAACTGATATATACCAAGATTGGAGACGCTACGATAGAAAACAAAAAAGTTTTTCTCACTAGAAGTAGTTTTTTGACCGACCGTTTATATGGCAGCTATATGCTATAGTCATCCGATTTTGATAAATTTTTTCAAAATTATGTGAAAGCATATAAAACTAATATATAAAAAGATTGAAGATGCTACGATGGAAAACAAAAAAGTTTTTCTCACTAGAAGTAGTTTTTTGTCCGACCGTTTATATGGCAGCTATATGCTATAGTCATCCGATTTTGATAAATTTTTTTCCGAATTGTGTGGAAACATATAAAACTAATATATACTACGATTGGTGACGCTACGATGGAAAATAAAAAAGTTTAACTCACTAAGACTTATTTTTCGACCGATCGTTCCTATGGCAGCTATAAGATATAGTAATCCGATCCGGCCGGTTCCGACATATTAGTTGCGTGCAGTAAAAAGAAGACTCTGTGCAAAATTTCAGCTCGATAGCTTTAAAACTGAGGGACTAGTTTGCGTAGAAACAGACAGACGGACAGACAGACAGACAGACGGCGCGACGGACGGACGGACAAGCGGAAATGAACTCAGCTCGTCGTCCTGATCAAGAATATATATAGTTTATGGGGTCGGAAATGAATATTTCTATGCGTTACAAACTTCTGGGCAAAATTAATATACACTTTTCAAGTGTATAAACACTCATAAAACACTGTTCAAAGGTAGCAGACCCCCTTCAGTTTTAGGTTTATCTGACACATATCATCTAGCTAGAAGATGAGAAATCGGCCCTTAGTAAGCTAATCCTTTAAAATTAAAAAAATCATCTCAAGTTTGAATGTTTATTCCTCCCCTCGTCAACATCATTTAATAAAATCATTCCTCCGACCCAAAAAGCCCGGACAGCTCCAAATCATCACCTGTTGTGCTTTGCGTTTGAAATTCGGTAAAAAATTTGCCATCACTTTTGGAACTCCAAGTTTCCTCTTCTAGGGCCGCCGCAGCAGCTGCAATGTGTCTGGCATGTTTGGGTGGCGTAAAGTGTGTATAGGTGCAATTGGTGTAGCTAACTGGATTCAGTCTAGCTTGATCACTGCTCCTTACATTATAGTTTTCCTCAAGGAAATCAAAAACCTGTTGCTTCGAGTCCAGACTATTAAATTGAACGCGCAGTTTCCTTTTCATTTCGTGACTCCACATAAAAGTCAAATGATGATGAAAGCACTGGAATAGTAAATTGTCACCAGCAGCAGCGGCAATGTCCAGCCACTGCTCCACACAAGCAGCAGGAGTGGTTTTGTTCAAGGCATAATGGCTATTGAAAAGCGCCGGATTGGCAAGCAAGCCACGTGCAGCCATTACGCCTGCTGCCCCAGTCTGCGAGTGCAGCTCGCAGGCATCTTGCCAACTCTCCACATTGCCATTGACTATTAAGGGGATACGCAGTGATTTACGCACCTCAGCCATGGCGGGTACATTGAGTGTGTCCTTGGAGTGTTTCTGGGCAGGAGTGCGGCCATGAAGTGTAAGAAATGTGACACCAGCTTGCTCCAGCTGGCGTGCCAGATCTATGGTACGCTTTAGCGAACTCTCGGCCTCGCCTCCCAGCAGACGCATCTTCACCGAGACACTAAAATCATTGGGCAGCGTGCGTCGCACCTGTTGCACCACCTCCCGTAGCAGCTCCGGTTGCCGCAATAGTCCACAGCCATAACCCTTGGCCATGGCCCAACCCTGCGGACAGCCACAATTCAAATCGATGCCATCCACATAGGGATAAATAAGTTGAGCTGATGTTACAAATTCAGTGGCATCTTTGGCCGCAAATTGTGCTATGAGCGGCTGATCATCCGCATCCGTGCTAAACTCATTCTGACGCGCCTTCTCGCTGTTGTTAATGGACTCCGATATCATCATGGGCGTAAAAGCCAACTGCACGCCATTAAGGCGAATCAAGCGTCGAAACTCCACTTTACTGTAACGCACCATGGGTGCACTTATCCGGAGAAAATCCGGCTGAGCAGAGGCAAAAAGTGCCGCAATATCATGATGCGGCCTGTGTTGAGGCAAATGCATGTTTTTAGCTTACGATTTGGATTTGCTTTTAATTATGCGGATCAGCTGTTTGTAGCTGTGCAGTGTGGCCAAAAAACTTAAAGAAAAGTGACCGCATTTTTTTTTTATAATTTTCTATGCATAAACAAATTGTCAACAAAAATGATAAAACTTGACATAAAAACAGAAATTATTGACATGGAAAATGACCAACCTCTAGCTGATGTCCCTGCTTTTCGAATCAAGACTGAACCGGATGTGGATATTGGACCCACAAGAGTGGAGGAACCGACATCAGCAGAAGTGGATCAGGTAAGACAACTTTGGTCTATTTGTTTACTGACTTATATAGTAAGGTTTATTCTATATATTTTAGCCTAGACAACATGGTTCATCTGCAGAGTTTGACAAGTTATCTTCAATGGCTGACAATCTCATGGCCCATCATCAAGCTTTCCTTAAGGCATATATGACAACTGCAATACCATTAAAATATCCGCAAATTCATGCATTCTGGAATAGCATCATAAGGGATATACCTATCGAAGCCCTACCGGAAGTAGAAAGTAATGTTACCGCCTTGCTGCAAGAAATTCATAACAAATATAAAAACAAGTAGGAAATTTGGTCAATCATTTATAATTCCTAGTTCCGAATCGTTCGATTCGACTGTTTCCAACAAATGTTGAGCCTTTATTCATTAGAAGTCTATATGCCAAAGCTTTCCATTGACATAATATTTAAAATATAAAAAGAAGCAAGTTTTTTGACAAATTACAAAAATTTTTACATTTTTCACCTTAATTTGCAAAATTCTTGAATTTTTTTAAATGGTAAAATTTTTTGATTCTATTTATTCTGATTCTCTATGGTTTTTAGAGCTAGTATGCAAAAGGAAGTAACAAAATCCGTTCCAACTGGTTTTGAACCGAAACGGTTCGACTTAGTTATACGGGCTTTTAGCAACCTAAAATTTATTTTGAATATGATCAAAGAAGTAGAATAGACCTTCAATTAGCCAATGACATATTCTTTATAAATTAAAATTTAAACTAAATGAAATCTAACGTCGAAGAAAACCAAAATAAAGCAAGTCTGAATATTTCTATTTATTCTTCATTTAAATTGAAACATTTTTGAAAAGCTTTGAAAGCTGAATGCTTTTGAAAACCTGTCTTGTTTAAATGAAGTATATCACTTAAATACATTTTTATGTCATCTAGAATGAGGCCTTAACAAAAAAATTGCTTATCTATTTAAATTGGGTAAAACTTGAGCCGAACCACGATTTGCAATGAAAATGAAGCACAAATAACTTGAACCTTTACCATTAGGTAAATTTTTTTCGAACCCGCGAAACGGACTTCCAAAAATTAATTTGGCCTTGCAGCCCGATTCCGGTACTTACCGAAATTATTATTTCGGTTACAGGTTCCCACTTAGGCTGTAAATTTATTTCAGTATACCGGTACAAGTATTATTTATTATTTATTCAACGTATTAACGGAAGTAATGGAAATAAAAAATATTTTCATACATGTATTAACGCCTTCTTATGATTTTATTTCAGTATTTTTAAGCGAACAGTATTGGTTACGTTATTTTTGGACGAATAATTTTGGTAAAAGCTTCTGGTCGCGCTGCCAATGCTTTCCCTGTACTCAGAAGATATTCGCGATTTCACTAAATTGTTTTTCTGAATTTTAAAAATAAATTTATAACAAAGAGAAAAATATTTCAAAATAATCGGTACTAAAATATGTCTCTAAGTGGTATAACAGTCCTAAAATCAATCTGAGACAATAATAAACCAAAAATCGGTTTAATTTTTTCTTAGTGTTTCACTGGCTTAAATACATATGTAAATATATACATTGATCTCTTATTAGTTGAAATATATATATGGAATAATAAAAAATCAATAAGATAATAAGATTCGGTTCCAATTTTTTTGGTTTCTATTATAACGGTTAACGGGATTCTGTTCCAGGCAAGTACCGGTACCTTGAAACGATTTATTTCGGTTAACGGTTCCGGTATTATTTCCTGGATTTAACATTTAAAAATTTGTTTATTCTCAGTTGAGAAGTTCAAATGGTAAATAAATTATTGATTCTAGAAATTGAAAAAGTGCATTCCAGAGATCTACTCTTGAATAAACTATAGATTCAGGTTGGATCGGCTCGGACTTTCCAAAAATTCTGGAGTCTCCGACTACGGAGCAGTTCGACTCTAGACCGGTGTGCAGTTCTGGTTTAAACATTTCCAAGTTTAATGGCTTGTCCCGCCTTTTTCTGAATTTTACTTGATAATGGTGTAGTTTTTAAAGAGAAATGCATCCTAGGTTTTTGGCCGATGAAACAGTTTTTTAAAAAATTTCTTACATACTTTGAATATGATGCTGCAATATAAAAAAAAATTATATTTTAAAACTAGCTGTTTTCTAGGAAAAAGTATTTAGTAAAAAGTCAAAAGGATAAATTTTCGGCATTTTAAAGTCCAGTTTACTTATAATCTGTTAGTGTTCTAAACACAGGCGAGATAACATATCTTTTTCAACAGTTATTGTTATTTCGCTAGAGTACCCCTAATCGAAACTACTCATACTATCGATAGCTTCTTCTTCTTTTCGATAACACAAAGCCGCTGCTGCTAAAAGTTATCGAGTGCTGCTGAACGTTGCTAAACAAAAGTTGGTGCAATTCGAGAAAAATGCGTCGCCGTGAGCTACAGACCATACAATTGAAGCTATCCGAGCTGAAGGAGTACGAGCAGGCCAAACTGGAGCGGGCCAAGGCGCGTCAGCAACAACTGACACCGCGTACCCCCACGCCCACCTCCACCTCGGACAGGGACAGCGATTCGAGTCGGATTATAGACACGGCGGGCATTTTGAAAACTGCAAGTGGTGGATCAGGGTCAGTGCCAGTGGTGGAGGAGGACAAGCCCAGTTCTACATAAGAGAAAGACGCAATAAGGGTAAGTAGTCAAATTTTGTTTTATTTATTAGTTTAAATATCTTCGTTGGTATTGCGGTGGGCGCAGTTGTTATTTTGAAATCGCACTGTCTCAAAGCCATCGACTAGAATCTCCCGATCTTCGGTAGGTTGACGCTCACGTAGCCACTGTTCACGCACGGGCATATAGCGACGCAATCCTGGCCAGGGGCGCCAGCAACGTCGCTTATACGATACCCAAGCCAAACACAGGCCGCAACCAAACAGAAAGCAGAACAAAAAGATGCTTAGGCCAGGACCATGCGAGGTTACCTCGGCTAAGGCCACAAATTTGTGGTCTTGGTCTACAGGTTTCTCTGTGGTGCTGGTAACGAGGAGCTGTTCGCTGCTGCATTCGTTCATGGCATAAAAGGGAGTCATCACATGACCAGCCAGTGAATGCACCCTCACTGCACACTCCTCAAAGGTGGCATTTAGCTTGGCCACATGCACATAATGAGCCTGAGCATGCTCCAGACGGGTGAGACAACTGACATGACTAAGAGCCATTTGTTCGGAAATATTCCTGCGATAATGTATGACATAGTTGGTCACCAGACCATTTGGTTGCTCCGGCTCCTTAAAGCTAAGAATATGCTCATTGGAGTTGCTTATATAGCAGGCACTTAGATGGGACAACATATCGGCATTGGAAGTATAGTTGGTACGTTCGTTAATGGTGGTGTGACTGCTGCAACCCAAATTATTGCATGCCTGCAATTCCAATGAGTACAGATGATAGCGTTGCAGTTCTTTTAACTCATACCGGCTGGTATTTGCCGCCAGACGCAACTGCTGCATGGGAGCATTGACTAAACCATGACAATTTTCACGCTCATCCAGACTACAGCGATATTGCTGACGCATTTCATTCACAAATCGACGATCATCGTTCAACTCCGCCTGATGGGCACAGCAGTCATCGAAATCATAGTTTTCCAGATCATGCACTCCCTCGTTCATATCCTGCCAGATATAAGCCGGCCGACGGCAATAGTTACGATTATCCAGGTAGCTTTCATCATCCTCCAGCTCGTAAACGGTCAGCAAGTAGTAATCCTGATCCTGGCTGATGCTCTCTACTTTTACAGTCAATGAAATGTCTGTCTTCTTTAATAGTTCCATTTTAGGTGGTTGTGGTATATCCATTTCAGTCTGCACATAGGTTAGATCACTGCGTGCCTCTTGCTTTACATCGCCTCCAAAAGTGCGCAATAAACAGGCATAGCGTGTATCCGACTGCAGTTCCTCCAGCTGGTAAATGTAGTGGGTGTCATTACCCTGCAGTTCATCCACAAATAGCAAGCGACGCTGCCAATTAATGCGAGTACATACAGGCGCCTCCAGTTCACTGGGCTCGTGATAAAGTAAACCCGCAGCTACGGATCGGTAAATCACCTCCACTTCCACACTTGTCTGAGATTTAAGCCAGCTTAGCTCTATGGTGCGGTGTGTGCGCGTCTTTTGAAAAAATTAAAGAATTACTTTTAGGCCTTAGTCCACTCTAATTACACTAGTTTACAGCGAAAAAGACTCAAAAATGAATTTCAAAAATTTTTGTATGGATACGTTTTTGAGTTATAATTTTTTTTGGTTTTTCGGAAGGTACACTTACATTTTGTGGCCTTATGTGGCTCAGTGGGTAGCGTGTGTGCCTACTGTGCGGGAGGTTGTGGGTTCGATCCCGCCTCGGAACATCTAATTTAAAAAGTTTTTCTTTAAAAACTTTTACGCACAGGATCCACTGTTACAGCTGTTGGCGCCAGTTGTGGAGTATGTAGCCATGAAAAAGCTTCTCAAAAACTTTTCCGTTCGGATTCGGCGTTAAACTGTAGGTCCCTTTCTCTTGAGCAAAAATTAAAAGACACACGATCCAAGAGATTGAGAGAAGCTCGGCTTGGCCCCATTATGGGGCTGTTACAGCCAAGTTTAACTTTTAACACTTACATTTTAAGCCATATCTCGAGTTAGAAAATTTAGATGAAGTCAAACAAGGGATTAATCAAAAAAGTATGCAATTCCTTATCCTTAGTTGAAGAACATTTTCCAATCGGTTCAGTAGTTTGAAAGTTAGAAGCACAAATATTTCGAAAAAAATGATTTTTTTTTCTCAAAAACGTGAAAAATTTGATTTTCTAAAATTTGTAAGTGGTTGAAAATTAAAATAAAAAAAGGAGTGTGTATCGTGGAACACACGGAACGAGCGAAGCTCTTTACGAAAAAAAAATCCGAATCAAAATTATTATTATTATTTTTATAAAACATTGTTGGAAAATTGTGTACCTGTACCAGTTCCAGATACCTGATCCCTTATCCCTGATCCCAGATCTATGATGGCAGATCCCTGATCCCACATCCTTGATCCCAGATGCCTGATCTCATAACCCTGATCCCAGATCACCGATCCCAGAGTTCTGATTACAGATTCCTGATCCCAAATCTCAGATCCCTTATCCCAGATCCCTGATTCCAGAGACCCAATCCCAGATCCCTTCTCCCAGATCCAAGATTCTAAATCCCGGATCCCAGATCCCTGATTCCAGGTCCAAGATCCCACATTCCTGATCCCAGATCCCTGATCCCACATCCCCCCTATCAGTTAGTTGTCAATTCGCTACTCTCTATTAGGCTTTTTTTTATAATTCATACAAAAAAAGAAATCCAAGTCGCCCACACACGTTGTGAGTGCTCAGAGAGCCTTAGCTAAACGAACAGCATAGCACCACCCACCTTGCTAGCATGAGAAATGCCTGTATGTGTAAAGAAAGAAAGAAATTAAAGTCAAATTTTTCTCGTTTTAGTCCCCCAGCCGAACGACCGTTAAAGGGCTTCGCTCTAAAAATTGTTTTTTCATTTACTCTAATAAATTTAACTATTACGAAGAAAATAAGGTGTTGATGACGAAAATCTGTGGATAAATGCGAAGTTTTGAGCAATTTTGTAAAAATACTAAGAGTCAAATTTGACTATTTTACGTGTTTATTAAAAATATTTTTTTTTTGCTCAAAGTAAGAGTTCCAATTGAAGCTTTATCACAGAAAAAAAAATTAAAAGCAAGACCAAAAATTTAGAAAAAATAAAAATATTTTCTAATGAAACCGTAAAACACTGAAATTTGACTGTTAGTACTTGTACTTAATTGCCCACAACTCCTTTATTTATCCATAGATATTCTTTATCAATACATTATTTCCTTCGTAGAAGTGCTATTCGTAAGAACAAAAGAAAAAAACAATTTATTTTGATCAGTTCAACCTTTTACAGATTTTAGGAAACAATTTTTTTCTCGTTTTTGAGAAAAAATTAGATTTTTTCGAAATATTTTTTCTTGTAGCATTCAAAGTACTAAACCGATTGGAAAATGATCTTCAGCTAGATTATTAAAAATTGCTAACCCTTTCGATTAATACCTTAATTAATTACATAAAATGTAATGGTACCTACCAAAAAAACTAAAAAAAA
The DNA here is from genome assembly GCA_018904225.1 of Lordiphosa mommai. Lineage (NCBI taxonomy): Eukaryota > Metazoa > Arthropoda > Insecta > Diptera > Drosophilidae > Lordiphosa > Lordiphosa mommai. The sequence goes on along the minus strand of JAEIFT010000050.1, from coordinate 757,948 downwards.
TTCTAACTCAAAAACGTATCCATACAAAAATTTTTGAACTTAATTTTTGAGTTTAGCATTCCAAATTACATAACAAAAAAATAAGAGCTTCAATGGGTATTTTTTATTTTTTTATTTTTGTAAACTAGTGTTACTTACCTGCACCAATAGCTGCAATTTGGCTGGACTACAGAGTACCTCCTGATCGCTAGTCTGCAGTGAATCCATGGCCTTATCATGCCACACCGCTGATTGAAAGTCTTTCATGGCCTTGTTGCACAACTTATTGTTGCGATGCATATACATGCCACCATCCAGGAACTCCAAACGTTCCACAGGCTGCCACAGCTCGGACAACTGTTTATTATCGTACAGTATAAAAGCGTAGTGGCGATTCTCCAAAGGATCACCATAAATACGTTGCAAATTTTTAAGAAACTTTAAACTGGTCAGTTGTGAGGAGCTGTTGAAGAAATTACCCAAATTATTAGCTGTCATATTTATTTTTTATTCACCCACCGAAATATTTTGAGATGTCCCCGTATCTCACGGATACTGCCCAAACTTTGCGCCAACTGTGTCTCATTCACCTGATTTCGTATGGTTATAATAAGACTTCCGTTGACAATTTGACAGCCACGCAATTCCTCAGCATCGGCCAGATTGTATATGGTTATGACTTCGCTTCCCAATTCCGATGAGCAAAAGCTTACGCAAGCCTCCTGTGGACCACACGGCACACACTCTGACGTGGCATTGGCCTTGTATCCGCTGGGACAAAAGCCAACGCATTGCGAACCAAATATAAAATGTCCATGATGGGCCACACACTCGGATCGGCTGTAGCAGCGTTGATATTGCTCCAGGACATATCTGTAAATGAACTAAATCTAAGTGGCCATCAACAACAACAACTACACGCCAGACGGTCGCACACTCACTTGCCATCTGGACACTGCGGCACACATACGCCCCCATCGCTGAGTCCACGACAGACCTGACATTTCGAGGATGTTGTGTTAAGATGACAGCCGCCAAGGCACTCTTCATGACAGTTTTCCACATTACTAAAGGGTGAATTAAATTCATTAAATTTATCAAATTAAAAGATATAAGAGGAAAAAAGGTTCTTAACAGGCTTAAAATGTCAATTCAAGCTGCCGTTCTAAAAACACCAGAAGCGTGCACAAAAAACAAACACATATTCGGAAATCATAAACAATGGGTAACGAAAACCGAACTCCGTTCATAAGTGTCTCTTTTTGCACTTATGCTGACTTGGGATTCCCAAGCAGATATAGCACAGGCCATTAAATATTAGGGATACAAACATCTCGGAAATATGAAGTGGATCGGTTTTTGTGGTTTACAGAGATGTTAAACCATCGGTTCGGTTCATAATATATTGTTTTTGTGGCAATCCGAACCGCGCTTTTGGTTCGGTTCAGTTTTTCACGGTTTATATATAATTCGAATTCGGGGTCAGGCGTGAGATCCTGTTTTCAAATTTCCGATCTTTGGAAAATAAAACTAACCAGGGCTGCAAACCTGTCTTGAACCGAACCGGTTCGAACCCGTAATTCCAACTTTTCTTTTACTGTGAACCGATCCTTGAACCGAATCTCTTTTGAAAAAAATAGCTGAACCTGAACCTGTTCAGAACCAAAACTTTTGGTGCGGTTAAAAAAAAGTTACAAGTCTTAGTTAATCGGTCATTTTATTGATAAGAGAGGTAGTATAGACAAAAAATTACTCGAGGAAATAATACTTATAAAATGTTATGGAAATTAATAAATAAATTGGTAAATTTTTGTTCGAACCAGAATTCCGAAAAAATGATTTGGGCTTGCAGCCCTGAAACTAACTACTTTCTGCATTAATTTTTAAAATGGATTTATAAGATAGCATTAAAATAACTTCGAATGGTTTTTTATTTTTTATAGAACCGTTTTTAAGGGCGGTTTTCGGTTTGGTTCGGTTCAGCATTAATGATAGAACACTGGTTCGGATCTTGGTTCGGTTTACGAGCACAAAAAAGCGGTTCGGTACGGTTTGGTTCGGTTTGCATCCCTGGTAAATATAGACTTAACGATTGCTCAGTCGACACCACTACACTCAAAAATTAGTCCGCTGTTATTTGTTATTGTCGCTCTCTCAGTATTGTCATGACAATGTGCGTCTCGCTCTAACAACCATGTTTTCCTATATGAATTATAAGTATCCGCACTCGTACTGTTGCCAGAGAGGATTTAACATAGAGAGCCACGCTTAAACGCCGTTCAATTTTGAGTGATGATATTTCTGTTAACTTATAATTATCATAGGAAAAGACTGTGGTTAGAGCGAGACCGAAATAACTCAGAGGGTGAAACTGACAGCGAACAGCTGACTAATTTGGAATGTTAAGATAGTCTGAAAGTGTCTTTCAATGTTAACTTTTCTCTGCTATTGCTTAACAGAAGTTTCTACACTCCAACTATCGCTTAACAGCGCCACATTTTGAGAGCCGTCTTAATATTTCTCTCTAATACTCTTGCTCTGTGGCACAGACCAGTAAATATAGACTCAACGATTGCTTAGTCGACACCATTTCACTCAGATTTTAGTCAGGTGTACGTAGTCATTTTTGCCCTCTGAGTACTTTTATGACAATGTTGGTCTCGCTCTAACCACCGTGTTTTCCTATGTGTATTATTATTTTGAGTAAAGTATCTACAGCAGTATCTATAGTCGTACTATCCCTTAACAGCACTCCATTTTGAGAGCAGTCTCAATCTTTTTCTCTAGTAATCATTCTCTATGGAATTGGAAGGTTCCATAGAATAATTAGCATAGAAGAAGGGCAACCCTTTCACTCAAAAATAGCTGACAGTTTCTCTCTCTGAGTTTTTTTTGACTATGTCCGTCTCGTTCTAACTACAGTCTTTTTCTATAGGAGTAAATATTTGGAATAAAGTATCTTCATGAAACTAGGTAAACAGAAGTATTAACTTGACATTAAGAACTTAACATCACCCAAAAGAGAGCGGCGTCTCAAATGCCCTTCTATGTAAATTATACAAGGCAACAATATTAAACTTTTTTCAGTTTATGGAAAGAATTGTTGATAATTCTAGATGATTTTCAGGTGCTAATCACGAATATGTTTGGTAAAATGATCCATCAATTCAGAATTTTTGGTAATTTTGGTATACAGTTGGTAAAGGTTCATATCTTGACCATTTAAAGGCATGTTTTGTGGGCAACATATACTTTTGCTTCGACCCCCATTGATATTATCGTGAAGTTATATTCCTTAGCTTTAAAATAAATTACAAAAAAGAGTTCTGCGATTTTTTTCAACAAAGATATACAATTTTGAATACAAGTGATAGAATTTACCGATTTTCTGACATCATTTTACTGTCCAAAAGTATGCTAAGCTAGGCCAGTACAATAAGCTAGAAATTTTTATTAAATTGTAAACCAAATTCTGAACGAAACCTATTGCATATTTGAGGGCAAGACAGTTCGAAATGGTATATCTTCCTTTTAAAAAAATCGCAGAATTATTTGGGACAATTTATTTTAAAGCTTAGGAATAGCACTGGCTTTAACCATCTTTGAGATCTGTTTATTCATACGGACAGACAGACGGATATGGCTATATCGACACGGCTGTTGATGCTAATCAAGAATATGCTTCTCCACAATTTTTAACACTTTCCGCTTTGATTTTATCTGCCTTATCGGACTTACCCTTTAAATTTCGCCACATTATCATTCTCAAAACGTTGGCAATTGAAATTTGACCAACAATAGCCCGAAAGGCAACCGTTGCAAATGCTGCGCTGTGTACAATTGTTGGCCTTGGCTCCAATCATAATATGATTCTCTCCAGTGCTTAAAGTCAGGCGATCCCAATTGATCTGTACGAATGATATGCAAATTTGAGCTGACCTCCCCCCAATGGAACATTACATCGAACTTACATTTTCGAATTGGCATAGCTTGGGACAATTGCCTATATAGACATGCCCACGTTGAATGGCCACCAGTGATGGGAATTCTAGCTGAAATTATGGAAAATATTTTATGGTTGATTTAAATATTTTGCTAAAATCTGCTCACCAGTTCCAGATCGGGCATACTGGTCACACCCAAGGCATAGTTAAGAAATAGTCGTCGTCCACGTATAACCGACAGGTGGGGGAACATGTCCCCAATACTGACTAGACCGCGCACATCCGTAAATATCATAAAGTCGGTGATTTCGGTCAGTTTGGGAAATGTATACATGGAATAATTGCAATATGGATGGCTAGACATAAGCGTAATCATCACATATCCAGTTACAACGGTGCAGTTGTCCAGGAGATTCATTTTGCTGCAATCATTGCGTATGTCGATGCTGGTGCACTCCTTGTACTCGCCGCTGACTGTGGCCAGCAACATAAGTACCAGGCTTAGCAACATGTTGTTGCTGTTGCTGCTTAGCAACATGCTGCTGTTGCTTTTGTTTTGTTGCGGCTGTTTTTGGCTGCTGCTGCTGCTGTTGCTTGACTTTCAAAAATGTTCTTAATGCAGTTTACATCGACGTCTTCTCAACATTGCTTAGCTTTGTTTACAGTTATTGCATTTGCGTTGTCTCTTTATTTTTTGCGCCTAATTAGCGCATTCCCATCTCGATTAGCTGATATTTATGAGCTTTACACACACAATCTTGGGCGAAATATCGCATAAGCCTCGCAAAAGGGTTTCTGTTAATTTTTGGCCACTACTTTTTGCATTATTCTGCTCAGTTTTCTTTAAAATGTAAAACACAAACAAACAGTCACACACACGCGTACGTACGAGATAACAAGTATTAAAAATCACACAAACTATTGTTGCGGGTGTTTATTTAAAATTTTCGCTCGGGCACCCGTCGAGCTGGACAAGCCTGACCCAAGTGATTCCGAATTTGATTTCTTTATCTTTCCTTTCGCAAAGGTTTTTTATTTGGCGGGAGAGAGCTTCAAAGGTTGCCACATCATTTGCTGGCGACGTCAATATTACTGTTTTGAATAGCTTAGAAGAGAATCCAATGAATTTGCGAGGGTTTCTATATGATAAAATGAAAAGTATAAGTTGACTTCACAGGTTCAAACTCGCGAAGGTTTTTAAGTTCAGGTTTACGGAGCTGGTATAGTACTGGTTGGTACGCCAAGTACGAAAATACTTGATACAAGTATTTTGATTCTAGTACGAATTTTTCAATCCCGAAATACTTGTTTTTAGACCGTTTCGGGATACATTAAGTACATTTTGGGTTATTCCAAAGTTTTTACACCTTATTCTTACAACGAAATGGGTTTAGTTTAAGTACACCCATGTTTTAAGTACAAAACGGTATAAATTCTATTCCGTTCGTTTTAGAACGCTTAAGTACAAAAAGTTATTGATTTAAGTATTTCGTATTTGATTTAAGAATTTTGTTCTCATTTTCGTTAACTAAAAGATCCGATTTAATTTATTTTTCAATTAAAATTTGTAAGTAGTATTTTTATTTCTTTTTCTTTAATCTGACAAAATAAATATTAGGGTTGTAAAAGACCACTTAACTAAAGCTAAGGACCCACAGGCTAATTATTTGCTCAAATCTTGATGAAAATTTGTCTAAATAGACTGAAATTGATAGGGGTTTCAAGACAATTTGCTTATTTGAAAGCCGTTGAATAATGGAATTTTTGAGCTTTATCAGTCGTGAACCCTCTTGTGTGTGAATATCTTGATTATTAAAATTTTTTAAACAAGAAGGCAAAGCTAACTTCGACTAAGCCGAAGTTTTAATACACTTAAAAAACTTTACTCCAACTGATTTAACCGGTAAAATATATATAGGATATAGATATCAGATATTTAAAATTTTTAAATCATTGATAATAAATATTTGATAACATAAAAAAAACTTTTTTTTAGTAAAACACATTTTCCGACCGATCGGTACTATGGCTACTATATGCTATAGTCATCCGATTTTGATTAATTTTTTTCAAAATTATGTGAAAACATATAAAACTAATATATACCAAGATTGGGGAAGCAACGATAGAAAACAAACAAGTTTTTCTCACTAGAAGTAGTTTTTTGACCGACCGTTTCTATGTGAGCTATATAATATAGTCATCTGATTTTGATGATTTTTTCCTGTGTTATGTGAAAGCATATAAAACTAACATATACCAAGATTAGTGACGCTACGATGGAAAACAAAAAAGTTTTTTTTACTAGAACTAGTTTTTTGACCGACCGTTTCTATGACAGCTATATGCTATAGTCATCCGATTTTGATAAATTTTTTCAGAATTGAGTGGAAGCATATAAAACTTATAGATACGACGATTGGTGACGCTACGATGGAAAACAAAAAAAGTTTTTCTCACTAAAACTTATTTTCCGACTGATCGTTCCTATGGCAGCTATATGATATAGTCATCCGATCCGGCTGGTTCCGACATATTAGTTGCGTGCAGTAAAAAGAAGACTCTGTGCATTTCTGCTCGATAGCTTTAAAACTGAGGGACTAGTTCGCGTAGAAACAGACAGACAGACAGACGGACAGACGGAATTGAACTCAGCTCGTCGTCCTGATCAAGAATATATATATTTTATGGGGTCGGAAATGAATATTTCTTTGCGTTACAAACTTCTGGGCAAAATTAATATACACTTTTCAAGTGTATAATGAGTCGTCATTGGGTTATGTGAAACTTTGAAATAAGGAAAATTACTGATTCCAAATCCAAAAAAAATTAATAACCGTTAACCGTTACGCAACCGATATTAGATAAATGTTGATTAAATCGTTTGGATTTAAAACTCTGCCTTTAATAATATTGTGGATAAATGAACATAGGTCCACAAAAAATCCTCAAACTTATTAAAAAAAAAAAACTGAAACAATTTATTTGTGAACCATTATTAAATAAACGACCACTGCAGATACCAAAACGATATTTATAGATTTGAAATGGAATCAAAAAACTGAAATTTCTTTGAGATGGTATTCTACCTTTGAACAGCGTTTTATGAGTGTTTTTTAAAAAATTTCTGGAAAGAAAATTATAAGAGCTTTTTCAATTTGGTTTTTTGTTTTGTGTTTTTATTAATTATATTAAAAAAAAAAAAAAAAGTTTGGAATTCGGGGGCTGTTCAAAAAGTTATCGGCCTGCCAATTAAGGTCATAAAAAAAAGGTGTAGTGGTGGTAGCCATGATTCCGGGACTCCAGGTTATCGAAATTGAAAACGGTAAATGAGGTTATGATCAGAATTGATGTAATTCTGGCCCGTACCTCAATCATAATTTTTAATATTTTTTTGAAAAACTGGCGGCCATTTAAAATTTTGTTTATATTTAAAGTTTTTCTTTTGGAGTTTAGTGTAAAAAAAAAGAAAAAAAAATGTTTTTCCTCATGATTGAGGTTCGGGCCAGAATTACAGCAATTCTGCGTCGATTGCAACATGGCTGAGCAAAATCGGTTCAGTAGAGCTGGCCCAATCTTGGCTACCAGGTCAAAAAACGTGGTTTCGAGAAAATCGCGGTTAAAGTTTTGAGCAACATTGAAAATACTCACGTTAGCAAGAACCTTGCTCCACTAAAATGGATATATCTGCTAAACTATTTCAAATATTTAAAATATTGAAAATGGTTTAAAGGGGATGAAAGGGGAATGTCCAAGTTATAATAATAAGGCAAAAAAAAAAAAGAATTTAAAAAAATTTTTTTCAAAGGTAGAAGACCCCCTTAAGGAAGGTCATTGGCGAAATGTATTGAATACTGTTCCAAATATGGATTTTCCAATAGAGTAAAACATACAATCATTTCACATATAATTAACGTAAGCTTTTGATTCCAAATTCCTTTTTCCGTTTAGGTAATAAGATTTTATAGTTGATTAAAAATAATAAGTTTTAGTTATACAAAATTATAGTTAATTCTGCTCCCGACAAGGCCGATTCGACTTTTTGATACAAACATATCTTTGCATTTACTGTATCTCCTAATAATCATTTGTATATGCAAACTAATAAAAATTAACTCTATTATCTTTCATTCTGTTTTTTTTCCAGTTCGATCGATCATCTCAACTACCTCGCAGAATTTTGCACCGAAATGCCAAAAATGGATCAATTTATTTCACAAGCGAAACATCTTCGGAATGCTTATGCCGTAATTTTATTGCTTAACATTAATATTATTTTATTAGTCACTAAACGTAATTAGTGTTAAACAGCAAGACTGTTAAATTAAGTCACGCACTTTAATTTAATTATTTAACTTTTCACCTTGACTTTGAGATGTAATTAAAATTTTTACTTTTGAAATTTTCGTCTCCTCTTCCCAAAAAAAAAGAAGAAGAAAGAATCTTTATGTTTTGTTTGCGCGAAGGTGCTCTCGACGCGTTGACGATCAAGTGCCGACTGGATGGTCCGCAAGCGTGGCCAAAGTGTCTGGGGCAGGGTTTCAGATGGCGCTCCACACATGTGAGAGCCAATGAATTGATTTCTCATTCTCTGCCTTCTGCGGTCAACATTGAATTGCTGGATACACTGCACTGCGCGTAGTTGGTGAAGAATGTGCGGGGCCTTTGGAATATTACCGCATCAAAGGCAGAGGCCGTAAATTAATTAAGAGCGTTTGATTTGTCGTCATGAACTTGTTATATTATTGGCGAACTGTGCAGCTGGAACAAGATCTTATGCAACGCCCCAACAAATGAAACATCCGAGTCGAGCCCCATTCAAGTTGAGGGCCAAGAGCACATTTTCTATTTCTCTCAGTGCGATTTGCAGGCCTTTTGTCGGCCTCCTGCCAAACCACCAGCTGATTCGGTTGGCTCATAAAAACAGCTGACTCCAATTAGCCACATGGCACCGGCATCTTCTCACACACACACACGCACTCTCAAACAGTTAAAAATCAAGTCACAGATTTATCAGGCAGCCCAAGATGCTTAATAAGTTTAACGAGCGAGATAAAAGATGGGGAGAACATAAGCTTCTTGTGCGGCACACACATGGAGTTAAGTTTGAGATTTAGTTGTGAATTGAATGCACACCTATCTGTTGGTAAGCGCCACATTCGCTTAAAGGGCCAAATGTATTTCATAGATTCACTTATTCAATTTCTGGATTTCTGCGCTAATGATTAGGATTGCAGATCTTTTTTCCCGCAAGTTTCGAAAATAAACGCAGTACTGTTTAGCCAACTTATTTTCTAGAAATCAGTTAGCTTACCAAATAGCTCCTAAAGGACCGATCGTTTCTGAGAAGGTATTTATTAAACGATAAACTTTGTTGTTCAACTTTTGACAGGGCATAAAATCTTCTAAAAAGTTGAAGCTAGCTTCGATCACATACACTTTGCATCGCATTAAACATATTTGTTTATAAGTTGTATTTGCCAAGCCTTTTGTGTTCGTGTCAAAGTTCAATTAATTCAATTAAATTATTGTATTTTATTTCATTGGGTGTAGAGTCTGCGTGCTAAGCTGGTATCACATACTTCACACATGAATTGGATGCGTAAACCAGTTCACATATATTTTATATATATTTATCTCTTAGCCGGGCTGACTGACAGATCAGCCCACAGCCCAATCCGCTTCGCCTAGATAGAAAAATTTCGTTAAGGCTGGAATGACACTTTCCGTTTTTAGAGACAATTATTGTCACAATTTTTTGTTGATAGACAAAAGTTGTTGGTTTGTGGTGTCTCAGTCTCATCAAAGCCATTTTGCTTCCCCTTAAAGCATACTCTGACTACGCTGATCCACAATGCCCACCAAAACGAAAACGAAGGAAAAATCAAAATATTTTCTAATAAACTCAAATTTGACTGATAATACTTTTACTCAATTGCTCACAACTTCGGTATTTATCCATTGTTTCATTTATTAATTTTTTCAGTGTAGACTTGTATTGTCTGCACGCAGATTAAGTTTGCTTCAAATTGTTGGCCAAGAGTCAACTAACTAAGTTCTCAATGATGATAAGGCGAAACTTGACTGGAAAAGAATTCCGGACAGGTCGTACTAATGCAGAGAAGGGTGAATTTTAACATTAAACCCTAATTTAATTATTTGTCAAAAAATATGCGTACTTTAAAAATGTCGATTAAACCAGTTTCCAGTTCTGATTGAACTGAACTGAACCACTCCTTATTTCCAAACGGTTTGCATTCCCGGTTTTGAGGAATAATTTCAATTAAATTTAAGTTGAGAAGTAATTTTATATCTGCTCAGAAAAAATATTCTTTGCTGTTGGTAGATAATGAACCCTCCCACTAACCGGCCTACATGATTTTGAAAACAAAAAAGTGAAATTACTGCCAAAAATACAGCGGCAATCATTCAAGGTGCGATTTTGTTGTTTAAGTCTCGTTATTTTAATACTACATACAACAACATTTCAATGACTGAATTTTAGAAGTAATTCACTATAAAATACGCTACAAAAATTATATTTCTTTAATCCGAATTATTAAACAAGTTCTCGAAGCAATTATGCGTAACGATCGCTTCTTCAACACAGATTGATGACTTAGTATCTGTAAAATATCAGACTGTTGATTTGGCTACTGACGCAGGATTGGAAAACTGCACGATAGCCACCTACAACAAAATTCATATAATATAAACTTTTCTTTGCGCTAAAACTAGTTTACAAAAATTTCATTGAAATGTATGAATAATTTTGATTCACTTAAGGGGGTCTTCTACCTTTGAAAATTGATTTTTTCGATTTTTTTGTTTTGCATTATTATTTTAGCTTGGACATTCCTCTTTCATCCCCTTTAAACCATTTTTAAATATTCGTTTAGTTTAGCAGATATATCAATTTTAGTGGAGCAATGTTCTTAATAAAGTGAGTATTTTTTACGATGCTCAAAACTTTAAGTGCGTTTTTCTTGAAACCACGTTTTTTGACCTGGTAGCCATGATAGCGTCAGTTCTACTTTACCGATTTTGATCAGTCATTTTGCAATCGACGCAGAATTGATGTAATTCCGGACCGTACTTCAATCAAGAGGAAAAACAATTTTTAAATATTTTTGTACACTAAACTACAAAGAAACTTGAAAAATCGAATTATTTTTTTTAAAATTGCCGCCAATTTTTAAAAAAATTATTGAAAAATATGATTGAGGTACGGGCCAGAATTACATTAATTCTGATCATAACTTTATTTACCGTTTCCATTTTCGACCACCTGGAGTCCCGGAATCATGGCTACCACCTCAACACCTTATTTTTTTGAGACCTTAATTGGCAGGCCGATAACTTGTTGAACAGCCCTCGAATTGCAAAATTTTTGTTTAATTAATAAATAACACAAAACAAAAAATCAAATTGAAAAAGCTTTTATTGTTTTCTTTCCAGAATTTTATTTAAAAACACTCATAAAACCCTGTTTAAAGGTAGAAGACCCCCTTAATGGCGTTTCAGTTAACGACCATACTTTTCGGTCCCAGTTACGGCCCTTAAGCGAGGTATGGGTGTATTTGGGGCATATTTGTACGTTGGCGAAACATCTCATCACCAGTGGTAAGGAAAATACCTAATACCCACGACTCAATTGCTACCAACCGAACATGTTGATAAATAATTTATATACACACATCTGATCAATTTTCATTATTATCTATACAACTATATCGTTACATATATATCAAGGTGAATGTATGTTTGTATGTATGTATGTATGTTTCTTATAGGCGTCTAAACCACTGAACCGATCTTAATGAAATTTTGCACGGTAAGAGTAATCAGGATAGAATCATAGGCTATGATGTCTCAAGTCTGTGAACCGGTTGAAAAGCGGTTTCAGCCGGTTCAAAACAGGTCTAGAGCCATATCTCTGAAAACCCTGAACCGATCTTTATGAAATCTTCACAGTATGTTTATGTCGATCAGGAAAGAGTCACAGGCTATGTCCCAAGTCAGTGAGTAGGTTCGACACCGGCTTAAAAGTGGTTCAGAGCCATATCTCTGAAATTAATGATTGATTAAATGGAAACAGAAATCTCACTGCTTCAGGAACCGACTCAAAGGTGCTTCAAAGTCATATCCTAGAAAATATTGAAGCCATTTACCTGAAAATTTGATGTGTATGCAAGTTATATTAAGATAGATATTTCAGCTATGTACTTGAAATTTGGTGTGTGTGTAGACATTTTACTAGTTCAAGACCTGTTCCGAACCCGCCGAACCGTTTCAAAAGTGGTTCAGAGCCATATCAGAGGAATTATTTAAGCTGCAAACTTGAAACCTTCGATTATATGGAGTTTTTCTAGGGTAAAAAAGGTGTTGCGTTCCAATTTGTGGAAAGTGATTCACAACCTGTTTAACTTGTTTACAAACTCACCCAATTTTATTGTAATTTTCTGAAAGAAAAATATCAACACAATAGGTTAAAAAGTCGAAATCTATATTTATTATAAAATTATTGTTTAGATGCAAGCTTAGCATAATGAAATAGTTCTTTGTTGGGTTTTTTGGTATCGGAAACTATTCCGGGGGCGTGTTATCATGAATCCATTCAGCAAAATGAGCCACTGATGTGTAGACACTTGGTATACGTAATCCACCGCAATTGTCAGATCCAAATGACATGATGCCAATCTGTATGAAAGTTACAATTGAGAATTAACGAATTAAAACTGTGCAGACTCAAACTACCTGCGAAAAGATGCCATTCTCCTGAACGAACAGGGGCGCACCCCCGAAACCCTGGCACACATCTTTGCCCTCACCGCCGGCGCACATCCATTGACCCTCAATCGAGTTGGGCGACTCCAGGGCACCCGTGGCACCATAGTTACGCAAGCACAAATCCCAACTGGTCAGCGGTACATCCAGATGCGACATTTCCGGTTGCCGTGCGCTCGATGTGGACATCTTGCCCCAGCCGGCAATAGTCGCCCGCTTGCCCACCACCAAGTTGGCGCGTGTCTTTTGCAAACAGATCGGCTGGGTGGCCACTGCAGGAACAGAAGAAGTAAATCAATCACAGTGAGGAATCGCAAGTTCACGTCCGCCCTTTAAACATTATAAAGCCATAAGAATAATAACTACAAGCCAGTTGGCTCGTTGGCCACAATTTGGTTAACGCCCCCCTTTTCCAGTTTGGGTAATGTGTTGTTTACGACCTAACCACATTGTGATAAGCAATCGAAGACAGTCTCCGGTGTCTGGTAATGACCCTTATTTGTTCTGGCCCCATGCTGAGTGCCGCGTAATAGTATTTTACGCTTTAAAATTCAATTTAAAATCACCAAGTCGCCTGATAAGACAATCTGCAGCACGTTTAGGCAATTTTCTGTCGATCTCTGGGAGCAAAGCCAATGCCAAGCTACTGGCTGAGAGGAAAAAGGATGTTGAAAATATATTTAATATTTCAAGTGATCAGATTAAGAAGCGCACAAATCACCCGGTGGTCTTCATTGCTTGAATATTTGTACAACAATTTTTTATATGGGAATGTCATCCAGTATACGTAATATTACAATCGTACGCACATTTTGGTACATTGCTTGCAATCCAAGTGATTTATTTTTTACTAATGCAACTTAAGAGTTGTTTGAAGATTTCTTTTAAATCAGTGAATAACATGTTATCAACGAAATAATGCTTGCTTAAAGTGCTGTTCCTATGGTTCACAAAAATAAAGTTTTTTCGAAATCATCATACATCATAAATAAAATTTATATGGAAAAAGAATAGCGGAGGATGATTATTCAAGGATTTTATAATAGTCTTTGTGGGATCCATAGAGTGCTTTGTTTGTCCAAAACGTTGGATTTCATTTTTTCCTACCTTATAGCGCATAAAAAGTAAAATTTGATGAAAATATATTCAAAAAGTTTCAAGTCAATCGGAATAACCGGGAAATGCTTTGATTGGGCTTTTCTTAAAACATGATTTATGAGGTCTTTGAACACGATTACTCAAAAACAACATGAACCGATCTCCTCAAATGTTAAACGCTTCTTCAAGATGGGATAAGCTAGTGATAAAACGTAGCTTTCGTTTTCAGAATGTAATTTGTGGTAGTTTGTGTGACTAAAATCGAATATTTTTGTTAACAGTTCTGACGAAAATTCAAATTTATTTTGAGTTTAATCTCTTCGTTTAATAACGAGCTATACTCACCTACTAACAGATTCAATTTGGTAAACTGATTTTAGTTGATATTAACACATAGTAAAATATGCAAGCTGTAAAAAAAAATTCTTTCAGACACGAAAATAAAAATTTTTACAAATGGAATAAATTATTTTTTACATGTAACTAACACGAGCATTTTTGACACGACTGTTCTTTACAGGCGTCAAGAAGGCAGCTCAAATAATTGACATGCCTGTAAAAAACAAACGTGTCAAAAATGCTCGTGTTAGTTACATGAAAAAAATCATTTTTTCCATATGTCAAATTTTGAATTTTCATGTCTGAAAATAATTATTTTTTTTCATTGATGTTATTTATCAAGGCGCGAAAATAATTTTTCTGCATTTTACAAACCCTGCTGAAAACCTATATAACGCTTTAAAAACCACAAAATTAGTTAATTAAGTAGTTGGTGGAGGCACGAAGCACCTAAGCTTAGTGAAAAAATGTTTATAGCCTTCTGAAATTGTAATTTTTTTACCAACATTTTTTTTTGAGTATATGAACTTTTGGGCTGATGTTGGTACTGAGGATGGTCGGAAAGGGTACATATAGGCATTTCCACAAAAAGGTGACCGAAAAATAATCTATTAGAAATGAATTCAAATTAGGGATTAATACCGTAACCGTTAAACAAAATTTCAAGCCACATACCGGTAACGAAAGCGGAACGGAAATAAAAAATTTTTTATAACCTAAAACCGTTAACCGTTATAATAGAAACCGAAATATTATTTTAAATATATATTTCATCAGTGCATTTTCTCTTTTCGATTTACAGCTCTAAGACTCATTGAGCAATTCCGCTCTTTTCGCAAAACCTTAGCTACAATTAAAATTGATTTTATTTGCGTAGAATAAATTAAGAAAAATTATATTTACTAACAAATTGCCAAATGAAATTTAAGTAACGTCACGTCAGACGTTAAAGATAATAAAAACAGAACGAGAAATGATTCTTATATTTGGTAAATTGGAAAATAAACTTATATTATTCTAAAAACTAGTGAAACAAGTTTCATACATAAAGAGTTTCTCAAATCGCGGAGTTTTGCAATTTTGTAATCCGAGTGAAAAGCCACTTTCGTTTTAAGTAACGTCACGTCAGGGCATATTTTTACTTATATCTTTGAATCCTCTGGGTCTTGTAATTTTTTTTTTTAAATAATGTGCTATTACTACCTTATTACTACCTAAATATACAAAAAAAATTAAAAAACTTGTCTCTTTTATTTTTTTTTTTTAAATATTTTATCGTACGAATGTCAAGTCACATCAGAAAAGAAATGCCCATATTTTAAAAAACGTTATTTCATGTGACATATTCTTCTCTAGGTACCGTATCGGAACCGATAACCGAAATAGAACCTTTAACCGAAATTCTCAGTTCGGTACGTACCGGAACCGGATCCGATATTCATTTCGGGATTAATCCTTGAATCAAACTTTATGTTTTTAAAGAATTTACAGCTTAACTCGGTTGCCATGGGAAGAAAACTCTACTGAAAATTGGATTTTATGTCTTTCTCGTTTTGTTAAATTTTAATAAAATTTTCTCATAATTATTTAGTTCATAAGTATTTCATTTACCATTTGGACAAGATGTAGGGGGAGCCAGTGCTCCTCCCCCCTGGCTACGCTCTTGAGTTTCTGTTAAAATGTTGTCTGGGAGGGAAAATTGATAAAAATGCGATTCAAGTCATCTACAAAAGCTTTAAAGCAGCGTTTCTCAACAAGAGCGAGGCAAAAAATGTACTTCGGCTCTGCTTTACTTCATCTAACTCTGGCCAGCGACTGAAAAGGCAAAGGCCTTAGCATGCGTTCGGCTGTGTCTATGTAAAATGCCGAATGTGCTACGGGTGACCAACGCTGCTTTTAGGTCTCTAATTTCGCCGTTTGACCACAGTTTTTAATGAGAGACGCCTTAAACGACGATTTATATAATTATGGCCAACTTTATCTAATTTAAGTAAATCGAATTTTAGGCATCTAAAATTATTCTGCCTTCTGCTTAATATCCATAGTTGGATAACATAATGCTTTGCTGGACCCCAATGTACCCACTTTGATCATTCGATCCAAAGTTCACGCCTATTGAACTGTGGCTAAAAATCAAATCCGATTTGTTTATAGATAGCTAAGTGCGTTCAGATCATTACCTGCTACAGTAAACACGCATCGCATATTGAAATCGACGCCCAATTAAATGGGAAGTGCAACCCCTAGCCTCAAATTAGCGACATGCGAGACATGGAGAAGAGCAGTTGACATTTGTGAACTTGGCAGAGAGTCGAAAATATCACAGAGTAAAACGATTTTTAATTAACGTTGACACTGCCAAGCGTAACCTTCCTCAGAACTCTACCCCCCGCACCCCACGCAGCACGCTTACCCGAGTAATTGAGCGGTGTTTTGAGCACCAACAGCGCAATGTCATGATGATATTGGCCTTGCTTGTAGTCCGGGTGTACGATCACATGGCTGATGGCATGATTCACCGATCGTGGGGCACAGAAACCAGTGTTGGCGCAGTCCGGATCACTGGAGGTGTCGTACTCACCAACACGCACGGATGAGCTGCGTGGGGGAGAGAAAGCTTCGATGAACTCTGAAGATAAGATGACAAAATGTTGATCCACTTACAGTCGGTGGCCCTCAGCCTTGGCCAGGGCACAGTGGGCAGCGGTGAGAATGACACGGCGTGCGATAACTGCACCGGCACAGGGATAGGCGAATGCTCCCGTATTGACATCTAGAAGGAACAGTGAGATTTTGTACCAATTTTTTCCAAATCCCTTTTTACTTACGTTTAAATCCTATGCGTGCCACAAATGGATATGAACCGAGTCCCTTATAGAAATGTCCCTGCACCAGAGACTTGCCGCATACCTGATTCTTTTCCAATGGACTGCTCGGACAGCAAACATAAGGCATCTCCTCCCCGCCGCCACAATAGAGTGACTTATCCCCGTAAAAGCAACTCTTGGCCACCTCATAAATTAAGGCCGTACAATCATGCAGGGGCGTACATTCCGTGCCCACGGAACATTCCGTCTGACTGTTCTCATAATAAGAACGAGCCGCTAGAGAATGGCCCGTAGGCAGACTGGCATTGGATGCTGGACCTTTGTTCGGATTCAGTTGGGCATAGGTTCCTGGTATAATTAACTTTTCTAAGGGCAGGAGATTCGAAAACTCAAAGTTAGCAATTATTATGTTGGAAAGGGTAAATTTTACAAACAAAGAACTTTCTCAAAAAATATCTGACAAGCACAGAAGAATGTGTGGAATGCATAAAATGGTGAACTATCCTGTGAGTAAAAAAATTGTGCACTCTAAAGAACTGTGGAAATGTTACTAATGAACTATGTGCCCTGAAATGGACTATTTTTTATTACCTAGTAGGTACAATAATACCTACAATTTATGATATATTTTGCTAAGAAGGTAATTCCAATTTCGATTTGATTTAAAAACTTTTTGATCAATGGGCTTATCAATTAAGTAAACTAGAGTTCACCCAAACCAGGACCATCAAAATTTTCTAAAAATGACTAAAAAAATATTGATCTGTTAGAATTTAGTCTAGAATTTAGGCGTGTTCCTAATTACTTTAAGGTAATGTGGGATATCGCGCACTGGGTGAAATGGGATATCTACCGGAATGAAATTCAACTTTTTTAAGTTTATAAAATCTCAAATTTTTGATGGACTTTCGATTTTGAATAATCACCTATAAACACTTTTAGATGGTAATATATCTATAAAAGTGGGTGTGCAAGCAAACGATCGGGATTTTGAAATATCCCTTATAATTAAGGGGCAAACCTAGTGTGAAATTTAAAAAGAATCGATTTTTTTATATTTCGATAGATTACACCTTTAATAATAACTTACTAAAATTTTAAAATTGATATCTCAAATAGTTTTTGAGTTATAGCCATTTAAAGAGAAGCCGCTCGGTAGCTAGAGAGTTTCATTAGCGTTTTTAAACGCGTTTTTTTCGAATTTGCTGGAACGGAACAGGTTCAGGTTCAATTATTTTTCCACAAGAGGTTTGGATCTCTTTTCGGTTCAACGAAAAAGAAAGGTCAGAATTCCTGTTCAATATAAGGTCCTTATCAAAATTATCTAGAAATCGGTATATTTAAGAATACGTATTAAGTTCTATTACTTACATTAATTTTTTGGCTACCTCGAAAAAATTTAAATTTTTAAATATAAAAAAAATTTTACTTGTACCGGTACGTACCGAAATATAAATCTGAGTACCGTATCGGAACCGACAACCGAATTAAACTGAAAACCGAAATAGATCCTTTAACCGAAATTCTCATTTCGTACCGGAACCGATATTCGCTTCGGGATAAATTCCTGATCAAAATTATAAGACACTTTTTGTTTAAGTACTCAAAAACATATTTTGTCTGAAGGTAATTACTTTAACTATAAAAAAATTTAATTTAGATGTTTATTGTAGATCCTAAGCAGCGATGATTAAAAATTCGCACAGCTTCATCAATAATTCTATGTCCATTTCCTCAAAAATCTATTGCATTTGTCAAAAAATGATTTAAATTTGCTAATTTCACACTGCAAAAGTACTACTTAACAGTATCTTTCCATATCCTACCAAATTCGCCTGCCTCCGTCCGTACGCAGGCCAATATGTTGCAAATGATGAATATTCCATAAAATGATCTCATATTTTGTTCTTTAAAACACTTGCACACAAATTTCCCGAATATTACATAAAAGAGAGTACTTTCGTTTATATATGGTATTATATTTTCCGTTTGCTTTATTACCAACCGTGCACGTTAACCAAACCTTTTTAACTAAACGACGCGATATGGGACCTGGCCACAAAAAGATCGCGCCGCCAAATGAAAATGAAATTATACGTGGATACATATGTATGTATGTATCAGCTCGAACTACTGGTCTGTGGTTATTAACTGATTTTTATGACAGTTTGGTCTCAATTCGCGACCATTTCCAGGTTGTCGTTTGTTCACTTTTTTTTATGTAGATTGTTTTTGTTTAATGGCTTTTGATAGCAGAGCACGCAGATGCGTTTCTGTGGGTCTATGTATACCCGCTACATTTGTTATTAGTCACTTTGTTGCAAGCTGTTTTTTATGTACAATATTATTATTATTTTTAACTTAGAATGTGGTTGGGCATTTAGGTAAAAGCGGTTTCCGAGCGGGCAGGTCTATAAATGGCTGACATGATACGCTTCAAATGTGGCAAATGATGCGAGTTTAACATTTTTTTTGCAACGATGCGAGTGATGCGAGTTTAACATTTTTTTGCAACGACCAAAATGAAGAAGTGTTGAATTATTTTCATTAGGTACTTAAAACATCGATGATATGAATTCGCTTTGATAATACATTTAGGATTAGAAGGGGTTCATAATATTTTAAATGCATAGCTATAACTTCTTGGATGAAAGATAATTCTTTAAAAAATTATCTCGAAGTATACCCCTTCTTTTAATATCATTTTTGTTTTTTTTTTTAGTACATTTAGGATGTCTTAAGCAAAAGATAATTAAAACATGGTTTTCGCAACTAAAGACTTTTCAATGTATCAGTTTTTGGTCGACTAACTTTTTCGTGTTCGAATCAGAGATGCAAATGGGACTCATCGAGTATAAGGAAATATTTAATCGAATTTTAAACAGGGTGGCTGATGAATGATGCTACATTAATAAACTTAAGTAACCTTTTTGTTTAATTCATAGAAATGCAAAGTATCTTCACGACGTATTTATTAAAACATATAAAAATCAGTCAGTGAAATAAAAAAAATAGAAGGCTAACATCGGCTACGCCGATACCATTGGCGCTACCATTGATAACAAAAAAGTTTTTCTCACTAGAATTAGTTTTTAGACCGATCGTTCCTATGGCAGCTAAATGGTATAGTAATCCGATTTTGATAGATTTTTCCAGAATTGTGTGGAAGCATATAAAAATGATATATACCACGATTGGTGACGCTACGATGGAAACCAAAAAAGTTTTTCTCATTAGAACTAGTTTTTGGACCGATCGTTCCTATGGCAGCTATATGATATAGTCATCCGATTCCGACAAATGTGCAGCGTATTTGTATTTAAAGACTTTTTCCAAAGTTTGATCAAGATAGCTTCAAAACTGAGGGAGGAGATAGCATAGAAACAGACGGACAGACGGACGGACAGACGGAAATGATCTCAGCTCGTCATGCTGATCAAGAATATATATACTTTATGTGGTCGGAAATGCTTCCTTCTATGCGTTACAAACATCGTGACAATTTTAATGTACCCTCTGCAAGGGTATAAAAAAAAGAAGTAACCGATTACCGACACAGGTTAAAAGCTATTTCTTTTTTTTTGGGAGCAGCATTAATCACACAAAAATATATTTTTGATCAGAATCATTGGCTATCCGATTTAGCTCTGTCCGTTCGTCCGTCTCTCCAAATGAAAACCAAGATGTCAGAGACTATAATAGCTAATGTAATTATATTTGGTATTTAGAGTCGAATTGCCTATTGTCAACCAAGTCAAATTTTTTAATTTTGGGGCAAAAAATGTCGGTAATAATCGCACGGTACCTGTACCTTGCTCCATTGACTGACTAATATTTTTCAGAAGAGTGTTTTTTAGATTTTATTGACATTGCTTAGAATGTTTCATACTTTTTTTGCGGTTAGGGCTCGGTGTGATTTGTTTCTCGAAAATGTTTGATTACATTTTTGCCCACCTTATAGCGCATAAAAAGTAAGTTTCAATCAAAGCTTTTTATTTTCTCGATATCGTAAATAAAAACCTATTTTCCTTACTTATGGTATGTAAGTAGTTGCCTTCCAAAAAAGTTTTATACATATTTTTACATTATATCACAATAATTCATATAAATAGAATATTTTTTGAGCTGTTCAAAATGAGTATCAAAGCAATGCCAAAGTGTTTTTATTTGTATTATGTTTTGTGACAAAATTAATTTTTTATCGACTGAGTACTGGTCTTAAGGGGTTACATAGGTTTTAAAATATAATATACATTAATATAATATATGATACGAATTTATTACCAAATAATAATATCCTGGAATAAGAATCCAGGAGATAGGTTTTTATACACTTGAAAAGTGTATATTAATTTTGCCCAGAAGTTTGTAACGCATAGAAATATTCATTTCCGACCCCATAAACTATATATATTCTTGATCAGGACGACCTGCTGAGTTCATTTCCGCTTGTCCGTCCGTCCGTCTGTCCGTCTGTCTGTTCGTCTGTCTGTCCGTCTGTCCGTCTTTCTGTCTGTCTGTCTGTTTCTACGCGAACTAGTCTCTCAGTTTTATAGCTATCGAGCTGAAATTTTGTACAGAGTCTTCTTTTTGCTGCACGCAACTAATATGTCGGAACCGGCCGGATCGGATGACTATATCTTATAGCTGCCATAGGAACGATCGGTCAAAAAATAAGTCTTAGTGAGAAAAACTTTTTATTTTCCATTGTAGCGTCACCAATATTGGTATATATTAGTTATAGATGATTTTACATATGTGTGAAAAAATTGATCAAAATCGGATGAATATAGCATATAGCTGCCATATAAACGGTAAGTCGAAAAACTAGTTCTAGTGGGAAAAACTTTTTTATTTTTCATCGTAGCGTCACCAATCTTGGTATATATTAGTTTTATATGTGTCAACACAATTCTGGACGATTTTATCAAAATCGGATGACTATACAATATAGCTGCCATAGGACCGATCGGTCGAAAAATGTGTTTTACTAAGAAAATTTTTTTTATGGTATCAAATTTTTTTATCAATGTTTTAGAAATTTTAAATATCTGATATTTATATCCTTTATATATTTTACCGGTTAAATCAGTTGGAGAAAAGTTTTTCAAGTGTATTAAAACTTCGGCACAGTCGAAGTAAGCATTGCCTTCTCGTTTTTTTTTTGATTTGGATTTTCAATATATTTTCATTTAATAATTTTTCGTTAAAATTTCTGCATTCTTGCTAAATTGGTGTACAAATGGAAGAGTATTGACTGAAAAATGAAATTTCTGGCTCAGTGCATAAAGGGGAAAAACGAAACCAAAAACAGAATTTTTATTTAGTTCCTAGAATTTTAGAACCTTAAAACTTTGAGCTGAAAAGAGGTACTCGGAAATAAGAGAACGAAATTTAATATGTATAATTAATATCGTTATAATTACAATAATTGTTGTACCAACAGCATTATAAATTTCATTATAAATGTACTTACATTTTACTGGTACAATTCCCTTTCAGCTGCCCTAAACTTTCTTCCATTCGTTTATGGGTTATTATTTAAGTGAGTTTTGGTTGATTTTTTTTTGTTTTGTTTATTGTTTTGAGGTAATAATAAAATATGTTGAATGTGATCATTTAGATTTGATAAGCACGCGCGCATTTCACTGGACAGAGACCCAGTTCCAGTTTTTTAAGCAGGAAAACAAGCGCGACAAATGAACATTAAATTGTTGAAAATGTATGAACGTTTGTATGTGTGTGTATGTACATATTTATGTATGCTAAATCGTTTTGTAATTTTTATGTTTAATGGTCACTTTTACCAGGGAAATTCACTTTCCAAAAATGTTTGCTTTTTTTTTGTCGTTTTACAAAATGAAGAAGCGGCTAATTCCATAACATTAAAATCAATCACAGCTGCAGTTGCTGCGCTCTTCCTCCTTATGATCCGCTCGTAGCTCAGCCAGGGTACAGCGCACAGCATCCTCGAAATAATCACAGCGAGCGGACAAAAGTTGTTCACTGGAGCTGCGACTTATCGCACTGCGACCGGAATCATTGGAGTTGCTGGGCTCTTCTTCCTTATGATCCGCTCGTAGCTCGGCCAGGGTACAGCGCACAGCATCCTCGAAATAATCACAGCGAGCGGACAAAAGTTGTTCACTGGAATCATTGGAGTTGCTGGGCTCTTCGTCCTTATGATCCGCTCGTAGCTCAGCCAGGGTACAGCGCACAGCATCTTCGAAATAATCACAGCGATCGGACAAAAGTTGTTCACTGGAGCTGCGACTTATCGCACTGCGACCGGAATCATTGGAGACAAAACTGAAGCCGCTTAGGCTGCCCGCCTCGCTGCTGGATGCATTATTTTCCATGGAGGTGCTACTGTGAGCTCCCGGTACATCTGGCTGCTCTTGCATGGGCAGGGGATAATTGGGCAACACCTGACGGAAGACATCGTAACGGTCGCGTAGCTGTACATCCACCTCTTCGCTGCGACGCTCCTCCGCCTGCAGTGAGTGCAGCAGGGAGTACATGAAAACGCGATTGGATATATGACATTCGGGCAGTAGACTTCGATCTACAAACTGATTGGGACACATGCTGCTGCTGCCGTTGTTGCTGTGAGTGTAATTTTATTGGATTAAAAGGGGTGGGCGGGCGATCGCCTATCTTCAACCGATTTCTCTGAGTTTTCAGTTACACTAATTTTGTTCTGGCCGAATTGAAAAATTTTCATACTACAAGTCACAATTATCAGTTGTCAACATTAACTAGGCCAACTATGTTTTTAATGAATTGCATAATTAAAAACAATGCCGTTAAACATTAAACAAAAGCTAAAGACGGAAGTTAAGCCATTATAAAATTTATGCGTGCATTTGTATGTAGTGCAAAAAATAATCCATTCTCATATTTAAGTACCGTTATATGGCTCATACAAAATGATTTTATATGCCATTATCGTGCCTAAATGGTCAGTAAATTGTTTAAATTTTTTAATGACATGAATAAAAGCCAAAATCATTTTTATACACTTAAAAAAGTGTTTATTAATTTTTACCAGAAGTTGGCAACGCATAGAATAAACTAGAGAATAAACTAGATCCCGAATTTCGTAGTAACTAAAGCTTAAGAAATATTTTTTTGTATGAAATTACATGAGAATTCTTTAATTTTGTTATAATTTACTTATCTCGTAACATTGCGAGTGCTGTATTGTCAAAAGAGGCACATAGATAGCTTAAAGTCGTACAAGTTGGAAAGCACTTGAGGAAAATCATGAATGAAAAGTTTGAATAACAATTGACCGAGATGACTGATGTTGGAAGAAATACACACTCATCTTCATATTTTTGAAATCTAGATAGAAATTAAGAAGTATGTTGCCCAAATGTATATTGCTTAAACGCGGCCTTAAAGTGGGCAACATACTTTTCCTTAATATTCACCAAGATTTTTAAAAACATGAAGATGAAAAAACGGCCCTAAGCAACATTATCATTCAGCGAGTCAAAGGTGGGAAATTTTATAAGTTAATAAAAGAAAATTTTGCTATCTCAGGCTCAGTTAAAATAAGTTTTCGAATCCTAGGTGAATATACATACATATAAGAAAATAATGAAACATATATTGCATCAAATAACCTCAAAATGTAAAATGTTTAACATTCTTGTAAGATTAAGGATAAACCTTTAGAGTTCCTTATATCTAAGAATTCTCGTTTTGATTACTATAAAAAAAAAACTAAACTAAAAAAGCCCTTAAAATCGAAATTTAAATAAAAATTAATAATGTATTTATATATTTACCTTTATTTACAAACAGTTTCTTATGTTGGGTAAAAAGATAATTGATCCCTTGTGTTCTACAAATCGGTTCTGATCTGAAAACGACCAAAATGCCTAAAGATTTGTATGGATTTTAAGACGGAGTCGCTTTAAGAATAACTTGTTTTTATCAAACTCAGTAATAATAACTTTCCTGTATGATAATGCGCTTCTGACGCTTCTTCCACTTAATATCGAAATTATTTCATCTTGAGTGAGTATCTAGCTTGTACATTTAAAGCAGGGTGTCAAACCGGAACCCGAACCGGAACCTTATACCGAAAAGAACCGATTAAAACTCAGAACCAGAACCGTAACCGGAACCGTTATTTTTTATTTTTTGAATACCGGTATTTCGGAACCTTTATTTTAGGAACCGAAATGACCGAAAGAACCGAATTATTGTACCGGTACAGTTTCGGTTCTGAGTTATTTTTTGTTATTTCGATTTTATTGCTTTTATCAGGGATTTCCTCAGGGTAAAGCGCTTTATAAATTAAGAAAATATACCGAACTCTTCGGTTAGGATAGCAAAATCATATAAATGTAAGGTTAAGGGACCAATTGGTATATCAAAAAAATGTTAAATCAAAATAACAATTTCATCTTAGTTTTTGCATCTATTTTGCTTCCATAATTTACAAATATTATTCATTTATCCTTTATTAAACACAGATAATGTAAAAACTAGTTGTGGGATTTTAATTTTGTTTTGCATTTACAAAGGAAACGAATTAATAATTGGACCAAATGGGCTTAACCTTATAGCAGGTTTAAATTGTGAAAGGTAAAATTATCTGCATAACAAAAGTTCGTAAAAAGTTTTTTGCTCTTCCAGTTATACAAGTATTATTATGACATTTGTTTTCCGGGGTAAAGTTTAGTATGTTTAATTTTCCTTTTTTAAACCTACATTCTTATGTATAGGTTCCAACCCGTTCTATTATATATCTTCGGTTGAAGGGATTTTTAAATTATACCGGTACATACCGGTACGTACCGGTATACCGAAATAAAACCCAAGGTACCGATACGGAACCGAATACCGAAATAAACTAGAACCTAAACAGAACCTTTTACCGAAACATTAGTTTCGGTACGTACCAGAACCGGAACCGGAACCGAAATTCGATTCGGTTTGATTCCCTGATTTAAAGGATAGAAAATGTAATTCCGATTATTGGTTCAGATGTTATGACAACTTATGTAAACATATCTTTTTAAAAATACCAAAAAATATAAACTCGCCGATATCTGGAGAACGACTTCCTAGAAAAAATTTTAGTGTTCATTTTTGAACTATGCGTTCCAAAATACATTAAAAAAGTAGGGTTATTTAAAAGGGCTTTTTTTTGTCGACCAGTGTTATTAAAAATCGATTAGTTTCTTAACCCTTTCAGACATTCAGGCGCATAATGAAACTCAAACATATTTCGCCGACAAGTCTTAGGCAAGGCAACCTTTTCTATATCTGCGTAGTCAATATCTTTGAAAGAATATTTAAAATTAAAACAAAATAGCATTATACGTTTTAAGCTGCATTCTGTTGCTCAATTTATTGGGTTCATCTGGCTAAAGGCACGCTTAACGCTATCATTGGAATTTTTTAGGAACTGAACTTTGGAAAGGCTGGTACTAAAAACATGGCTTTCCTTAATTAAACATAGGTAGGAACTTTTTTTCATGATGTTCGCTTATGTAGACATACATTTTAGTACTGAATTTTTAAGGGTTGTACTGAAATCAGGAACTGGTGCTCTTATCATTACCTGATTTATTATTTATTTAATCTCGTCGAATTACCGATTTTGTCTTAGTTACACAAGGTACAATTAATTTTGTAAATTAAAATCAATGGCTAATGTTGAGCCCAACGACTTTTCCATGCATTGCTCGGCCCATTTAAGTTTCTCATCCTGTTGTTGTATTTTATCCAAAGGAGTCCAACTGAGATCATATTCAAGTCTATAGCTGCCCTTATATGTGTGCTCAATGGAATGATTCCATTCCTGTGGTGAGAGCATGCTAAAATAGTCTTGCCCTGTCGGTCTCTGGTAGAGGTGATAAATTTGGCCAGGTTTCTTAGCAAAATTGCATGCAGCATTGTTCAGATCACGATTCACATTCGACTCCCTTAGTATGTCCATAGCTTGGGCTTGCAGCATTTTGATCTGAATGAGTATGGACATAAATTAGTAAATCATTTTCATAAGCATGAGAGAACTTACCTGGTCCATTATGACACCCAGTTTATGGCATGTGGTATGTTGCAACTGCTTATCAGCATTTTGTATTTGCTGGGCCAATGCAATAATGTCGCCCTCATGGTGCATGGACACACGCAAAGGATCCACCTGACATTGGGGATTTCTTTCCACTAATTGCGCTGCAATTTAATTGATTTGAGTTTGAGCTATTTGCATTGCTTTTACTAGGTTACCTTTTTTGATGGCTGTCTGATAAGTTAGCTGATCCATTGTGGCGCACCTTTTCATAAATAAAAGGAATTTGTGTACTGTAATTACACAAATGTAAAAATTTAAAACATGTGTTTGTGTTTACCTTTTTGGCTTGAATTCTATTAATTAGAGATGGGCGACTGGCTGGTTGGTATTTTGGAAAATATATTTTTGTTAAAATATTTTAAAACAATTTGAAAACAATTTTGCTTCTGACTACTACAAAATTACTTAATTTTCTAGTGCAACATTAATTACATAAATATATGAATGAAATCTAATAAACATAAATCCTCACGCAGTCAACTCTAACTGCAACTGCAATCGCTTATCGATAGACCCCTTGTAGCCGTGTGTGTGTCATCGCTTTGGGTGTTATTGTTTTCACTTCAGCAGCTGATTGCTGCAGAATTTATTTGTCACAATTTTAACTGTTTTTCTTTTTAGACATTATGTCTGCCCCTAAAAACGAAATGTATTATAGCCTGTTGGAGTGGTTCAAGACTCTCAATTTGAGTGCCCCTCACGGCAATGCCGAGCAGCTGGCCGATGGCTTGGCAATTTCCCAAGCCTTAAATCAATTTGCTGCCGATTTCTTCACAGATTCGTGGCTAGCCAAGATAAAAGCCAGTGCCGTGGGCAGTAACTGGCGTTTACGCATGAGTAATCTGAAGAAGGTCACCCAATCTCTGTATGATTACTATAACGAGGTGCTCAATTATAGTCTAAGCGATTTCGAGCAGCTTGATTTGCAGCGCATTGCCGAAAAATGCGATCTGGGCGAAATGGAACGTTTATTGCAGCTGGTACTGGGCTGTGCGGTCAACTGTGCCAAAAAGCAATCGTATATCACGGAAATCATGTGCCTGGAGGAGGAGCTGCAGGCCAATATAATGCGGGCACTACAAGAGTTGGAATCGTCGCGTCTGGCCAGCGAGGGTGCCGGGGGTGTGGTTAGCTCTACCCTTAGTGGCAGGCTGGATGCTGGACTGCAAGAGGAACGCGATGTCATGGCCCAGAAGTGTTTTGAGACAGAAAAGAAAATGTTACTACTAATAGATGAAAAAACCAATTTGCAACAGGAGCTGCAGAAAATGCAAAAGGAATTTGCCCGTTTGGAGCAGCACAACTCGTCGGTTATTGGAGACGATGGGGTTAGCTTGGGTCCGGTGCAAACCGGCTCTGTGCGCTACAATGAGCTAAGGCGTCAATTGGATTTGCTTAAGGAGGAACTGCTACAGTCCGAGGGCACACGCGAAGATCTCAAGTTGAAGGCACAGCAACAGGAGTTGGACCTGGTGCATATGCAGCAGCGTATTGATGAACTTATGGTAAGAGAAAGGAAGTAGCTTAATATAATATAACACAGGGCAACAGCCATTTTGCTCTGGCCTTCTCGATGCAAAATTCTGTTCCTGTTCTGTGCCCTGATTCCAAAACTGGTCTCGGTTTTTCTTCATCAGCTCTTGTTTTCAAGAAATCGCGGAAAATCCATTTTGCAGTTTTTTATATTATGGAAAATTATGCCACAAATTTGTAGGTTTATAACTTTTAAGCCATACTACATACATCAATGCAGCCATACATAATCAAGCGAGTCGCATCAGCAAACCCGAAAGTGACTAA
The DNA here is from genome assembly GCA_018904225.1 of Lordiphosa mommai. Classification (NCBI taxonomy): domain Eukaryota; kingdom Metazoa; phylum Arthropoda; class Insecta; order Diptera; family Drosophilidae; genus Lordiphosa; species Lordiphosa mommai. Next base: position 729,074 of record JAEIFT010000050.1, on the reverse strand, counting down.
ATTGGACCTTGAAGATAATTTTTTCTCAATTTATAGCAAATTTTTCAAAATAAACTGTCGTCTACAAACTAGAGCGTAAATCGGAAAACCAAAACAACTATTTCAGCATATAGTCTAACATATCCGCTATTTTTACGAATTTTGTTGCACTTTTATCAGCTTGTTGGACTAAGCTACATCCGTTTTTTCACGAAAAAGTGAATTAAAATTTATGGCAGGACTACTAAATTAATTCTCAAAATATGTATAGGAAATATGAAAAGGCAAATCGTTTTAACATAGCTCTTACATTAATAGTCAAACAAATGTAGATTAAAAAAAATTTTTCCCAAATTCATATTTGCTTAATTTAAACAACCTCGCGAGAATGACATTCAAATTTCATGAAATTGCTAAAAAAAACTGCAAAATGGATTTTCCGCGATTTCTTGAAAACAGAAACAGAGCTCATGGAGAAAAACCGAGACCAGTTTTGGAATCAGGACACACAACAGGAACAGAATTTTACATCGAGAAGGCCAGAGCTCACAAAAGTGGTCATTTTGTTGGCCTGAGTAATCTACATATTTCTTATCACTTAGAAAAGTACTGCTGAAGTGACCACCCTTAAGGATGAAGTTGATGTGCTGCGTGAATCGAATGATAAACTGAAAATATTCGAAGCTCAATTGGATACCTACAAAAAAAAGCTGGAAGATTATAATGACCTGAAAAAGCAAGTGAAAATCTTAGAGGAACGTAGTGCTGACTATGTGCAACAGAATGCCCAATTTGAGGAGGATGCCAAACGTTATGCCAACACCAAGGGCCAAATAGAACTTTTCAAAAAAGAGATACAGGATCTGCACTCCAAGCTGGATAATGAGAGTAGCAAAAATGTCAAATTAGAGTTTGACAACAAGAACTTGGAGAGCTTAAATCTAGCACTGCAACGAGCCAAAGATAGTTTGCTTAAGGAGCGTGACAATCTACGTGAAGCGGTCGATGAGCTTAAATGTGGACAGTTGTCTACGAATTCGGGTTTGACAGGAGGCGGCACCACCATGTCGAGGGAATTACAACCGCCGGCTATGATGGAGAAAATTCAAAGACTTGATGCGGAGAACAAAGCTTTGCGCGAGGGTCAAGGCGGTCAAACGGCATTGGCGGTAAGTGGGCAAAGTGAGAGTTTGACTAAATGTTCATTTATATTTCTCTAAAGCAACTTCTGGATGATGCCAACAAGCGTTGTGAGCATTTACGCGAACAATTAAAGACAGCCAATGAACGTATACTCTCCTTATCGCATGCTTCTCAAAGTGATGATCCCATTTTAAAAGAGTAAGTAAGATTTTAAGCAGCTAGGCTGTTGTACTAAATATTTTTTAAATTTCAGAAACGAATTTGGCAAACAAATTAAACAGCTAATGGAACTTAATGAGCAAAAGAGTAAGTGCTTTGATTACATCAACATTTTTTATTTCATTATATTTCCTCAATTAGCACTCCAACTGGAGGAATCGGCCACCCAAAATGCTTCACTCCAGTGCAAGGTCACTCAATTGGAAACCAGTTTGTCCACACGGGAACAGGAAATCATGGCTTACGATGCCAAATATCGTAAATGTGTGGAAAAGGCCAAAGAAGTTATTAAAAGCATAGATCCGCGCATAGCAAATGGTATGTACCTTAATCTACTTCATCTACATTCCCCGCATAAATACTTCATTATTCATAGCCATCGATGCCAGTGCTTTGGAAAAGAATATGGTTGATGTGGTCGAGGAGGAATCAAAGCCTAAAATGAGTGTCATGGAGGAGCAATTAATGACTACCGCATTCTATAGATTGGGTATCAATGCCCAACGCGATGCTATCGACTCCAAATTGGCCATATTAATGGGTTCGGGTCAAACGTTTTTAGCACGCCAACGGCAATCAGCGCCACGCAAATCACTGGGTGCAATGAAATCAAAGTAGGGAGGAGGGGGAAGTAAGTGCATGGCAATATTTTTTTAAAAAAACTTTTGTTCAATTCAAAACTTTATATAAATTTATATATATTACTCAAATATTTATTCGACATTTTGCATATAATTTATGTATTATTTTTAGATAAGACTTTAATATAGAAAATATATATAAATATATGTATGTATGTGTATTTGCCTTAATAAAAACAAGAAAAAAAGTTAAAGAGATTAAAAACATTTTATATAAAATATGGAAATCTTTAAGATCGTAATCAACTACTTATTTTTAATATTTTTGCACATCTTCGGCCGGAATAATTAAATGGCACTTTACTTTTTTAACTGTTTTAACCTACCTTTAAATTTTTTTTAAAATCAACTCAATATTGGAGCATGACGATAATACCTACAAGCAATCAATTGAAATATAAATAAGTAAGAAAGTCGCTTAAGCCCGACTGTAATATACTCTGTACCTGTTTGTATATAACTGATAATTTTAACGTGCAGGGTCAAATTCTGCCCATCACGATTATGGCCAGTGCTGCCCAGCGTAATTATTTGATTTGTTTTTAACTCGAATATCCTTCATCTGATCTGGAAACGGTGTATGGTGGATCGATAGGTAATGATGATTTTAATATATGCCCTGAAGGTTCGAACAATCTATCTTTAAATGTGTGGGAGGTTTGAGGATTTTTTTTCAAAATCTGGGGGTGACAACTCTAATATCGTTCATCTGATTGCAAAACGGTGTATGGAGGATCCTTTAGAAATTATGATTAAAATATATGCCCAGAAGGTTCAAACAATCTATCTTTATAATTGTGGGAGATTTTAGATATTTTCCAAATTGTGGGGGTGACAACTTTACTGTCGTTCATCTGATCGTAAAACGATGTACTCGATTAATAATGATAAGTTGAATCTATGTATGTCTAGAAGGGTCGAAAAGGGTTAAGAAAAACCTTCGCAATGCAATAATTTGAATTATTTGCTTTAATTGATTAGGTTTTATAATTGTTAAGTGGAAGTTTAAAAAAAAAAAACAAACTTATTTTGACCTAATGACGAAATAGTTTGTTTTTAAATATTTTTGACTTTTAACATGGCTATAGTTCATGTGACGCATTTAACTGATCCTTTTATTTTAGCGACAGTGGCATAAAGTCTGATCAAGACATTCTCAAGTGTACTCCGGTCTCTTATCGTATTGCCAGACTATTTGAGGTTTACATACTCGCGACGTTAGTGAATAAAGCCAAGCGTTACAGGAAACAAATTATGGAAGATTATTTTGAAATGAGTCATAAAATAAGATAATCATAAAGAAAACGAGAAGGCAAAGCTAACTTCGACTGTGCCGAAGTTTCAATACACTTGTCGGTATTGTGCACGTGTTTCGTTCTTTTCTTTTGTTGTTTATTTCTTTTCGTATCATTTTATTTGAATTCATAACCAATTGACCGATCTCTCTAAAGGATTTTCTTTAAGCATTTTTATACCCTTGCAGAGGGTATATTAAAATTGTCACGATGTTTGTAACGCATAGAAGGAAGCATATCCGACCCCATAAACTATATATATTCTTGATCAGCATGACGAGCTGAGTCTATATAGCCATGTCCGTCTGTCCGTCTGTCCGTCCGTCTGTTTCTATGCTATCTCCTCCCTCAGTTTTAGAGCTATCTTGACCAAACTTTGCAAAAAGTCTTTAAATACACATAGGCTGCACATTTGTTGGAATCGGCCGGATCGGATGACTATATCATATAGCTGCCATAGGAACGATCGGTCCATAAACTAGTTCTAGTGAGAAAAACTTTTTGTTTTCTATTGAATCGTCACCAAACTGGTAAAGTCACGGATGACTATATAAGCGAAACGGTGAAAAAACTAGTTCTAGTGAGAAAAACTTTTTTGTTTTCTATTGAACGTACCAAACTTGGTATATATCAGTTTTATACCCTTCACACAATTCTGGAAAATTTATCAAAATCGGATGACTATAGCATATAGCTGCCATATAAACGGTCAGTAAAAAACTAGTTCTAGTGAGAAAAACTTTTTTGTTTTCATGAAGCGTCACCAAACTTGGTTTATAGTTTTATACCCCTTACAAATTCAAAAATTTATCAAAACGATGACTATAAGCTGCCATAAAACGGAAATGTTTTCTCAACGTAAAGGTATTTTAGTTTTATACCCTTCACACAATTCTGGAAAAATTTATAAAAATCGGATGACTATATTATATAGCTTCCATAGAAACGGTCGGTCAAAAAACTAGTTCTAGTGAGAAAAACTTTTTTGTTTTCCATCGTAGCGTCACCAATAGTGGTATATATAAGTTTCATATACTTCCACACAATTCTGGAAAAATTGATCGAAATCGGATGTCTATAGCATATAGCTGCCATAGGAACGATCGGTTTAAAAACTAATTCTAGTCTGAAAAACTTTTTTGCTATCAATGGTAGCGCCTTTCGAAAACTGCAAGGGTATTTAAAACATCGGCGTTGCCGATGTTAGCCTTTTATTTTTATACACTTGAAAAGTGTATATTAATTTTGCCCAGAAGTTTGTAACGCATAGAAATATTCATTTCCGACCACATAAACTATATATATTCTTGATCAGGACGACGAGCTGAGTTCAAGTCCGACTGTCCGTCCGTCCGTCTGTCCGTCTGTCTGTTTCTACGCGAACTAGTCCCTCAGTTTTGAAGATATCGAGCTGCTATTTTGCACATAGTCTTCTTTTTACTGCACGCAACTAATATGTCGGAACCGGCCGGATCGGATGACTATATCATATAGCTGCCATAGAAACGGTCGGTCAAAAAACTAGTTCTAGTAAGAAAAACTTTTTTGTTTTCTATCGTAGCGTCACTAATCTTGGTATATGTTAGTTTTATATGCTTTCACATGATACAAGAAAAATTCATCAAAATCGGATGACTATATTATATAGCTGACATAGAAACGTTCGGTCAAAAAACTACTTCTAGTGAGAAAAACTATTTTGTTTTCTATCGTAGCTTCCCCAATCTTGGTATATATTAGTTTTATATGCTCTCACATAATTTTAAAAAAATGTTTCAAAATCCGATGACTATAGCATATAGCTGCCATAGGACCAATCGGTCGGAAAACGTGTTTTAATAAGAAAAGTTTTTTTTTATAGTATCAAATTTTTATTATCAATGATTTAAAAATTTTAGATATCTGATATCGATATCCTATATATATTTTACCGGTTAAATCAGTCGGAGTAATGTTTTTCAAGTGTATTAAAACTTCGGCACAGTCGAAGTTAGCTTGCCCTATCGTTTTATTATTTATTTTGGAATGCTGAACTCAAAAATGAAATTCAAGAATTTCTAAATGGATTCGTTCTTAAGTTTTTTTTGGTAGGTACCCACACATTTGAAGCCAAATCTCGAGTTAAAATCTTTAGATGGAGTCAAGCAAGCTATTATTTTAAAGGGCTCAATATTTAAAAGCTCAAATAAATTTTTTTTTAAATTTATACGCAATCATTTAGCATTGTGAGAGATATATTTTCTCATGCTACCTTTTTGGCTGTCACCCTAGTGTACAGTTTACACCGTCCACATTATATTATGACCCATATCATATTTTAGCTATCATGGAAAATTTTTTATATTTTGTGTATTTTGTTAAAGGCATTCCTGAAATGGAATACAAAAATTCCTGTTCCCTCCCAAAAATAATACCACAATAATTTGAAAAATATTTTACTTTCAGTTTTAGAATTTAATACATTTAACGCAGTTTTTTTTTGTTTTCGTGGGAGCAAATCAAACAAAGTCGAAGACAAAATGAAATACTCGCTTGTTTGCCTGGAGAACGGCTTACCTCTTCTCTAGGACACATAAACTAGCCCAATTATAGTTAAGTACATACATATATCTAATGATAGAGTCTCTTTGGCATTGGCACACATGGAAAATGCATTTCAGAATCTCTTTTTCATTTTCAATTTTCAATTTTTTAAGTATTACGCGAGCGCAGATAGAATAACAATATACACATTATTTTGTAGAACAGAATAGGCCACATTTACCAGGGTCGCCACATGCTCTCATCCTGTCCAGCTTGAATGGCGGCTGCCTGCGCCTGCGCCAGATACTGATACTCTTCCTCCTGGCGCTGGCGCAGAGCCTGACGTGCCGCACTGCTGGTCTGTGGGCGTGGGCTAATCTCAAGGGTTTCGTTCTCATTGGAGCCAATGCCACTTTCAGAGCGTGGCGAAGACTGTTGCGTGGCTGTGGCCGCAGCCACAGATTTCAGTTCAGATACCGAGACACCCGAGCTGGCCACCGAGGCGGGACGCTCTGCTAGTCCAACGCCAACAGTTGCCACCGTTGCTGCAGCCATGCTGTTGGCATAGGCAGCAGCCGCAGCAGCGGCCACATGTGCCGCTTCCAGACCGCCTGGGAAATTGGGACTTAGCTTGCCCGCCAAATGCGGCTGAACACGCTGCATTTCGATGAGACGTTCAAAATCCGTGCGGGTGGCAATCGGATCGACCAAAGGCTGGGCACTCAAACCCAATGCTGCAGCCAGTTGCACATAATGGGGTGGCAGAACCAATACCCCATTGGCTCCCTCCGCTTGGCTTTGCACTTTCAGTTGCTGTTTGTATTGTTCCAGCACATTGGCGCACAATTTAGTCCGATCATCCTCGTTGGTCACACTCAGCAGCGGCGGCGGTGGCGATTGTGATGCACTCTGTGAGATTTGTGGATGCGTCTGCTGCTGACCACGATTGTTGTTCTCATCCTGTGGCGCCGGCGTTGACTGAAGCACCCTTTGATCTACACCAATTACTCCAGCTCCAGCCGCAATTTTAAGACCTTTGCTATAGTCCAAAGGATTCGAGTCCTGGCTACTATAGTCCAAGGACTGTTCATCGGGCTGCTGTTTTTTGGGCAACTGAGCTGAGCTGGAGTTGTCATAGCAACTGCTGCTACTGGGACTTTCAGCGAAAGTCGTGGCATTCGTAAGCGGGCAAATCTCGACATCGATCTCTGCTATGCATTGATCCAAATGTCTCAGAAGACGCGCCTTAGAACCCGGCTCGGCCAATGTGGGCATATTACCCAAAGGTGGTGGCTCGGGAGTGGCCAAATAGCGTGCCACTTCTCGGGCACAATCCGTATAGCCAGCCCGATATTTGTTCACACCTAACGGGAGAAAAGCAAATTAGTTGTTAGGTCTCATTTAAGGACTCTCTCCCACTTACTCGGATCATCTAGATTGCGATGCCGCTGAAAATGACGCACCGTCAGCTCCAATATGTCCGCCTTCTCTAGTTTTGTATGCTTGGCCTGACCCTCGCCATTCTTGGCATTCTGATTTTTTGTCGACTCCAAGATCAGAGCCTTTAGGATGGCCAGGCTCTGATTGATGCGTGCTCGTCGACGCTTCTCCATGAGTGGTTTGTTTGTACGCTTGCTGATGTCCTGCGACGATGAGGTTACATTTTGTGTGGAGCTCACCAGCCCAATGGATTTTATGCCGCTGCCATTGGTGGAGCTGGAGGCAGTGAATCCGATGCCTGATCATAAAACATGTAAGTAGAAAAATTGTAGATTTTATTTGTAATCGATTTCGTGGTTTATATTTTAGTCGTCAAATATAAGAGTCTATTGTCGGGTTGTTCATGAGTAAGTGAACAAAAATGAGTTTTTTAGTAAACTTGTTCAGTTGCCGTTCAAAATATATTTTTGTCAAATTATATAACAGCCAGATGGAGGCATCTTCAACCTATAAATATATATATTTTATAATAAAATATTTAAATTTATATTCCACAATTTTAAGTATTCTGTACTTTCTAACATATATAAAATCATCATAATTTATCATCCATCATACACCTTTTCTTCAGATAATAGTCATTATACAAAACAATAATTATATCAACACTACCACAAACGTTATACAATTACACAGCTTATGTTTCCTCACTAAAATTATCATTATATACAACTGTGTACAAACTCGCGCTTACTACTTCAATTCTTTACTTATTTATTTTTAAAATTCTCCTAAAATTGGCCCTTATCTTAGAGTTACAACGGTTACAGAATCTATAATTTTATTTACTAATTTTTAAGGTAGACTAAGTCCAGATTTTCACGGATGAAGCAACTTGTAGGAAAGCGGTGAGAGGGGCAAGCTTCTCCACCAGAACTTCCTTTCCCACTAACAAAAGTTTTTTGAGAAACTTCATGAAGTTTGCTTCGTCGTGTAACTCCCGTCCAAGTATTTTTATTTCAAAATTTTGTCACAGCCCTTCCACCTACAAATTTTGGAAAACTTTTACCCTGGTAATAATATCATTATTATTTAATACACAAGGCTGGCAACCGGTTCAAAACCAAAGCCATTAGATTCCCGCTCGGTTTACGTTTTTGGGAACTTTTTAAATTGTGGCCTCCCAAAAGGGTGGAGTCTTTTTAAGAAAAAGCTCATTGTACAAAAATCTTTTTAAAATTAAACCGCCAAAATAATTGTAAAAGAATTAGTTTGTCTATTAAATGAGGGTTGACTCAGAGTCACATATTTGCTCATTTTCCAGGTTTTTTGGGGCTTATCTCTCTCAACGCTGGTTTTTGGCTAAAAAGAAAATTAGCAACAACAGTTTTGAAAAAAAAATCAATGATATGACTTTTAATTTTAAGGAAGCTCGAAATATTGAAAATATTAATAAAGTGAAATGAAAGCTGATTCCAGTTGAGCCCTCAAAGAATGTGCGCTGATAGTGTGTTGGCAATTTTTAGGCAATTGTCGACTCATATATTAATATTAAAACAGAATTTAAACATTGAAAGTCGGTCAAGCTTCGACTGTAATATACTCTGTACCTGTTTGTATGTAACTGATAACTTTAAAGTGTGAGGCTTTTTCAAAATCTGGGGGTGGCAACTCTTTCGACTATCGTTCATCTGGTTAGCAAACGATGTATGGGGCTCGATAAGTCATGATGAGTAGAATTACTCTAGTACATAACTCAAACTATTAAATTTGTATATAATTTCCTATTAACATAAACGTATCTATATAGTCACACGGGAATCATCATGCGTGATTTCTGACCGCAGGCCATCTCACCATTACATCGCCTCCCAAGCAAGGTCCAATGGGAAATTACTAGTTATCTATTGCCTTCGCTCTCTCTCTTTATCGTAAGTTCTACCAATCGCATGGTGTTGTTGTTGTCGTTGGTTTTTATTTTATTTTACTATCTCCAATATCGTTCATCTGATCGAAAACGATGGCTATTGGTCGATTCAAACAAAATAGTAGAATATAGGTTTAGAATATCTGAACCATCTTTATCTTGAAAATTGTGAGTTATTTCGTTTTTTTTTTAATTTGCGGGGGAGGCAGGGGGGCGTGGCAAAAATAAAAAACTAAACTTGATCTGCCGGTCACATAAGAAATATCTTTTCCATTCACCTCAAACCTCTATCTCTTACTAACTCTGAGATCTCTTCGTTCATACGGACAGACGGACAGACAGACGGACAGATGACAGACGGACATGGCTATATCGACTCGGCTGTTGATGCTGATCAAGAATACATATACTTTATAGGGTCGGAGATGCTCTCTTTCAGGCTAAGTTGGCATACATTTAGCACAAACCCAATATACTCTGTGTACCTTCGGCATAGAGTATAAAAATATGGCTGTGATATATGCTAGTCATATCCGGATGTACTAAAGTCCAAATAAAATGTAGATCTCACGATGTTGCTGAGCACAGGACTCCACCAAATATTATGACAAGCCATATAGCTTATTTGATACAAAAATGCAGCGGGAGGTCTTGGAATCCAATGTCTTCCGCACTTATTGTGTGTTTCTATTCAGCTATGGATTTTACGAATCCTCTCGGCCACAGCATGTGCAAACAGCATGATAGAAATAAAGATGCTTATTCTTACTGGACTCGTCAGTCAAGAGGATGACGATGAGAGATGAACTTGGAAAAAGATGCTATTGTTTTTGACTAAGAATATTTTGATTAGAACAGCAATAAAAGAACCTGATTCAGAAAAATCTAAAATTTATCTGTTCTGTTAGATTATGGAGTCTTAATTTGGAAACAAGCAAGTAGTGTATAAAGAACGTACTAAAATCTATGATAAAAATGTCTTTATAGCGTCTAACACAACAAAGATGTCGGTCAGATTGATTACACTAGGCAACATGGTCCAGCTTATAGAAAGAGTAGTGGTGATTCTACTGATTTAGAAGTTTAACACGAATAATAAAAATGAACATCACGTCAGGATGTTTTTCAATTTAAGCATTTAGTGGACCTATACGTCTGATTCGAAATGGAATATCTTCGCTTATAAAAAATCACAAAATTATCTGGAATAGTTTATTTTGAAGCTAAGGAATAGTAGTTAAAGCAGACGAGTTGGTTGTTCACAAAACACGCCTTGAAATGTCTCCAAAAGGCACTTTTTCCAAACTATAGGGTACAAATTACAAAAATCCAGATAGGGGCATTTGGAAAACAGATTCGTGTTAAGCACTCGAAACTTTTTAGAATAAGCGCCCTCAACCGTGATGGACAGCACTTTTCACAGTTAGTAAAACACCTAACATTATTCAGTTATATACAAACTTTGGCTGTCACAAAGTATAATAGTCGATCTTGACCGACTTTCTTACTTATTGTATATGCAGAAACGCGAAATTTCGAATTTTTCTTAATAATTTATTCGAGGTCCTCCAAATCAACAAAGTAAACATTTCAGTACAATCGGTCCTAGACCATTGATCAGCGATCGGACTTGGCTGGTTTCGATATATGTCCAGATAACTTTAAAACTGAGTAAGGAAATTGCCTAGAAAACCTCAGACGGACATGGCTTTATCAACTCAAATCGTCAAACTGATCAAGAATATGTATACTTTGTGGGTCTGAGACACTTTCTTTTATGTGCTACAAACATCTAGACAGTTTAATTATACTCTCCAATCGTGAAGTTAATAAAGAAGCCTTATCAACTTACTTTATATTTAATTGACTACTTGAGATTATATTCGTGGGTGGCACAGAATTCTCAGTGATTTTGACGACGGTTGGTTTGTAAGTCTCTCGAAAAATTCGTCGGTCAACTTTAAGAGATATCAATTTCTTTATTTGAAAGTCTAGTTAGAATGTCTGTATATCAGATTATGTTCTAACTGTTTATAATAGGTTGTGCCCTCTCGCAACTAATAACCAATTTCACTTCATAATATCTTGATGTTTTTTAAAAAAATAGAAGCAACATCGGCTAATGCCAATGTTTTAAGTACTCCTCGTATTTTTAAAAGGCGCTACCATTAGATAAAAGTTTTTCTCACTAGAATTAGTTTTAGACCGATCGTTCTATGGCGCTATATGCTATAATCATCCGATTCCGATAAGCTTTTCCAGAATTGTGTGGAAGTAACAAAACTTATATATACCACGATTGGTGATGCTACGATGGAAAACAAAAGTTTTTCTCACTAGAACTAGTTTTTGGACCGACCGTTAGTATGGCAGCTATATGCTATAGTCATCCGATTTTTATAAATTTTTCCAGAATTGTGGAAGCATATAAAATATATATACTGCGATTGGTGACGCTACGCTGGAAAATAATAAAGTTTTTCTTCATTAGAACTAGTTTTTTTGGACTGATCGTTCCTATGGCAGCTATATGATATAGTCATCTGATCTGGCTGATTCTGACAAATGTGCAGCGTATTTACATTTAAAGACTTTTTGCAAAAGATTGGTCAAGATAGCTTCAAAACTGGAGGGAGGAGATAGCATAGAAACAGACGGACAGACGGACGGACGGACAGACGGAAAACGGGAAATGAACTCAGCTCGTCATGCTGATCAAGAATATATACACTTTATGTGGTCGGAATGCTTCCTTCACCACGTTACAAACATCGTGAGAATTTTAACATACCCTCTGCAAGGGTATAAAAAAAAATGTTAAAATCTAAAAATTTGTTTGCTTCCATCATTATGCTTCACTTGGCAATCCTAGGTATATTTTTTTTAACAATGCTAACTAGGTTGGTTTTCGAGTTTGCTTTGTCGGTTTGGCAAAATCTCTTTACCAAATACGAGCGGTTTGAAACTAACCATAAGTGATTTCACGTGGTACCAAAAAATTCGGTTGAAGAGATTTCGATGCATCTCCGATTATGAATTAGTTCCAATTTCCTTCCTAAAACTTTGAATTTGAAAGCTTCATAGTACTGTTCAATAGGGGCACGTTAGGGCCCGCTGACAACGCCCGTGAGCTTATGCGTCGCTTTCAAAAGTGTCACACCGCCCGTCGGTCACTTTTAAGTCACTTTTTGGGCTTTATACACTAGGGGCCGATTTCATCTTATAGCTGCTATGTGTCAGATAAACATAAACTTACTAGTGCTTTATAGTGCTGCAGATGAGAAATCGGCCGTAAGATAAGTTATTTACTCCCGAAATGGAAATATTTTTTAACTAAATTTACACGAACGAGCTCTAATTTATATTAATATCACATCTGACTGATCGTGACCTAACAAATATTGTAGGAATGAAAAACTTTGGAGGAAAGAAGAAAACTGGGGGTACCCCCCTAAAGCCCGCACTATCAAAGTTTTCAAACTCTCAGAACTTCCTAATAGCTCACACCTCCACTCTTATCATACTTTCATTTTCGATTACGAAAACTCATGATCAAAATTGTCGAAATTGTGTTTTTCTGGTTTAAACCGTTAAAATTTGCATAACTATGGTTTTTGGTAAACATCTGCAGAAAAAACTCCGTTATCACAAAATTTTTCACACAAAAATTGAAGATATTGTGGATAGTGATTTATTTTTGAAAAGCGAATAGATTTTCGAGAATACTATGAACGAGAAGGCAAAGCTTATTCGCGTGGGAAGTTACACTTGAAAAACTTTACTCTAACTGATTTAACCGGTAAAATATATGTAGGATATATGTTGCTTTTAGCTGGCTGGAGGTCAAGAAAACAAAATTGTTTTTTGTTGTTTTTTGTTCCAACATATTTCGGCTGCACTTCGGCAACCGTCTTCAGGGACAATGGTTTTTTACACGCCTCCGTACCGCTTGACGGAGTTTGCTACTATAGATATAGATATCGATATTTAAAATTTTTAAAATCATTGATAATAAAAATTTGATACCATAAAAAACTTTTCTTAGTAAAACACAATTTTCCGACCGATCGGCCCTATGGCAGCTATATGCTATAGTCATCCAATTTTGATAAATTTTTTCAAAATTATGTGAAAGCATATAAAACTAATATATACCAAGATTGGGGACGCTACGATAGAAAACTAAAAAGCTTTTCTCACTAGAAGTAGTTTTTTGACCGACCGCTTCTATGGAAGCTATATAATAAAGTCATCTGATTTTGATCAATTTTTCTTGTATTATGTGAAAGCATATAAAACTAACATATACCAAGAATAGTGACGCTACGATGGAAAACAAAAAAGTTTTTCTAACTAGATATAGTTCTTAGAACGATCATTTATATGGCAGCTATATGATATAGTCATCCGATCCGGCCGGTTCCGACATATTAGGCGTGCAGTAAAAGAAGACTCTGCGTGACAAATTTTTAGCTTGATAGCTTTAAAACTGAGGGACTTAGTTCGCGTAGAAACAGACGGATTTGAGCTCAGCTCGTCGTCCTGATCAAGAATATATATAGTTTATGGGGTTGGAAAATGATATTTCTTTGCGTTACAAACTTCTGGGCAAAATTAATATACACTTTTCAAGGGTATAACGAGAAGGCAAAGCTAACTTCGACTGTGCCGAAGTTTAATACACTTGAAAAAACTTTACTTAAGTGATTTACCTGAAAAATATATATAGGATATAGATATCAGATATTTAAAATTATTAAATCATTGATAATAAAAATTTGATACCATAAAAAAAACTTTTCTTAGTAAAACACATTTTCCGACCGATCGGTCCTATGGCAGCTATATGCTATAGCAATCCGATTTTGATAATTTTTTCAAAATTATGTGAAAAAGCATCTCAAAAACTAATATATACCAAGATTGGGGACGCTAGATAAAAAAAACAAAAAGTTTTTCTTACCAGAAGTACTTTTGACCGACCGTTCCTATGGCAGCTATATGCTATAGTCATCCGATTTTGATAAAATTTTTCAGAATTGTGTGGAAACATTTAAAACAAATATTTATGCAACGATTGGAGACGCTACGATGGAAATCAAAAAGTTTTTCCCCACAAAAACTTATTTTTCGACCGATCGTTCCTATGGCAGCTATATGCTATAGTGATCCGATTTTGATACATTTTTCCAGAATTATGTGGAAGCATATAAAACTAACATGTACCAAGATAAGTGACGCTACGATGGAAAACAAAAAAGTTTTTCTAACTAAAACTAGGACTTAGATCGATCGTTCCTATGGCAGCTATATGCTATAGTCATCCGATTTTGATAAATTTTTTCAGAGGTTGTGTGGAAACATATAAAACAAATATTTACTACGATTGGAGACGCTACGATGGAAATCAAAAAAGTTTTTCTCACAAAGACTTATTATTCGACCGATGGTTCCTATGGCAGCTATAAGATATAGTCACCCGATCCGGCCGGTTCCGACATATTATTTGCGTGCAGTAAAAAGAAGACTCTGTGCAAGATTTCAGCTCGATAGCTTTAAAACTGAGAGACTAGTTCGCGTAGAAACAGACAGACAGACAGACAGACAGACAGACAGACGGACAGACGGACGGACGGACAAGCGGAAATGAACTCAGATCGTCGTCCTGATCAAGAATATATATAGTTTATGGGGTCGGAATAATATTTCTATGCGTTACAAACTTCGGGCAAATTAATATACACTTTCAAGTGTATAAAAACGGTTAAACATATGCGAATGCCTGTAGGCTTAAATTTTGTCTAACAAAAATCGTATCGGGCGTTATGTCTTAGTAAAAAGCGGGCGTTATTACATTCACCCGTTAAAAACGTATTTTAAAACCCTTGAACTCTATGTTTTCTTAGAAAATACTTTTCTGTATCCTCCAAAAGATAATATTACCACAAAGAAGACATTTTTTATATCGTAACTAACATTTTGTATCCCTTCGATTTCTTATTCCTCAAAAGGACTTTTTTTATATCTCACCGAGAAGAATTTTTCTTATATCCCGAATGAAACGCTTTTTTGTCCTCCAGAAGAGACTTTTTATCTTCCAGAAGAATCAAATTTTTTAACTTCCAAAAGAGACTACTCAACTATGCCCAAAGTAGAATAAGATTGCGTTAGTAATGCAATATTGCCGGCGTAAAGCGATAAATACTGGAAAAACGCATTCTTCTCTCCCGAGATTAAAACGATAAGGTAAAGCTAACTTCGACTGTGCCGAAGTTCTAATACCTGAAAAAGATTACTCCAACTGATTTAACCGGTAAAATATATATAGGATATAGATATCAAATATTTACAATTTTTAAATCATTGATAACAAAAAATTTGATACCATAAAAAAAACTTTTCTTAGTAAAACACATTTCCGCCCGATCGGTCCAATGGCAGCTATATGCTATAGTCCTCCGAGTTTGATCAATCATTTTTCGAAATTATGTGAAAGGATATAAAACTAATATATACCAAGATTGAGACGATACGATAGAAAAAAGTTTTTCACACTAGAAGTATTTTTTTGACCGACCGTTTATATGGCAGCTATATGCTATAGTCATCCGATTTTGATACATTTTTTCCGAATTGTGTCAAAAGCATATAAAACAAATATATTAAGATTGAAGACGCTACGATGGAAAACAAAAAGTTTTTCTCACTAGAAGTAGTTTTTGACCTCCGTTTCTATGGGAGCTATATGCTATAGTTATCAGATTTTGATCAATTTTTTCCGAATTGTGGGGAAACATATAAAACTAATATATACTACGATTGGTGACGCTACGGTGGAAATCAAAAAAGTTTTTCTCACAAAGACTTATTTTTCGACCGATCGTTCCTATGACAGCTATATGATATAGTCATCCGATCCGGCCGGTTCCGACATATTAGTTGCGTGCAAAAAAAGAAGATTCTGTGCAAAATTTCAGCTCGATAGCTTTAAAACTGAGGGACTAGTTTGCGTAGAAACAGACAGACAGACAGACAGACGGACAGACGGACAGACGGACAGACGGACGGACGGACAAGTGGAAATGAATCAGCTCGGTCGGAAATGAACATTTCTATGCGTTACAAACTTCTGGGCAAAATTAATATACACTTTTCAAGTGTATAAAAATGTTTGATGGGTAGAGATATTACAAGGATCTAAAAATTCTATATAGCAATTCTAACGGTTTGAGGAAAGGTTTTTGCGTTTGCCTATCTGTTTTGATTGCCTACGACACAGATTAGGTAAGAGAACTGCGAATTAAGCAACTTGTAACAAATGTAATAAACAGGTCCCAAAAAAGCGTGCTACATTTTTCGTAATTTTCTATTGTATGAACCAGTTTTTTCAAACATACAAAAATTTCAATAAAATACATTTTTTGTTTCTTTTGCTAATTGTTCAGGACTGGTTGAAGATTAATAAAGTAAGATACTTCCGCTCACAAATTGTACGTATTATTTTGGAACGAATTTTTACCCGATGTTGCCTTATTTTTGGTGTAATCCTTATCACGTTTTGCTGTCATTTTCTCATTTTTACAGAACTCACAAGAATT
The DNA here is from genome assembly GCA_018904225.1 of Lordiphosa mommai. NCBI lineage: Eukaryota > Metazoa > Arthropoda > Insecta > Diptera > Drosophilidae > Lordiphosa > Lordiphosa mommai. The sequence continues at coordinate 712,309 of JAEIFT010000050.1, read as the reverse complement.
CGTTGCACTTGGAGAAAAACGTTTTAATATGCCTTAAAATTCTTGATTTTTCATTTTGTTTCATCGGTCAAAGAGCGCGAAATAAATTACGTCTTTTTGTGTTGGCCAAATTTTTAGAAAATTTCAACGGTATACCGAGACTGAGTCAATCAACGAGATACGCGTCCGCACTGTTCGAGGATGCACAGCTTACTGAGTTGAGCCAACGGTTAACGTAAATTTGTGAATGCTATGGCGACTTTTCACATCAGTTTTGTCGTTGCTGTTGCCGCTGTCGCGTGCGCGTTGCTTGTGCAAAATATCCCGACTGAATGGTTTGGCTTGGCTTGGCTTGGCTGGCTGCTGCCACTGGCACGAGCCACGAGGCAAAGGCAAAGTTGGCGTTCGCCTTCGCCCCATCATCGTGTGGCGCAGCAACCAAAGCAGATTGAGTCAACCGACAATAAAAACAACAACAACAACAGCAGTGGCAATGGCGGCAACAGCAACGCCTGGCTGCCTGCCTGGCACGTTAATGGTGGTTGTGGTAATGGTTGGCACACAGACATGCACACACACGCATACATACACAAGCGCTAAAGCTTAACGACGACTACAACGACGACGACGACGGAGGCATGTTGCCAGTGGGGTGGTGGGCGTTGGCTTGGCTGCGGCAAATGTCAGCCAGCCCAAGCGACAAGCCGACGTGCCGCCAGTCGGACGGACAGAGAGACGGCGTGACCATGTCTGGCTTTAGCGCGCACACAAAGTTCACACGAACGCGCGCGCCCCACACACACACACACACACAAAGATAGTCAACAGACCCTCTGAAACACATACTGGCATACAAATCAATTCGTTTAGGCGCGAATGGTATGTGCCAGCAAACATATCTGATGAAAGATTTAGATAACGATTAGATAAGTCATCATTCTCGTTATCCTTTTATTTTTTATAGGATCTCGGCTAAAAAAGGAATCTGAATTCTTGAGATTGAGTTAAAACATGCCAAAGTTTTAATACACTTGCATAAGCTCAATCCAACTGATCTTAACAATAGAATATTTAATCATGATATAGATGTCAGATTAGGTTAAATTTAGAGTCCTTTAAAATCGGATTGTTATGTTTTAAATTTGAGCACGCTATACCGTTAATATGCATTTGGAATGGATAATATCTTTTTTTTGTGATTGTACAATATCAATTTTCCTATCCCTTACACTCAGAAAAAAACCGAGAACTTTTGTACAACAACTTTGTACTTAAATGAAAACGGTTTCAATAGTACGCCAGGTACGAAAATAGTTGATACAAGTACAAAATATTTGGATCAAGTATAATTTTTTTTAGTTCCGAAATACTTGATTTTATACCGTTTCGGGATACATTAAGAACATTTTGGGCTATTCCTTATTCTTAGAACGAAATGGTTTTAAACCAGGGCTGCAAACCGGTCCGGAACCGAACCCCTAAAAACCGAAACCGAACCTATTACATTTTTGACCCTCGAAACTGAACCCGAACTGGACCACTTTTTCCAAAAATAAGGTTTGGTTCACTATAATAAGTAATTTTAAAAACGAAAGAAATTCGTCATGAGATTATTAAAAATTAAATTTTGCAGAGTTACTATGCCTGATTGAAAAGAAGGAAATAATGTTAGTTCACGCATAAATGAACTTCTCCAGGAAGAAGAACAAACAGAATAAAAATCCCGAGATATTTGGACTAATATTAATACCAATTAATGTCAAGTACAAGAGGATTAACTTGTGAAATCCTTGTCTTGATCCCTTGTTTGGCTCGGGAATGTTTGTTTTTAACTCGAAATAGGCTTTTTGGCAACAAGACACGGGATTCATACCAAAAAAAAATGTCGAACTTTCAGTTATTTATCTTTCTTTCGCTATGACATTACAATTCAGAACTTCTTTTAATCTCTATGCAAGACTATTTAATTTTTAGGTAGGATCCGAACTTGAAATAAAACTTTTCGGATTAATACAAGAATTTTAAGACTGTTTAAATCCTTCGTACTTGTTTTAAACACAATCAAGTTTGATTCGTACTTAACATTTTTATTGGAAGTTAGGGAACACATAAGTTTTATCTAACTTAAATTAATTTAATTTTCTTCTAACCAATTGAAACCTATAAATAAATTGAAAAAAACATACTATCTATTTATGTGCAAGTGAACCAAGGTCCGGGCCGAAACCTAAGGTTCAGAGGATCCAGAAACCGGTCCGCGAACCGAACCCAAAATTCTTCACGTGTTCGAACCTCCGCACAGAACCTCCTACAACATTTTGGAGGTTGGCAGCCTTGTTATAAACTAAACCCGATTCGTTCTTATTAGATAGATTCGTACTTAGGTGCAGACAAGAACAAATCATACTATATATTTTAAGTACAAAACGGTATAAATTCTATACCGTTTTTTCTAGAACGTTTTAGGAAAAAAATGTTTGATTTAAGTATTTCGTACTTGATTTAAGAATTTTGTTCTTATTTTAGGAACATTCAGGGTAAATTTGAGACTTAAGACTAATTTGTACTTAATTTAAGTACAACCAAGTAGGAATTATACTCGAAATTTTAAGTACAAAACGGTAGTTAAGTATTTTGTACTTGATTTAAGTATTTCATACTTGATTTAAGAATTTTGTTCCCATTTTAGGAACGTTTAGGGTAAATTTGAAACTTAAGATTAATTTGTATTTAGTTTAAGTACAATCAAGTACGAATTATACTTGAAATTTTAAGTACAAAACAGTATAAATTCTATCCCGTTCGTTCTAGAACGCTAGTAGACGTTTTTTTTTAGATGTAGTTGTTTTAAGATCTATTGGGTGAAGAACTAAGATCGATTTAGTATTATTAAATAAAAAGGATTATATAATATCCAGTTCAAATGCATATAGAAAATATCCATTTGATCATAAAAAATTCCTTTTTCGGTGTACCATTAAAGACTGAAAAAGTTTTCCTAACTTATTCCGGCCGATGGTCTAATGTCAGCTATCAGATATAGTAATTCGATACGGTTGGACTTAACATATTCGCAGCAGGACACGTGAAATTATTTTTGAAAAAATCGTTTGATTAAAAATATTTAATTTGCGGGAAAATTTATAAAAAAAGTCAGAACCTTAGGTGGTGCAAATTGAACCGCTTATTCCGGATAAACTAATATAAGTTTTCCTATTTTCCGTCCTTATTTTTCCCATCATCTCAAAATGTTGTTCATTGGGTTGACTGCGTCAACGCCATCAGCAGGCGAGTTAGCAATGGTTGTGGCCTGCTACTGCGGGTGGCATTTGGCGACGCAGAGGCTGACGGGTCGGGGTCGTTACTGACTTTGCCATTCGGCTGCCCGCATCGAAATCATAACACCAACGAGGCGAAACTTTTGCACTACAGCAGCAGCAGCAGCAGCACCACTACCAACACCAGTGGCAGTCGTGGCAAATAATAAGCCAGGCGACAGGCAGCAGCAGCGGGAGCAGTGTCAGACGAAGACACAACTGTGACAGCAGCAGCAAGGACTATTAGATAAATACGTTGTTGTGGGTGGGAGATGTGGTAGGTTGGCAGCTATCATGGCAACAAAGTTGATGGCAGCAAATTGCAGTGGATGGGCAACAGACAAAAGGTTAACAAAGTGTGGAACGCATTATCGATTAAGGGCCCAAAACTGTATGCTATAATAACTGAATAAGCGAATCTCATACAAATATTCGTATGAATAAGGAGAACACCGCCACAATATGCCACTGCGACAAGATCTGGTTACAAAATTCAAGGAATATAACCACAACACACACACTGACAGACATCAGCATTGCAACGGTGACAACAAAATGCTGATATTTCAATGGCTGAAATTAGGTACTATGAACATGCTTTAAAACTCTCGAGCATAACTTATCCCGGTGCAATCAGAGTCAAGCACGTGGCACTGCCCTGCTCTACCTACCTAATATACCATACATTTGTATGAACAGGACGACAGGACGCACAGTGGTTCAAACTGAGATTGGGTCGGTCATTAATCTGTATGTTTTGAACTGTTTGTTATATTTATGTATGTGTTCACTCAGCCTAAGATTACTTGACAGATAGTGCTATGTAGGATATGAGAAATCGTCCCTTACTATATTTAAGCTAGGTACTGAGGGCGTTCGAATTTTCCTTGAAGGAATTTGCCATATATTCCTTAAGTGGATTGCAAATCACAGTCTGACCAGATCGAACAGAAATTACGCAGAAAATTAAATTGTTTTGGTATTTTTCAGCGATTTGGGGCTGTTTACACTGCTCGAACACCTGTTTTTGTTTTGGCAGCTTCTCGTGATGCTCTGCTGGCCAACAAAAACTTAGCAAAAATCCTATCACTTTGCTTCCAAACAGTATTGAAAATGGTTATGATATGCTTACCACAATAACAAATGCAATGGCGACTTTTAAATTTACATACAATAAAACACAACTTGAATTACAAAAAAATACTTAATTTCTTGTGTTTGCCAATTTTAGTAAGCAATTCAAACCCCGCTGATCATTTGTGATGTCCCAAATACCCTTTTTGTCTAATCTCCATCAATCACAGCCAGTTTTCCCACTTAAATTACATTTTGCAGTCAATTTTGGTTTGGCGCTAAATTTGAGTTGACAACTGACACAAGTATTTAATTGCTGCACAATTTCTCAAGAAATATCAGCTGTTCAATAAAATCCACACAATCTATTGATATGGCAACTCTGGAAATTGCTTGTGTGTATTACTTGGCCTTCTCAGTACCCAACAGAGGAATGAGGCAAGGAATAATTCCTCAAGCAATTTTTTTATATGTGATTTGACAGCTCAAGGAAAATTCCACCGCCCTCAGTACCAAGCTGAAAACGGAAATTTTCAGACAGTTTTTTTATGGCAATACGTCATTAATTTTTATGGTCTCGTTTCCTAAGCGTTGGTAATGTCAGTTAATCTTTGAATGTGCCAAGTGCTACACTACTACTTCGAACAATAAGCTGCAATCGGAATGCAAAATTATCCGTCATGTTTATTTGACTATACATTATACAAAAAAAAAAATAAAAAAAAAAATTTATCTGGTTCCAAGAGGAATTGAACCCCAATCTCGACATTCTAAGTCAACAGTCTTACCAACACTTGAGACAACCCACGATAAATACAAGAATGTGCTCCTTTTTTACACGTTTGAGATGAATGCCCTCCCACTGGGATTCTTAACCACTGTGCGACGTTACGCGCCCCCACTCTTACTCTTACCTCGACCAGTGATCCCTCTTGGCCTATGCCTGTATGTATGTTTGTGCGTTGCCAGCTGCCAACGTCGCGCCGTCAGCCAAATTACTGAACTGAACGATGACTTGAACACGGAGTGGGAGTACGACTGGCACACACATAAATCGTTTATAGCCACACCGAGACCAGAGCCGCCAGCGTCATCATCGTCATGACCGTCGTTGTCGACGGTAAAAGCACCAGGCATCAGCTCTACTAAGCTCCAGCAACAACAACAACAACAGAAATGATGCGATGCCGATGTTTCTGGTCGACTTGACGACCCCATCCACATCCACAACCCCCACCCTTAAGTCACAGTCCCTGAATGGCCACAGCCAGACGTAGTTGCCGCGTTTCGGTAGCAGGCAATATGCAACCGTTGGGTATTGCTCGGGGATTCTAGTTTGGACCTAGACGACTGGAAGATGTACTTTAAAGAAAAATGAATCAACTAAATATGAAGGTTTTTATGGGAAGATAAATATTTTTGAAAATACTTATTAATTTTATTATACTAAACGAAGCTCGATAATTGTTTTTTTTTGTGTGTTGTTTTTGGACTGCCCACAAACTAGAATTTCATGCCCACCGCTTTACTAAATGATTGCGTCAGTACATAGGGAGACATTTTTACAACGTGTGTTTTCGTTCTCGATAGTAGAGTAAGTCCGTTCTTTACTATACTGAGAACGGCAGGGTTCAGTTATTGAGCTTTGGGTTATCGGTTCCCAAAACAGCGAAGGTTCCAATTTACATTCAAAATTTACATACTTTTTCTTCAGAGAACTCTCTTGTAGTTTATTGGACCAATTAGATGACTAATAAAAATTCTTTCAAATTAGTATATAGGAAAATCCTTTTTTATAAATTTACTAAACAACTTATAACCCTTTCAATGTACAATTGATCTGGTATAGAGTGTGAAATAAAATAATTTGTATTCTTTAGTTTTTTTTTTTTTTTGCATTCTCTGGGTGCAGTGTTACACAGCCTGTCCATTTGACCACGACCCGACTCCCAGTTGAAGTTAAAGGTATAAAAACCAAGTTATGCACAGACACAACAGTCCTGGGACACGGGACCAGGAACTTGGGACCCGGGACAGTGACGGACAGCTTGTGGGGTCCCTTGCAAAATAAAACCTCGGTCCCAACAACAACAACAACAATGCAAAAAGGTATTGGTGGCAAAACAGAAATGAAAATCAAACTGCAAAAAAAAAAGAAAAAAGGAACGGCACAGACCAACCGAAGAGAAAACCCCACAGGAAAAGCGTCGGAAGTGCGCTCACTGCCGCAATGGCAACGGAAGCAGGGACAGAACAAGCTCATGATGGTGGAGGGGTAGGGGGGGAGAGAGGGGTGCAGAACTGGCAGTTTGTGTGTTTGCCGACTAGCGACGTGCGGTCGAGGGAGTGGCATGACACGACCTGCTCCTGCTGGTTGTCGGCTAAAGAGAGAAAAATGACTAAATCAAAGGAAGTACGCCACACTGTGCGGTGTAAGAGCACGTACAATACGCCCCATTTCCCCGTTCCCTCACCCCTCTTGCCACTGTATTTGTGTATGTGTGTGTGAGCCGTTCCATAGCATGTGGCTGTGTGTGTCCTGGCGCGTGCTTCGAAGACCGACAGCCTGGCGGCATGTACACCTGACAAATCAAATAATAAAAGAATGTGCACACGAATTCATCTCTTATCTCAATGAATCATCAATTTTTTGTTTAAAAACCTATAGGTATCACTAAAATTCGAGAGATGATATTTCCTTGTAGTAAAATCCAGTTTGTCATTGAACCGATCAGTTGGAAAATGGGTCTTAGTGATCAAAAAAATTTGTTTTCCAATGATAGCGTTCTTAAACTCAGCAACTATGAATATTATACGCTGTCAGACGGTTCTGAAAAATTTAGTCTAAATCGGATAACTATATCCTATAGCTGCCATAGGACCGATCGTTCGGAAAATGGGTCTTAGTAGAAAAAACTTTGTTGTTTTCCATGAATACGTTTTTAAACTCACGAATTATAAATATTATATTATTTCAAAAACCTCTACAAAAATTGGTCAAAATCGGGTGACTCTGTCCTATAGCTGTCATAAGATCGATCAGAAAAAAATGCGTTTTAGTGGGATAAACTTTTTTGTTTTCAATGATAGCGTTCTTAAACTTGGCAATTATGAATAATATATGTTATCATACAGCTCTGCAAAATTTATTCAAAATCGGATGACTCGATTCTATAGCTGCTATAAAATCAATTGGTGCGAAAATGAAAAACTCATTTTATTTTGATGGTACGATCAAATATTCTTATTCTTTGATGGTACGATCGCGCAAATATTAAAAACAACAATCAGATTCTTAATGACCAAATCCAACCAACACAACCTCCACAAGGTGCAAAGAGCAGCTTGCTTGGGAATAACAGGATCCCTGCGATATTTCCCTCCAGGCGGCCCAAACCGTAATTCTGAACCTTGAACCAATAGACAATTTTCTGAAGTATGCAGCAGCGCAGTAGGACTTCAGGATCTGAAATTCCACACAACATCTGCATCAGGTCACAGCAACGTCCTACTGTATGTGGGAATAAATGCTGAGATAAAACAACTTCAGAACTGTTTTTTCGGAGAGAGAGGACTAGAAGCGTTTTAAATAAATTGGCAAAGAACTCCTTTTTTTTAAACCTAAAATAATTTATTACAAAATAATTATTAAATTTTAATTTTGATATAAATTGCAAAGCAATTATTTTTTTTATTTTTATAATAAAAATTGCGACATAATTCTTATTTTATATATCTTTAGAACCAAGCGGTGCAACATAAAAGTTGAAATATATATACGATCTACGATTCCATACCTTTCCATTGATATATCACATTTCCCTGATCCCTAATCCCAGATCCCTGATCCCAGATTCCAGATCCCGGATCCCTGACCTTGCAACCCTGTGTGCAAGGTTGCGCTTGTTTGTGCTTCGGTCTGTCCGGATTGTCATATGCGCTTAAAAGCATTAGTGGTTCGAGGAAACAAGCTGCGGAGCTTTCAATATCTGAGGAAGATAATGTGCGCTTGTTAATACTGACCTTCAGCACCTTTTATGTAACAGTCTATTTATTAATAGGATAAGACATAGTAGCCCTTTTAAGTATGCTATATTTATAAAGAAATGAAGCATTTAGACCAGTGCCGGCCAAATGGATAGGAAGAAATAAGAGCTTGTGTTTTTATACCCTTGCAGAGGGTATATTAAAATTGTCACGATGTTTGTAACGCAGTGAAGGAAGCATTTCCGGCCACATAAAGTATATATATTCTTGATCAGCATGACGAGCTGAGTTCATTTCCGTCCGTCCGTCCGTTCGTCCGTCCGTCCGTCTGTCCGTCTGTACGTCGGTCCGTCTGTTTCTATGCTATCTTCTCCCTCAGTTTTAAAGCTATCTTGACCAAACTTTGCAAAAAAACTTTAAATACACATAGCCTGTACATTTGTCGGAATCGGCCGGATCGGATGACTATATCATATAGCTGCCATAGGAACGATCGGTCAAAAAACTAGTTCTAGTGAGAAAAACTTTTTTGTTTTCCATTGTAGCGTCTCCAATCGTGGTATATATTAGTTTTATATGCTTCCACACAATTCGTGAAAAATTTATCACAATCGGGTGACTATAGCATATAGCTGCCATAGGAACGATTGGTCTAAAAACTAGTTCTAATGAGAAAAATTTTTTTGTTATCAATGGTAGCGCCTTTTAAAAACTGCAAGGTTATTTAAAACATCGGCGAAGCCGATGTTAGCTTTCTATTTTTACTTTTACTTTAATTTATGCCTGAAAAATTGAAATATTTCCTATAATGGCTTTGGTACAGAGTATAAAAATTGTCAGAGTGTCAATTTTAAATCTAGTAAATCAGCGATCTTACTTGGTTCTGAGTTTATATGTTGTATTGTACTTGATCAGCTACTTACCCGGACCGCCGGCCCTGACCATAATCCTGTACTCTTTACGTTTCAGCAAATGGTGGGGCTGCCTTCTGTTCACCAAACCCTCTTTAAATATTTAGTATAATTCACAAACCTTACAAATTCTTAGCGACATTTTTGTCGGGTGGACACACACAGCCGCAATGTGGCATAGGGCAAACAGAGGCAGTGGTGTGAAAAAAATTGAAATTTGCGTGAGTGCTCCAACTGCGGCATGGCATGGCAAGCATGGTAGCGCTTGGCTGCCTTCCAAACCCTTCTCTTTGGCTCTGTATGTATGTGTGTGTGTGTGTGTGTGTCTGTGTGTGGGCGTCGTTTGCACTTCAATGCTAATGTTGGCTTGGCAGCGGCGTCTGTCGTCGACATTTTGGGTTCCAGAGGCAGGACCAGGGCCAGGGCGCGTGTCGCTTGTTCGTTTTTGGGCATTTTTGGATACGGTCTGATAGAGGGCGGAGGGTGGGTGGGGGTCTGTTGGTTGGAGTGGGTGCTTGTCAACAATGCTTGGCGCTGCCAGGCCCGCAAAAGTATGCAACATTTTTGTGCAATTCTTGAACTTACTGCAACCCAACAGAGTGGAGTAAGTACACAATTTCTGCATGACTATATTTAGTTGCATTGATTAAAGTCGCAACTTTTCAAAAAGGCTTTAAAAAAGGTTGGGTTAACCATTTCCCTTTTTAACCCCTGTGTGTAAACTGCGCTGACGACAAGTGGCAAAAGTTTTTTACCCTTCCCATAAATGCTTCCCAGCGTCCCTTCAACGTTTTGCGCGTCAATGACTTGTTTGTGCTCGAGTCGAGTCGCCTCCGGCGCCCACATGTCAAGCCCACCTACGGATGACCTACCAGCCGTATTAAATTCGACGCCAAAGCACGCGCGCTGGCAGCGTCAGAGAAAAAAAAAAAGAAGCGTAAAGCTTGTTGGGGCGCGCACTTTTGGGACCCGGACTAAAGTCGTTGTCTGACAGCCCCACCATTCGTATCCGTTCCGCATCCCCCCCCCCCCTGCCTGGCGTCTACTCTGAAACAAGCGTGACCTGACGGTTGAAATGCTTTTCGTTGCCTACGCACTGGGGCGGGGTTGACGGGCGCCACTGGCTCGTCAGTCATCAAGGCTGTTTGTGGTCGTGGTTGGGGTGCTGTCTGCTGCCTGTGGTAAATGTATGTGTCTGGATTATATGTAGGTATTTGTGTGTGTGTCTGTGTGTGTGTGTGAGCAACTTAAAAGGTACGACTGACGAGCGTAAGAAATATTTTATGGTTTCACTCTTCACACCTCTCGCCCTCTCGTGTGTCTTTCGTTGCTTATCCATATTGATTTGCCGCAGCATGTACAATTTGTGCAAACGGTTGCCCAACCTTGGCTTTGGACCGTTGAGTTGACGGTGGCTTAGGCACATACATACATACATACATATAAGCGTGGTGGCTAAACTACAATATAACCATTTTTGTGTCACTCAATCACCAAGTGTCTGGCTATGCGGCATTCTAAGTCCAGATTTTGCACCTAATACAATCGGATTTATATCTAAAATGGTTATACAATATTTAAGTATATATTTTGAAATGGTTTCCATATTTAAACCCATCTTGAGCCGATTTTAAACCAGTTTATCCCAAGTGTTCATACAAATCATAAATTTTTAACTTCAAACCAGGGATTAATCCCGAACCGAATATCAGTTCTGGTACCGGTTCCGGTACGTACTGAATTGAGAATATCGGTTAAAGGTTCTATTTCGGTTTTCAGTTTATTTCGGTATTCGGTTCCAAGTGTTATTTATTTTAATATTCAAAAATTTTAATTATTTCAAGATATCCCAAAAAATAATGGATGTAATAGAACTACAAAAGGATCCTAAGAATAACCCTCATAAAAAAACTTGTTTTTTAATATACCGATTTCCAGCCTTTTTATACTCTGTACCGAAGGTACAAAGAGTATATTGGGTTTGTGCAAATGTATGTAACAGCCAGAAGGAAGCATCTCCGACCCTATAAAGTATATATATTCTTGATCAGCATCAACAGCCGAGTCGATATAGACATGTCCGTCTGTCCGTATGAACGCTGAGATCTCAGAGATGGTAAGTGATAGAGATTTGAGGTGTATGGAACATATATTTCTTATACTTGGAGGCAGATCAAGTCTAGTTTTTTTTTGCCACGCCCCCTGCCTCCCCCGCAAATTGAAAAAAACTTTATATCTTCCACAATTTTGGAGTTAGGTTGTTTCCTTCTAAACCTTCTCCTTCTTCTAAACCTTCTAGACATATATTCTACTCATCATTACTTATGGAGCCCCCATACATTGTTTTCCGATCAGATGAACGATGGCAGAGTTGCCACCCCCGCAATTTGAAAAACACCTCAAATATCCCGCCATTTTGGAGTTAGGTTGTTTGAACCTCTGAACATATATTCTACCCATCATTACCTATCGAGCCCCCATACATCGTTTTCCGATCAGATGAACGATAGTAGAGTTGCCACCCCCGCAATTTGAAAAACACCTTAAATATCCCGCAATTTTGGAGTTAGGTTGTTCGAACCTTCTAGACATTTATTCTACTCATCATTACCTATCGAGCCCCCATACATCGTTTTCCGCTCAGATAAACGATGGCAGAGTTGCCACCCCCACAATTTGAACAAAATCGTATATCTTCCACAATTTTAAAGACAGATTGTTTGAACCTTTTAGGGATATATTTTAATCGTCATTACTTATCGATCCATCATACACCGTTTCCAGATCAGATGAACGATATTCGAATTTTAAGTAAATTAAATAATTACGCTGGGCAGCACTGCCCGTAATCGTGATGGGCAGCACTTGCACAGATTGTGTGACCCCACACTTTAAAGTTATTAGTTATATACAAACAGGTACAGAGTATATTACAGTCGGGCTTGACCGACTTTCTTACTTGTTTATTGTTGGAGGAACAATTTCGTTAAACGTATTCTGTCCAGGCTTTCAGTAGTATCCCTACAACCTATATTTAAGGAATTCTCTTTTCTTATGTCGCCCTAAAATCTGCCGTATCTTCGCCAAAAATAGAGATCATTAGTGATTTGGGTACATTTAAAACTATACTAAAAGACTACGGTCCAAAATAGCTCATAAAAGGCTGGTAAAATATTCAAATCAGCTCTAAAAAACACAAAAACAGTTTAAAACATAAATTCTGCCTTAGCTTAACCTGTCATAAAATTTTCCGAAATATTAACCAGATTTTTTTGTAGAGCGAAATTTTAATAAAATCCAGAAAATTCTTTTCTAAAATTTATATTTTTAAGCAATCATTTTTCTGAGACTTTTTGAAAGTTTTAACACTTTTTAGACATTTTTTTCTATATCTTATATATCTAAAATAGAGAATTTGATTCTGGTTATTCTCCAAGGGCGATTTTCTGAAACGTAAGACTTTCTTCTCAGTGTAATTATTGCTATTTTACCAGTTGTATATTTTAACTAGAAACGGAAACAGTACCGGTATAAGCGTTTTGGTAAGGTTCCGGTTTTTTTGCTTCGTATTATAACAGTTAACGGTTTTCGGTTCTAAAAAAAATGTAATATCGGTTCCGGTTTGGATACCGGTACGTGGCTTGAAACGGTTTATTTCGGTTAACGGTTCCGGTTCTGGTTAATGTATTATTCCCTGCTTCAAACCCATAATAGTTTGCGAGATATGCCATTTAGCTACTTACACTTATCAATAAATTTAAGAATATAATTCAAATTCTTACAATGTTCAGGTTCTCTGAATATAATATATCACAAATTTATTCACAATTTTTCAATTGGTGTTGGCATTAACAATTCAATAACAATCTCCTAAAAACTTAAAATACATAAAACAAATAATTTGAAAACATAATCGATGTCTACAACAATTAGAAAGGATCATTATTTCTTTTCATTGCGACTTTTCTTTCCCAATGGCTTGGCGTAGGCACTGTGAAAAGGCTGACGTTGTGGATCGTGCACCAACTCAAAAGTTGTATATAAAGCACGTGGCACAAATGGTTGTGCTATGCATTCAGTAATTATATAAGCTTTGATCTCATTAATATTATTGACAGTCCCCTCAAATTCACCAACAGCGCGCCTTCCATGAACCGCAAATATAATATAGCCACATACATCCAGTCGATTGCAATATTTCACAATATTTTCGCTAAAATTTATGCCGGACATTATGTGAAACAGTTTAAAATTCGTTTTAACTATAGTTTCGGGTACAATACGATAGGGATCCGGATACGTTAGCAAAGCGACTAGACGTTCAAATGAACTGCTCTCATCAGAATCAGGAACTTCATTATTATTATCATTATTATCAATTACATTGGAAGATGTCTCTTCAGTGACGGACAATGAACAATTGCCAATACTGGGGCTGCTACTACAGTATGAACTGTGGTCGTCACTGGAGGGAAACATTTTTAGATTAATGCTTGTAAAACTTCCTAAGTAATGCCACAATAAGGTTGATCTGTTGGTAGATACAAGGTATATAAATTTTTGTAATTTTAATTTATTCTTTGAACTTCTGAGAATAAAATAAATTTTTGGAAAGAATAGATATGGGAAATATAATTTTAAACTTACCTCAAACACACTGCGCACTGAGTTTAATAAGAATTTGTAATAATTTAAAGAAAGTCAAGAGTGTATATCGTATATCGTCTTTAATCCGTACGGAAACAGGCCTGATTATTCTAGATATTTATTACGGGTTACTTATTATATGCGCTCGGATAGGCTTCTCAAGTTAGACTGCCTGTGGAAGTGTGTTGTCTTTAGTATATGCTTTGACATTCAGCTCCAAGGCCTACTGGACTGTAGACGTATCCCCGCCTGCTCATCCTACATTTAGCAATGATTAGCAATAAAATGTATTCCGTTCTGAAAGGAATACCGGATGGTTCTTATACGCTGAACGCGTCCGGTCTCAATAAAAGAGTTCATATCCTAAAGTTTTTACATTTCATTACCACAACCCACAGCCATTTTGCTATCTTGAACACAAGAGCCAATCCTGCAAAACCGAGACCAGATTTAAAATCAGCGCACAAAACACGACCATAATTTAATAGCAAAAAGGCGGGACCTCAGAAAAGTGGCCAACTAATAAACATGCTACAGAAACCGAATGCTCTTGGGCAAATACGTTGTCTAAGTAGACTTCACATGTCACCTGCAACAATGGTGTTGGTACCCATCCCCTCCGGTTGAAAAAGCTTCTGCTCCGAATTGAGACGTGCAACGGAGGGTTCATACGTGGGTTGCTATTTAAGACTGGATTTACACGATGAAGCAAACTGCATGAAGTTTTGGCAAAAGCTTTTGCTTGTAGGAAAGAGGCGAAGAGGGACAAGCCACCCCACCACACCTCTTTCCAACAAACAAAAGCTTTTTGAGAAACTTCATGAAGTTTGCTTCATCGTGTAAATGCGGTCTTAGTTTCTGGCCTAGGTCACTTCTTGCAATTTTAGGACCAATTGGAATTATTCCAAACAAAGTTTGGACTTTTATCGATAAAAGCTCCATACAACTCGTTCATGTGTGACCACGTTTGATATCGATTAACGATTAATCAAAAACTTAACTCGGCAGAAAAATGGAATTAACTCGTGAAAATTTTCATGCAATCATTTTTCACAACTTTCGACGTGGATTATCTCGACAAGAGTTCAACGATGAACTTAAATCTTTTAATGACGATGAAGCACTATTCTATAGCACTGTGAAAAATTGTTTTAATGAATTCAATCGCGGGCGACGCTCGCTCGAAGACGAAGGTCGTGAAGGTCGTCCTAAAACAGTCGTTGTGCCAGAAAACATTGATGCCGTGCGCGAACTGATAATGCAAGATCGTCATGTGACATACCGAGAGATAGTGGCATCCTTGGGCATTTCTTCCACCAGCATACATTCGATATTGCATGAACACCTGGGCGTAAAAAAGGTTTGTTCTCGTTGGATCCCGCACAATTTGACAATCGCACAAAAAAGGCTCGTGTGGATTGGTGCAAAGAATTTTTGAAAAAATATAATCGCGGTGTTTCAAAAGACGTTTATAAGATCGTCACAGGTGACGAATCATGGATCTATGCTTATGAACCCGAAACAAAACAGCAATCGACCGTGTGGGTCTTCGAAGACGAGCCAAATCCAACGAGAGTCGTTCGTGGAAGAAGCACTTCGAAGCAAATGGTCGCCGGTTTCTTCTGGTCATGTGGCGACTGTTCCGTTTGAGCAACATAGGACGGTCAATTCTGAGTGGTACACCACAATTTGTTTGCCTGAAGTCTTCGGAGAAATTCGAAAAATTAACAAGAGAAGACAGATCATTGTGCACCATGATAATGCGAGCTCTCACACATCAGCTCACACCAGCGTCTTTTTGACCGCCCAAAACGTCGAATTGATGGGTCATCCGCCGTACAGCCCTGACTTGGCACCCAATGACTTTCTTTTTATTCCCGCACATCAAGGGAAAAATGCTTGGTCAACGATTTTCGTCGCCAGAAGATGCTGTTGAAGAGTTCAAAAACCCTGTTTTGGAGGTGTCTCAATCGGAGTGGAAAAAGTGCTTCGACAATTGGTTTGAGCGCATGCAAAAGTGTATAAATCTTGCTGGATAATACTTTGAAAAACAATAAAACCATTTTTGATCATAAATATTCGCGTTTTCATTATTAGGCCAGAAATATATATAGCAACCTACGCACATAATTCCAAATATTAACAATATTCCATTCTTCATTTATCACAAGTGAGAAAAATTTTAAATTAGGAAAGGGCGGCTGCAGTTCACTTCACCCTGGTATGTATTCCATATACGAGCATTTACAGCCTTGAAAAATTTGTTACAAATTATTTACACACAAAAATTTTCGGTTAACAAAATTCAAAATTCCTCAACCTTTTTTTTTTTAACCCAGCCTAAACATTAATCATGTCAACCGAGGTGGATGCCATGTTTGATCGTTTGGCGAAACTGCCCGGTGTTCAGGGTGCCATACTGGTCAATCCCGATGGCGTACCCATTCGTACCTCACTGGATTCGTCGTCTAGCAATCTGTATGCGGACAAAATTGGACCTTTAATTAAAATGGCTCGTTCTGTGGTGCAAAATGTGGAGCCCGGTGATGATCTCAGCTATTTGAGAATTCGTACGCGCAAAAATGAGCTAATGGTGGCCACGGAAAACAATCATATTGTTATACTAATACAAAATTCTGCGGTCTTAGATAATGCACGACGCGCGAGCATACAATCGGCACAAATTAGTACATCCAAGTGAGTGATCCGCCTCGGATTGGTAGGTCCTTGAGATTTTATGCCCTGTAGAGATATGAAAAATGTGCCTTTCAGTTGCCCGTTTGAACGCAGCTAGAGAGACCAAAATCTAGACATCCATAACCAACTGGGTCCAGGTAAAAGGGACCAAAACGGTGCACGTCATGCGGGCAACATAAACAAAATGACATAAACAAGCTGGCGCATTTGTGGATGGAGAAGAGGGTGACTGAGCGAAAAGTCCTTGCACGAGCGCCCGCGCAATCCCAAGCCCAGAAGCCGGAGCGGCAATGCAACAAAAGTAAAACTGTGCAAAAAAAAAAAAGAAAAAAACGCGAAAATAAAATCCACATCCAGGCAGGGCAAATTGTATATTTTTTTTCCCGTTGTCCCTTCTGCGTTCGTTCCAATTGCTGGCAACAACCGGCTGCCGTCACGCCATCAAGCATTCATGCCAACAACAACAACAACCACAAGGGCCGCCTGTCGCCCGCACACGCACACTCACACACACACACACACACAGAGCATTACACGCCTCCGCACGCGTCACACGAAAGCACGAAACCAATTTAAGCGCCCACATTCTCTCACCCAATTAGTCGCACACACCAAACC
Organism: Lordiphosa mommai; assembly: GCA_018904225.1. Classification (NCBI taxonomy): domain Eukaryota; kingdom Metazoa; phylum Arthropoda; class Insecta; order Diptera; family Drosophilidae; genus Lordiphosa; species Lordiphosa mommai. Next base: position 695,079 of record JAEIFT010000050.1, on the reverse strand, counting down.
CACATACCCATATCCACTCCAGTTTGCAGCTCTCCACCCGCCCACGCAGCCCACACAGCCCTGCTTGTTGTTGTCGTCGTCCTCGTCGTCGTTATCCTCGCGTGCGCACGCTGCATACTTTTAGGCAGGGCAATCAAAGAGTTGCCTGGGGTATTTCAGGCTTATGGAAAAAGCATGACATGATATTTAAATCGGTGATATAACATTTAATTCGTCCATAAGACGGAAAAAGGCAAAAAAATGGTTGGCAAATGTTACTAAGATGCCAAAACATAGCATACTTTTAAGGGCAAAACATTTTATGTCACTATCTAGACTGTTAAGCCAATATCTCTGCTATATAAAATCCGATCGTCATCAATATGGTTTAGACCTAAAATAATGATCATATCTATGAATTGATCCAAGTCTTGACTGATTCCAGTACCGTTTTCTGTACAAACCATGAAACTTACCCATGAGTTCTATACACAGAAGAAAACTTAAATCAATCGGGAACGGTAATGAAAACAGGGCAAGCTCGGATATTTTAAAGCCGATCTGAAAAGATAGATTTGATCTAACTTCCAATATAGGAACTTAATTTAAGCATGTTTTTGATTAAAAAAAATAATCTGGGAACTACATCTTGGGGATCTTGGGGATTCGGAATAGGCCACATTTCGTTGGATTCAGAATGGATACGTTAAACTCTTCTCTCCACATGTTCTGGATATTCTTGTTTGCTTTCCATTAAAAGTCCATGGATCAAATCTCACACTTTAAACACTTCAAAGAGCCACAACATCAATTGGTTCAATTGGTTTTCTAAAATACAAAGAAGAAGGATATACACCTTACTTATTGGTTTACAAATAATATCGTTTCTGATAAGTGTGTTTATAGTTATGCACCAGCCGAAAAACAAACAATTACAGATGAGTCTCAAAAGACATGAACATTGTTGTTGTTGTTCTTAATTTTTAAATGTGCTATTTTTGATTCTCTTTCACTTCACATTTACACCACCATTTAACAGATATCACTAGGTCGAACCCTCACTTGAGTGACAGCAGTTGTTGTTGTTGTTGTTGTTGTTGTGCCATCATCAACGCCATAAGTAGCAGTCAGCAGTTGCTTCTGCCAGTGCCAGTAAAGTTGTGCTGCTGCCTGATGGCGATGGCGATGACGACGGTGTCGGTAACGAGGGGATTGGGACGAGGACGTGTGCACAGCCACAAAAAGCAGCAACAACAACCTTGTATATATAAGTAAGTCTGCTATGTTTGTATGTATGTATGTATGTATGCATGAAGGGACGGCAAGCGACACGATAATCTCGCACGTCGCATTTTTAGTTGCCGCCAGCTGCCGCACCCACCGCACAGCTACAGCTAACGCAGGCAGCTGCACAAGTCCTGGATCTGCTCCTGGCAGAAAGCCAAATGTGGCAAGTGGCTGCTGCTTGCTTAGGAGTGGAGTGAAGGGGGGGTTGGAGTTGTGTGTCTGGGTTGACTTGACTGTGCGCGGGGGGACGACCGACCGACAAATGCTTTCGAATTGCCATGACAATCAAAACGCTTACAGGTACAGTGGAGCCAGATGGCATGATTTGTGTGCGTGTGTGTGTGATTGTGTTGCATACTTTTATGGGAACAGTTGATCGATAGCTAATTTAATACTCAACATGCTCTATATTTTAGTTACACCTACTGAACAATAATGCGGTCTCAAATCTTAAAAAAAAGGACTTAAAATTTTTCGGGGTACTTATATTAAATTTTCAATTAATTTTTTTATGTTGACTTGATCAGCCATTTGGGCCTTTTAGTTTGTTATTAACAGGGTAGACGTATTTTGGTGTGTTTGTGAATTTTTGAACAGCTCCCCAATCGTGGAAAGGGCCGACCTTTTATGGGTCTTTTTAGTTGAGAAATGATTATGGGGTTTTTAATATGGATGGATATGAATATTTTTGATACCCATGTTTCGCCACCAGCGATGACTCTGTTAATCAATTCTAAATCATAGTGGACAGTATTTAACAGTTCTCAAAAACTAAACAATGAGTGTTAAATGGATTTAAACCACCGGTTCGAATTATAACATGCTTTTTGTAGCAAGCCAAACCGTTATTTTGGTTCAGTGGTTCTCAATTAAAATATTAATACGCTTGTTTCCGAAAATTTATTTTTGAAATTTGATTTCCAGAAAACATTCACTTATTATATTGAGTCGTAGTAAAAGAAAGTGTCAGGGTGTCATCGAGACGAGAAGACCACTAAATAGTAAAGGCCTTTACTCAGATGAGATAAAAATTTAGTTTGCCAAAATACTTCATATACAGGGTTGCCCATATTCGACGGACCCATCTGGCAACGCCATAACTTTTGACAGAGATGTCAGATCGCTTAATGACATACCGCGTTTGAAGCGTCAGTCCAAGCAGATTTTTACCATGGAACAATACACGCCACGCGAGCGCTCTGAAATAGTTGAAATTTACATTCAACAGAACAAGTCAATTGTGAAAACTCAACGTGCTTTTAAAAAATTAAAAAATGTGAAAAGTGCGCCTTCTAAGAACACCATTAAGCGTTTATACGAAAAATTTTCGACTGGTGAGGCTCTTTCTAATCCGAAGAGGCCAAATAAAAGTCGACCAAGGCGATCGGCCGAGAATATCGCTGCCGTACGAGCCAGTGTTGAGAGGTCCCCAAGAACATCCCAAAAACGCCGTTCTCAGCAGTTGGGCATGGCTCGGTCCACTTTACAACGGATTATTCGCGTTGATTTGCATTTGTTCCCGTACAAAATTCAATTGACTCAAAGATTGTTGCCTGCGGACAAGCCTCGTCGATTGGAATGGGCCCAAAGAGTCATCGAAATGGCCGAAGATGACGAGCAATTTTGGAACAAAATTATCATGTCCGATGAAGCCCATTTCACATTGAATGGGACCGTAAATAAGCAAAATTGCCGTATTTACGCCACTGAAAATTCTCAGGAGATCCAAGAAGTGCCTCTTCATGACGAAAAAGTCACAGTTTGGTGCGGCGTTAGTGCGAAAACGGTCATTGGGCCGTTTTTCTCCCAAAATGAAAATGGTCATGCTGTTACCATCAACCAGGAGCGTTATCGCGACATGATGACCAATTTTGTGATGCCAATTATTCGTCGAAAGCGTATGAGGCAGTTCTGGTTTCAACAAGACGGCGCTCCACCGCACACAAGTCGCATAACAATCGATTTTCTGAAGAAATTGTTTCCGGGCCGTTTGATGTCGAAAAGTGGTGATTTGGACTGGCCACCGCGTTCGCCCGATTTGACGCCGCCTGACTTCTTCTTGTGGGGATATTTGAAGTCAAAGGTTTACGTTAACAAGCCAAGGGCCGAAATGTTGGCGAAAACGATGGAAAATGCTGCAAAAAGGGCACAATACGCCATCAACGCCAGAGGCGGCCATTTGAGAGATATCATATTCAAAAATTGATGTAAACAAATCTACTTGGAACAAATTAAATGATTAAGATTGCCAACCGCCAAATTTTTATTTTTTTCTTTGATTTTTTAAAAAAAAACATGGGTCCGTCGAATATGGGCAACCCTGTATAACTAGAAACACTCTTGAACAACTGTAGAGCTGAATGCTTTTGAAAACCTTCCCTATTTATATGAAGTATTGTGATGAACTAAATTTTAATCTCATATGAGTAGAGGCCTTAACAAGAAAGTTTCGACTTATGTTATTTTTTTCCAGAAGTTTTTTTTTGTAGTAGGGAGAGAAAGATTCAACGAAATTTTGTATCAGGCAAAAATGCATCGTTTAAACTTGGCAGAAGAGAAAATCATTACAACTACTTTAAAAATATTTATGTAATTGAACAAACGTAATAAAATTCGTCGATAAAATAAACCGAAACGAACCGTTTTCATTTGCTGTTCGGTTTAGCATTTTTGAGGATTGGATTGTTTTGGTTTAGTTCGGTTCAGAATCGGGTTGCTTCCCAACAAGGATCAACAATACATTTCATATATAGAAAAGTAGAACGTTCGATAACGTACAAACTAAATAAGAAACTATAAATGGTTTTATGATTACTCATCATTACATACATTAAATTATTGTAACTTCCATTAAATCCGTTAATTCTATGAATATCTTTAATATCGTAACCGAATCCCGAAATAAATTGAGAACCGAAATGAATCCTTTAAATGATAAACGCATTTCAAATCGCACCGAAAATGAAATTCCTTTTGGGGATTAATCTCTGACTTAAAGTGGTCTGTCTAATACAGAGTCTCTATTTTAATGGTAATAATGTCACCTCAATTTTTGTAGTCATTTCAAGTATCTTACCACATTTGTGTGTTATTGTCGGTACTCTGCCAGGCAGTTAAAACGCATTTCGAATTTATTTCATGGCTTTCATTACCAGACTTAATAATCGATTTTATTCGGTATCTTCAGCAATTACCCACCGTGTGACCAATATCAACAAGCATAAGCGTAGCCTGCCCTGTGCTCTGCTGTCTGTTCCTGACGCAACGCCGCACAGTGGCTTGCTTTCCTTAAATTCTTTGACAAAATCAAATTTCGTATTGTTGTATTTGGCAAAACTATTGATGCACTTCAATTAAAAATTAATCAAGCTATTTAATTGCGGAAAATATTTTAATAAATTTAAGCTATAACAGTTGGGAATTGTTGGACTATTTTTAAATTTTTAAAGAAATGAAAAAGAAAAGTGTTTAGAAGGGCAAATAAAATGCATGTCACTTCAATAACACTTAAGCTAGAGACTTATTTTTCGCCCCGTTTTAAGGGATGAATTTAAATAAGAATAAGTTAATCAAAAAAAGTATTAAATGTATGATTTTTTATAATTTTTTTAAACTTTTATTTTTTCCTAGTTTACATAAATAAACTTGACCTAAAAAAATCACGTGCCCACAAATTTGACTTTACAAAAAGTTGGAGATAATATTCAAAAAACAAACTAAAAGAAAATATAGCTACAATTGTGCCCGATAAGCCATTTTTATATACCAACCCATGCTAATAGACCCATGAGGTTATTGAAGTTGCTCAATAACTTTATTATTTTGAACTCTAACTAAGCAAGGCCCTTTGATTTGTCTGCCTACTTGTAAAAACTCAATATGGGTCGTTCAATGTGAACTCAGCCATCCAACATTTTATTTTTGTGTTTTAACAACTATTCATAGAATAATCTTATTTTACTAACAGACTTATTTACATTTGAATTTTGGGGAAATTTTTTTTAAAATCTAGTACTGCCGGAATGTTATTGTACATTTGTTTGACTATTAATGTAAGAACTATGCTAAATCGAGTAGCCTTTTTATATTTCCTATACACATTTTGTGAATTAATCAAGTAATCCTGCCATAAATTTTAATTCACTTTTTCGTGAAAAAACGGCTGTAGCTTAGTCCAACAAGCTGATAAAAGTGCAATAAAATTCGTAAAAATAGCGGATATGTTAGGCTATATGCTAAAATAGTTGTTTTAATTTTACGATTTATGCACTAGGTTGTAGACGACGGTTTATTTTGAAAAATTTGCTATAAATTGAGGAAAAAATTATCTTCAAGGTCCAATTTAGTCACTTTCGGGTTTGCTGATGCGGCTCGCTTGATTTTTTATGGCTGCATTGATGTATGTAGTACCGCATAAAACTTAAAAACCTTCAAATTTGTGCTTGGTGTGACCCCCATAATTTTCCATAAGCTAAAAAAACAGCAAAATGGTTTTTCCGCGATTTCTCGCAAACAAGAGCTGATGGAAAAAAACCGAGACCAGTTTTGGAATCAGGGCACAGAACAGGAACAGAATTTTGCATCCAGAAGGCCAGACCGAAATGGCTGTTGCCCTGTGTAATTGATTAAAAAAATGTCTAAAATATTGTCAACTACAGCGGATACTAAAATCTTGCCTTCAAATTACTTTCTCGATTTTAGATAATTAAAATTAGGAGTCCTAAAAACATTTAAAAAAGTGTAAAACATTTTTCCATGCCCATTAATTGTTTGTCCCATCGTGAGGTTTTCTTTAGAATAAGTATACGAATTTCCTTTACCAGGAAAAAATTATTTTATAAAATATCGGTTAACAAAAAACCATTAAATTTCGTTAAAACCCTACTTAAGAACAGACTTTTATGAAAATTTAATTTTATTCTCAGATAGAAGACATGAAAATAGTAGAATCACAATATGTGTCGCTTAAATCGGATGCACCGTTTCGATGCTATAATATTTTTAAGTTTTATGTTCTTTGTCGTTTATCTCGCGAACTGTTAGTGGTGGGAATGTCCAAAAATAGGTATATATTCTCGATGTGTAGAACTTCGAACCGGGAATAGTGATTTTTTTTAAAACAAAAAAAATTTGGGTTACCGAGTTCGTAAGGAATTACCAATACATATATAAATATGGCGTTAATTTTAATGCAAAAATGGAAAATCACTGAGGCCGCCCTCTTAAAGGATTTTTTTTTTGTTATATAGTTAATAAAATGTAAAACATAAAAATTTTATTTTCAGTGTTAGGGGGCGCGGCGAGCACGTTTAGTTTTAACTAAAAATACTCATACGCCTAGTAAGCAACATAAATTATTTCAACAATCAAGACATTACCACATTGTTCTGTTTATCAATTTTTAAAATCTGTCAAAATATTTCCATTTTGTTTAGAGAATTTGTTCAAATATGAATTTAAGCTGCGTACCAATTACTGAATCTCTAGCCCTTCGGGTGGAGCGGCATGTCAGCTGCAAGAATGTACATATGTCAATGGAATTAGGCTATTAAATAGTTCAAAAGTAATGATTTTTGCAACATGTTTTGACAAAACGTGCCACTGTGCGCCGCCTATCAGACACACACTTCAGTTCAGGCTGCGCCTTTTTCATGCCGTTTCGCTTGCTTTTTTTTGTATGGGGGTGTGAGTATTGGTCTGGGTCTGTTTATTATCGCTAGCGCCCATCAACGACCTCGACTCTACACCTCTCACTCCCCCGCACAACGGGAACTTTGTCAGTTGAAATTCCGCCGCCGCCGCCGTCAACGACAACGACGACAAATAAAAAAAATAAAAAAACTTTGGCACGGAAGCATGCTGGCGGCATTCGCATAACGATGTCGCTGACTGCTCCTTACGTACATATAACCAAGCCCCGAACCCAAACCCAAACGCTCAGCGCACAGACTGGCGCACTTTTGAAGTTTGAGCTAAGTGACATGCTGTTTATTGTTGAGAGTGTTAAAATGTGCGCCCTGAATCTACAGGATGTCTGTATGGGTGTGTGTGTGAGAGTGGATGGAGCAAGAAATTATAATGCCAAGACCGAGCACCGCACGCGTAGGCCAAACCGCTTCGTCATAGTCAAAAGTACACGGTCACAAAAAATAGCTCAGGCATTTCTTGCTAATAAGGAATGTTCAAGTAAAGTAAAAAGTAATAACTTAATCAGATGATTAGCAATATCTGTCCAGACCTAAAAACAAAAGTGGAAGATCTTTCTACTGAATGGACGAGCAGTTTAATAACTACTTTATACAAGCTAAATCCCAAAGTAAGCAGGACTTTTGTAATATATCTTTTGATGGGCGTTAGTTATCTACATATTTTTAGGACATTCAGTTTTAATATCATGACAATGAAATAGGTTGAAGCCGAGTTCGTCCTTTTTGTACCGATAGAAAAAAAACATTGTTACTTTTCCTGATCACCTCAAGAAATCCCTGAATTACGGTTCCGGTTCCGGTACGTACCAAAACTATTCTTTCAGTAAAAAGTTCTGTTTAGGTTCTAGTTTATTTCGGTATTCGGTTCCATATCGGTACCTCGGTATTTATTTCGGTATACCGGTACGTACCTGTATGTACCGGTATAATTTAAAAATCCTTTTAACCGAAGATATAATAGATCAAGTAGCAACCTATACAACAGAATGAGTTATAAAGAAGGAAAATTAAACATAATAATCTTTTCCCAGGAAAACAGATAATAAAACTTGTGTAACTGGAAGAGCAAGGAGAACTTTTAATATCTGATGGAATGTTAAATACACTGTATAAAGATAACTTTACCGATCACAATTTAACCCTGCTTTTAGGTTAAGCCCATTTGGTCCAATTATTTTTTCGTTTACTTTGTAAATGCAAAAAAAGGAAAATCCCACAACTAGCTTTAACATTAACTGTTACCTCGTTTATACGCACAAAATTTATCATGATAAATGCCCTTCAAAGTATGCTATGCACATGATTAGGATTATTTAAGCAAAATTTTTCTTTTATATTTGCTTTAACACTAATTTATATTGTTTAACTCTATCTGATCCGAAATGATGAACAAATGCACAGTGCAAATTAGGTATAAAGCTTCCATAACCGACGGGTTCAAATAGATAATTATAGAAGCACATAAAGTTTGCATACTTGTAAGGGCATTTATCATGATAAACTTTGTGTGTATAAACGTGGTATGTGTTGAAAAAATGATAAATTAATAATATTTGGAAATTCTTGAAGCAAAATAGATAAAAAGAATAAAAGGAAATTGTTATTCTGATTAAAACTTATGTATATACCAGATGGTCCCTTAATCTGACATTTATAGGTTTTTGCTAACCTCACAGAAGGGTAAAGTTCATCCCTGAGAAATTCTTGATTAAAGCAATAAATATCACAAAAAAAAACTCAGTACCGAAGCTGTACCGAAACAATGTTTCGGTTCCAAAAAAAAAGGTTCCGAAATACCGGTTTTCAAAAAATTAATAAATAACGGTTCCGGTTACGGTTACGGTTCTGGTTCTGAGTTTTAATCGATTCTTTTCGGTTTACGGTTCCGGTTTGGGTTCCGGTTTGACACCCTGCTGAAAACTGATTGTAAGAACGCATAATTTGTCTATCTATCAACTATATATAAAATGACATAACGACCGCTGGGCTTTATTTTGAAAACGAATATTCTTAGACGCATATATAGATATAAGGAACTCTATAGATTGATCCTAAATCTAACAAGAATGTTAAAAATTTTACATTTTGATTGTATTTGATGATATACAATATATTATTTTGTTTTTTTCTTATGATTTTCCTAACGTGCTTTCCAACTTGTAAGAGTTTAAGCTTTCTAGGTGCCTACTTTGACGATTCTGTTTCACCACTTCTATTGCAAAATGACCTAAGCTCACTTAGCACTTGCTCACTTGGACTTAAATAATATAAATAACCGTAAAATCATGACCTATTTACCGAATCAAGCCATGGTTATATGAATACACCATAAATGGGGAAGTGTTTGTATTTTTATGTTATAAACTTTAAAACCTACAATATTTTCCTTTGTAACAAAGCCAAAAGTGTACTAAATGTAGGATGAGCAGGCGGGGATACGTCTACAGTCCAGTAGGCCTTGGAGCTGGATGTCAAACCATATACTAAAGGCAACACACTTACACAGGCAGTCCAACTTGAGAAGCTGAACAGAGCAGATATAATAAATAAGCCGTAATAAATATAAATATTTGTAGAAAACCCAACAAATATTGGATCTGGAATAATCAGGCCGTACGGATGAAAGACGATGATAAACACTCTTGACTTTCTTTAAAATTTGAGTATTACAAGTAAGTTTAAAATTTTATTTCCCAATATCTTTTATATACTAAAGGCAGCACACTTACACAGGCAGTTCAACTTGAGAAGCCTAACTCAGCTGTTCTAATAAATAACCCGTAATAAATATCTAGAATAATCAGGCCTGTTCCCGTACAGATGAAAAACTATAATATACACTCTTGACTCTCTTTAAATTATTACAAATTCCTGTCAATCTCAGTACTCAGGTAAGTTTAAAATTATATTTCCAATATCTATTCTTTCCAAAAATTTATTTTATTCTCTGAAATTCAAAGAATAAATTAAAATTTCAAAAATGTATATACCTTGTATCTACCAACAGATCAACCCGATTGCGTCATTGCCAAGGATGTTCCCTATGCAATAAGCTGTTTGATTGCATTAATCTAAAAATGTTTTCCTCCAGTGACCACAGTTCATACTGTAGTAGCAGCACCAGTATTGGCAACTGTTCATTGTCCGCCACTGAAGGGACATCTTCCATTGGAATTGATAATAATGATAAAAATAATGAAGCTGCTGATTCTGATAAAAGCTGTTCATTTGAACGTCAAGCAATCGGCCACATACATCCAGACGATTGCAAAATTTGACGATTTTTTTGCGAAAATTTCTGCGACATCATGTTAAACAGTTTGAACTCTGTCTTTACTATAGTTTCAGGTAGAATAGTTAGTAAATCTACTAACTGGTAAATCTACCAACTATTCTACCTGAACCTATCGTAAAGACAGAGTTCAAACTGTTTTACATAATGTCTGGCATAAATTTTCGCGAAAATATCGTCGAATATTTGCGGTTCATGGAAGGCACGCTGTTGGTGAATTTGTGGGGACTGTCAATACATTTACACAACCATTTGTGCCACGTGCCTTATATACAACTGGTGCACAATCCACAACGTCAGCCTTTTCACAGGGCCTACGCTAAGCCAATGGGAAAGAAAAGTCGCAAGAAAAAAAATAATTACTGTCTCCAATTGTTTTCGACATTGATTATGTTTTCAAATAATTTGTTATATGCATTTTATTTTTTTAAGAGATTCTTATTGAATTGTTAATACAAACATAAATAGGGAAATTGTGAATAAACATTATATAAAGAAAACCTAAGCAATGTAAGTTGCGACCTTATACCAATAATTTGAATTATTTTCTTAAAGGGCTTAGCCGGGTTTACTAGGCGTATCGGCCCCTAATCCTATCCATATCTTAAGTATGCAGTTTCAAAGTACATCAACAGAAAGTAATTGATCGATTTTTTTAATTTTTTCATTTCCAACAGAAGCGTTTTCAGGGCTAACGAACCATCCAAAAAATTTACAAAATTTGTATGGCAATAACTGGCATATCAACACTCCCCCAAAATAAATTGTCTGATTTTTAAAATGCGACTTGCAAAATTCCGCTAAATTTTCCACTTCGATTATTTTAGACACTTTAATATTATGCATGTTAAATTGTCATTCCAAAATACAATTTGTAGAATTTTTGTATAATTTTCGAAGGTGTGAAAGGTGGTTAAAATTAATTAAAACAATATTGATATTTAGACAGTGGATTTTAGGTTTTGTTAGATTGAATTAAATACTTTTAGGACAGGGTGAATGTGTTTAAAGAACACAAAATGGCCTGCATATTGCAGATGGACAGACGGAAATGAACTAACTTTATGGGGTCAGAAATGAATATTTCCTTATGTAAAAGTATCTTTTTTTCTAACAGCCAGACTGCAATTAAGAAGCTTGACAAATCTTTCCAGAGATGTCAGAGTAGTCCAAAATCTAGCAGTTCACCGGGACATCGTGGCAAATTCCCGATAGGCAGAACTCAGGTATGCCTGTGGCAACGTGTAGGTATGTTTTACAAAACATCTTCGAGCTCAAAGCAATCCCGAAATGGCAGGACTTATTATGAGCAGAATTTGTTGGCCATAATTTAACGTTTTGGTCAGATTTATGGCCACCCTACTCCTGACCAAATGCAATTAAACAAATCATTCCTAGGGCAGCTATATGATATAGGTGTCCGATTTTTGTGAAGATAATTAAATACGAGAAGGCAAAGCTAACTTCGACTGTGGCGAAGTTTAAATACACTTGAAAAAGTTTTCTCCAACTGATTTAACCGGTAAAATATAAATAGGATATAGATATCAAATACTTAAAATTTTTAAATCATTGATAGTAAAAATTTGATACCATAAAAAAACTTTTCTTAGTAAAACACATTTTCCGACCGATCGGACCTATGACGACAGCTATATGCTATAGTCATCCGATTTTGATCAATTTTCTCAAAATTATGTGAAAGCATATAAAACTAATATATACCAAGATTGGGGACGCTATCATGGAAAACAACAAAGTTTTTCTCACTAGAACTAGTTTTTGACCGACCGTTTCTATGGCAGCTATATGCTTTAGTGATCCGATTTTGATCAATTTTTCCAAAATTGTGTGGAAGCATATAAAACTAATATATACCACGATTTGTGACGCTACGATGGAAAACAAAAAAGTTTTTCCAACTAGAACTAGTTCTTAGAACGACTGTTTCTATGGCAGCTATATGATATAGTCATCCGATCCGGCCGGTTCCGACATATTAGTTGCGTGCAGTAAAAAGAAGACTCTGTGCAAAATTTCAGCTCGATAGCTTTAAAACTGAGGGACTAGTTCGCGTAGAAACAGACAGACAGACGGACAGACGGACAGACAGACAGACGGACAGACAGACAGACGGACAGACGGACAGACGGACAGACGGACGGACGGACAGACGGAATTGAACTCAGCTCGTCATCCTGATCAAAAATATATATAGTTTATGGGGTCGGAAATGAATATTTCTATGCGTTACAAACTTCTGGGTAAAATTAATATACACTTTTCAAGTGTATAATAACACACGCTGGCCAAGTTTCGTTAAAATTGCCTTGAAACTGACTGCATGGCGAAGCTTTCTTTTGAGGCATATTTTTAATTGTTTATAACTTTAAAAATCAATATTTTATAAACTATAATTGCCTTCATATTTTGGAAAGCACCATCATTTTCTGCGTACTTGGGGCAATAATTTGTATATTTTTAAAAAGCTATATCATCGTGGTTAACACTTTGAAAAAATTATACACAAACTTTAGCAATAATTATGTAATATTATTAAGTAAAAAAATAAATTTTTTAATTATTTGTTTTAATAGTCTCAACGAAATTCTATTCATAACAACAAACCCGTGATTTGTCCGATAAACAGAACCTGAGATATCAATTTAAAAAAACCAGGGAATCAAACCGAATCGAATTTCGGTTCCGGTTCTGGTACGTACCGAAACGAATGTTTCGGTAAAAGGTTCTGTTTAGGTTCTTGTTTAATTCGGTATTCGGTTCCGTACCGGTACCTTGGTTTTTATTTCGGAATACCGGTACGTACCGGTATGTACCGGTATGAACCGGTATAATTTAAAAATCTTTTAATCCGAAGATATAATAGAAATGGTAGCAACCTACACAACAAAAAGTAGTTATTAAGAAGGAAAATTAAACATAATAAACTTTACCTCAGAAAAAAATGTCCTAATAATAGAAGAGCAAGAGATCTTTTGATATCTGATGAAATATTAAATACACTGTTTTCAGATAACGTTACGATCATAATTTAACCCTGCTATTAGGTTAAGTCCATTTGGGCCAATTATTAATTCATTTCCTTTGTAAATGCAAAAATTAAGGATATATTAATAATATTTGGAATTTATTGAACCAAAATATATGCAACGAAATAAGATGAAATTGTTATTTTTATTGAATAGTATATACCAGATGGTCCCTTAACTTTACATTTGTAAGTTTTTGCTTACGTTTACCCTGCGTTTTACCCTGAAGAAATCCCTGATTAAAGCAATAAAAATGAAATAACAAAAAAAACTCAGAACCGAAACTGTACCGGTACAATGTTTCGGTTCTTTTCGGTCATTTCGGTTCCAAAAATAAAGGTTCTGAAATACCGGTACGCAAAAAAATAAATAATAACGGTTCCGGTTCTGGTTCTGAGTTTCAATCGGTTCTTTTCGGTATACGGTTCCGGTTCGGGTTCCGGTTTGACACCCTGAAAAAAACCTTTTTTTCCGTTTTTTTAAGAAAAAAATTGTTCTTTTGCAAAACCGTGATATGCTCAGTGATCGGCATCTCGAGGTCTAATTTAGGATTTTTTAATTCTTAAAATCAAAAATTAAAAGTTTAACGTTTGTTAGATTTGAAAAAGAATATATCTGATTTTATTCAAGCCTCTAAAGTGAAGTTTATATCAGTTTTCAGACACATTTTGGACATATCACAAGGGGCCAAATCTTTATGGCCTTAGTTTAATTAATTAATTTAATCTTATCCAACATAGTTTAAGTTGGGAATTATAAACATTTTAATTTCCTAATGATGTTTGTCTAGCTTTTAGATTACAAGCAACAAAATTTAGCGTTCAAAATGCTCGTGAACTGGTACCTGAGTTGCTGAAATAGGTAGTATATTATATATATTATAGTATATATAATCGCAATATTTGAAAGTCTTATAAGACCTTTTCAAAAGTTTGAAAATATTTATCGATGTATGCTCAAATAAAAAATCATGATTTTTGTCCTTCAAAGTATGCTATGTTTATGCATATAAATAATTAAGGAAAATATTTATTTTTTTAGTAGCCTTATCATTTATTATTTTTGTATACGTTTGACTGGTCCGACAATCTGAGTGAATGCACAAAGTGGATTATGTAAGATGCTGCCATAACTGACTTTAAGTTATCTCGTTCAAGTAATAATAATTAAAGAAAATAAAGTTTGCATACTTTGAGGAGTAAAGAGCATGATTTTTTACAATCATAAACGTAGTATATGTTACCTAGGACAATTTTCGAAGAAATTTCTAAAATGTTAAGAAATTTTGACTGTAACCGCTATTTTTTACAGTTTCTGCATTCTGTTAACATTTCTGGTATGTAACATTGAGAATTGATGAATTTATGAAATAATGGTAAAAAATATTTTGGGATTTTAACACTTTTGAAAAGAACTTTCTGCCTACAAAATCTGATAATTACACTAGGCAACAAACCAAACTGGACCAGTTTATAGAAGGAGTGGTGGTGATTCTAGATGATTTTTGTGTGCTGAACCCGAACCTCTTTACCAAAATTATCCATCACGTCAGGATTTTTGGCAACTTGAGCATTAAGTGGGGGAAACTGACTTTTTCAGCATTTTAAGGCATATTTTGTGGGCAACCTATATTTTTTATTTTACACCTCTTTATATTATCGGAAAGATATAATCGTTAGCTTTAAAATAATAGATCCCATTTTGAATACAATTATTCGAACTAACTAAATGTTCCCTTGCCCACGAGTATACTATTACTACGTTTATACACACAAAATTTTCATGAAAAATTCCCTTAAAAGTATGCAAACTTTATTTCCTTTTATAATTATCTATTTAAAGGAGTAGGTTATTGAAAGCATTATACATAGTTTGCACTGTGCATTTGTTCATCATGTCGGAGCAGACATAGTTATACAAAATATATTAGTGTTAAGGCAAATATAAACGAGAAATGTTCCTTAATTATTTCTATTCATGAACATAGCATACTTTGAAGGGCATTTATCATGATAAATTTTGTGTGTATAAACGAGGTATATGTGTCGTTGAAAATTTCATTATAATTTAACAAAAAATATTAGGCAATGTTCTGTTTTAAGCTTAGCATACTTTTAGACAGCAACATTAAGTCAATCATTATGTAAATTCTAACAGATGCATTCAAAATGATATATCTTCGTTAAAAAAATCACAAAATTATCTGGGATAGTTTATTTTAAAGCTAAGGAATAGTCCTTTACGATAAAATCAAAGAGATTTAAAACAGACGTATTGGTTCCACGAAAAACATGCTTTAAAATGGTTAAAATAGGCACTTTTTCCAACTATAGACTCAAATTTTAAAAAATTCAGATGGAGCATTTTTTCAAACAGATTCATGTTAAGCACTCGAAAATCTTTTGAAATTACCACCAGCTATTCAATAAACTAAAATAAGTTTAATTTTGTAGCATTCTGTTATTAAGGAAATAAAGTTAGCATATTTTTAAGGGCATTTATCAGGATACATTTTATGTGTATTAGGAGGCTATCTGTTCTCTACTCCTAAAACAATTTCAATGTTTAAACAATCGCAGTGTATTTGTATTTGAATTTCTTACAGTGTTTGATTTTCACCGAGGCTTCTGCTTGTTACGGTTCACGTTCTCGCCGCCATGCCGCCAAACATACAAACAGACAAGCGACGACGGACGGTACTAGGACTAGGAGGAATGGCTATGGCTGGTGGCAGCACTGAGTAGCTATGTAATCCATGAATGTGCGCACACAGGACGCCAAAGTTGCCGGTTGTGGCAATGGCAGCCGTACCAACCGTCCGTTTGTCCCTGGCACGTACTTTAGAAATTCCATGCAGATGTGCGCCGCACGCCGAGACGTGTGTTTTGATTTTCTCGCAAAAAAAAAAAAAAAAAAAACGAGGACGAGGATGAGGATGGGGCAAAGCCAAAGCTCAACGAACGAATGAGCGCGCACCCCAAAAGGAAAACAAGCAACACTCGGTGGGGGAGGGGAACGAAAGAGCAACCAAGCGAGCAAACCGTGAAAAAGTGTCGACAAAAACAGCAATGGCAACAGGACGACAGTCAGGCAGGGCCCAAAGGAAAACAACAGCTGCACTTGTTGGTGTGAGTAACGAGCGATGCGGACGCGCCTTTGCTGTTTTATACGCCGAGTGGGATGTGGGGGATGTGGTGGTGGGGGGAAAGTGGGGGCTGACCCAACACTAACGGAATAATTGCAGGCAACTCCAACCCGGCACACACAACGAGACCCAGACGTGCAGGCGGCGGCAGCTTGCGTTTGAGTTGGCTGATTTTGCACACAAAGGTCGTGGGTCGGAGTCGAAGCTGGAGTTGGCATGGTGGGTCGACTGACTGAGCTTGCTCTTTATTGTTTGTGGTGTGGGTGGGGGGCTGAGCTTCCCATATCAGCCCTGGTGTTTGGCGAGTGTCGTCTGGTTGCCATTGTTGCTGTTGCTGAACCAGGCATTCCGTTGCTGTGGCAGGTCCTGCCAGAGTATGGCTTTTTAGCCGCAATGGCGCGGCCATGTCGAGTATGGAATGAGTCTGAGTGTGGGTTGCCACGTCCGCTCATCCGTTACGTACGACCGTCTGTTGGCTGGTTACATGAGAAAACTTTGAAACTGGAGACATGATAACAGTATGGGGTACGGACATCGGACATTTACGGACGGACATCGGACGGGCAACTGGCGACCGACTGGCCTCAACGAGTGGCGGTGGCAATGTCTGATTGTTAGTTGGATTTAGATGGGGTCCAGGGGGGTGGAGGGAGGTCTTGAAGCGGCTGCCACTTGCCAGCTATAGAAAATTGTCATAGGAATCATCATCGGCTTCGTTAGATGTGGATGTGGCCTCAGTGGTAATTGCGGGACATTTTGTTGCCAAAGTGGTGGAGCGTCGTTTCTGCTGCCGTTGCTACTGCTGCTGCTGCTGATGCTGCCAGTGTGAAGTGTGGCGGAAATAACGACAGGAGTGGGTGTGGCACTGGGTGTTGGCAGCTACGCAGATAAACGTTGAATGCTGAGAGCATTGTTGGCCGCTGGAGACGCGGCAGGTGGCTTATGGTTGGGAGTGGGAGATGTTTGTGATTGGGCATCTCTCTGCGTAACTTTTTATCCTCTGTCTGTCTGGTCCTGTCACAGGTGCTGCCTGGGTGTTCGTAATAGCTAAAGAATTACATACTCACACTCAAATTGGCTAAAGCAGGAAACGCAGTCGTTGCTTCATTAAGCAGAATTTCAGATGAGGCTAGACTCTTGCCATGGGGCTAAAAATGGCAGCAGAATGAGGCTTGATTGCTTAAATAGCGAACGAGCCTCAAAGATTTTAGATACACTCGAAAAACGGTTATCGACGGTTACGAGAGGGTTGAGATGGTTTGTCTGTGCCAAAGATTTGATACTCTTGTAGGATATATGAAGGTTGTAGATGATGGATTTTGATCATTTTAAAATATTTAAGAATCTGATTGCTTAATTCTCAATTCGGGCAGGCATTTCAATACCAGACAAATCTGTTTTGAAACAAAGTCAGCCGACTTAAACTAAATCTGTTTGAATGCCAATAAAATTATTTACTGCTGAGTTTAAGAACGCTAATATTGGAAACAAAATAGTTTTTCTCACCCATATTTAGACCAATCGTTTCTATTACAACCATAAGATATATCTAATCGATTTTAATCAAATCTTGTAGATCTTTTTAAAAGCTTATTGTATACATTTTTTCGCCCGATCGTTCCTATGACAGCTAAAACATATATTTTTACGATCCAGGCGATAATTGAGCATTTCCTTACGTCTGACTTGAATCTATGAATCCCGTACCGCTTAAAACTTTATAAAAAGAGTATCATGAATATAAAGGCTATAACTTGTTTCCATTTATAGTTTTT
Source organism: Lordiphosa mommai (assembly GCA_018904225.1). Classification (NCBI taxonomy): domain Eukaryota; kingdom Metazoa; phylum Arthropoda; class Insecta; order Diptera; family Drosophilidae; genus Lordiphosa; species Lordiphosa mommai. The sequence continues at coordinate 676,843 of JAEIFT010000050.1, read as the reverse complement.
CAGCTCCTTTAGATAAAAAACTTAGCTCAATTTATTATTATTTGGTAAAAAATGGTCATAATTAAAATAAAAGGATAAGTCATCCAAATGAACATCAACAAATATATATATTTTTTCAGTGTACATTTTAATAATCTTGTTATACTTATTTGTGAGGCACTACAGTACGGCCTTAAGGGGTACATAAGTTTCACCACCTTAAGTACCCGTCTTTCGCCAAAACGCAGCTTTCGTACCAGGGAATAATACCGTAACCGGAACCAAAATAAACCGTTTCAAGCCACGTACCGGTATGAAAACCGGAAACGATATTAAAATTTTTTTGAGAATCGAAAACCATTAATTGTTATAATAGGAACAGAAAAAAACCGGTATAGCGAAACGATAATACCGGGACTGTTTCGGTTTCTTACAATCAGAAAAAACTCCGTTCTAAATGTACCGAAATCCGTGCTTTTCCTTCTCAATACTAGGGTAACTTCGTTTATTCTTATACTGAGAACGGCGGGCTAGAGGAAAGAACACGCTTTTATTGAGGCCGGGAGGACCGTTCCGCGTTTAAGAACCATCTGGTCTTATTATTGAAACGGAAAAATTTTTTATTGCTGACACCTTCATGGTTTTTTTATTTAACTGGGATTCGAACCTGGGCCCTCTCTTTGACGTTTTTGTATATAACATGAGACTTAGACAGTTACACCACTGAACCAAGTTAACATATTATGCCTAAGTTCAGTTTTAAAGAGAGTCGTTCATTTTTCAAGAACCATTTTCTAAGTTCGTTCGTCGGTTTAGAACGGATAATATACTTTTGCAAACGTGGGCTTATTTCAAGAATGGAAAAAATAAGAACGGACTTTGTGCTGCCTTTTAGAGCGCCATTTTTTTCTGAGTGTAATATATATTTTATTGATTTATGATTATTTTAATATATACACTCAGAAAAAAATCGTACGTTTTAGAAATTCGCCATAAGAGAATAACCAGAATCAAATTATCTTTTTATAGAAAAATGATAATATAAATTTTAGAAATGAAGTTTCTGGATTTGAATAAAATTTCACCCCAAAAAAAATTCAGTTTTAATATTTTGAAAAATGTAATGAAAGGAAATGCTAAAACAGATGGGTTCAAATCTATCCAAGTCGGTAATAATCTCTATTTTTGGCGGAGATACGGCAGATTTTAGAGCACATTATTCCGAAGCATTATTAAGAAATATTTGCCAGCTTTATGAGAAATGGTCCTAGGGCCACATAGAGAATTCCTAGGTAAATTATTCCTGAGTGTAGGAATTTCACTAGAAGCGTTTACAGAAGCGTTTAGCGAAATTGTTCGTAAAAATTGGCTGGAAATGGGCATATTAAAAAAAAAACTGTTTCGGAGTACCGTATCATAACCGAAAACCTTCTAGAAAACCCCCTTCTAGAATTACTCGGAAATATTTCCTTTTTCCTTATTCATACAATTAAGACACAAAGAATGATATACAGCTTTTTGCTACAGATCGATGGGACAATCTTCTCTCCTGCTCACTTACGTAGCAATATACTTCTTTGACAAGTTTTGAAGGCATTGAGCTAGAGGATCATGTTCTACTCAAGTTTATCCAGTCCACACAATAGTTTACTTTGCACGAACCCCCCTTTGGGTTAATTGGGCATATATGTTTGCTATCAAAATGGGCAGGGCTTCGCAACCTAACCTAGTTGATCTTAGATCTTTCGTAATTAATCAAAAACATTTTGGACTACTTTAAGATACCTTAGACATAGCCAATTTAAGAAGGCTATAAGATCCTAGATTGATGTTTTGTGTATATTCTTTATTTCCGTTCCACTGTGCTCACATTGTTGTCGTGTTTTGTATGCGCATGTATTTAAGTGGCGTCAGCGGCAGACAGGCTGAATGTACATTTAGCGTGCTTTTGTTTGTGCGTGTGCGTGTGCGGGTGTTTGCCAACGTATTACACTCGCTATGCCACCGCTTCGCCACCCTCACCCACCGCACACTCACACATCTAGCCTCAGGCGTAATGCCAACCAGGAGCAGAAGCAGCAAGAGCTTAACTTCCTAACACGCCACCAATTAATGGCGAAAAGAAGGACGAAGTGGAGCGTGTCTCCGCCCTAACCACAGGACGTTCGTTCGTTTGTTTGCAGATTTGTGTTTAACTTAAAGTCGTTTATAAACCGAAATAGCTTTAAGAGTTGGAGCGGTGCAATGTCATCATCAGGGGGCGTATCCAAATGCGCAACATTCTAAAACAAATCAGAGAAGAATCAGAGTGATGCAAACCAAACTGAACATATTTTATTGATATGATTTAAAAAGGAGGCAAGGAGAAGTGGGCAACAGATAAGACCAACTACGATAGAAGTCCTTGTGATATTTTATTATACAAGTCGGCTCGCAACCGAATCCTTTCAAAACCTAGCTTCTATTTTTCTTTTAATTTCTAATCATTTTGAAAAATCAAAGTAAAATCATTTTTAAAGTCTAAACCGTCAACCACTTCTTCTCTCTCTGCTCCGTGCTAGTACTACTCTAAAGTACTGCCCCAAAAAGTAGACTACGTAAATGACGTTTCACAGTTAGTTATGCTAGCTCATGGAAGTATGCAATACTTCTCAAGGTTTGTAGTTTCTTAGAACACATCCCCAAATAGTAGGCAATACATAATTAAAGTCTATTATTCCCAAGTAAACGGATAACAGGAAATAGCTAATATAAAATGGAAATTAACATTTTTTTGGATCCAAATTCAATTATGTATTAAACCTACAAATCTGTATTTTATTATACACTTGAAAAGTGCATATTAATTAAATACACATATCCTACCACATGAAGTATATAAATTCTTGATCACCGCGACGAGCTGAGTTGATTTTACTTTGTCCGTCCGTCTGTCTGTCTGTTTCTAGGCAAACTAGACCCTCAGTTTAAAAACTATCGAGCTGATATTTTGCACAGAGTCTTCTTTTTACTGCTCGCTGCTAATATGTCGAAATCGAAACCAGAATCCGATGACTACTTCTTATAGCTGTCATAGAACGGATCGGTTAGAAAATGAGTTTTAGTAAGAAAAACTTTTTTGATTTTATGGTAAACCTAAGATGAACGCTTTTAAAAAGCTCTGCAAATTTTGGTCAAAATCATATGACTATATTATAAATATAGCTGTCAGAGAACCAATCATTGGAAAAATGGTTCTTAGTGAGAAAAGTTTTTTGATTCTGATGGTAGGGCGCTCGAGCGAGTTTTTCAAGTGAATTATAACTTCCGCACAGTGGAAGTTAGCTCTACCTTCTCTTTGGATGAAATTTTCTGTAAATCTTTTTGCGGGTCCCTAGATGATTAAGGGGAACAAATGAACTCGGTACCGTTTCAAAGTGTGGTTCAGAGCCATATCTCTAAAACTATTTAAGCTATAAACATGAATATTGGTGTGTGTAAGTGAGTTAAACATTTTACTGTTTCAAGACCGGTTCCGATCCAGATTAATCCGTTTTAAAAGTCATGGAATCACCCATATATAAAAAGTTCAGCAAGTTATGCGTCGTTGAAGTAAAAAGAGGGAAAAAAAGTCGTGTCCCGGTCGTTATGATATCTACAATTATGGATAATTTGTTATCAGTATAAATACTAGTATCGTATGAAACAGAAAAAGTGTCGAAAATACTGTGCTACTCAAAATGCTTGCTACTCAAAATTTGAAGTTAATTATCCCTCTAATTTTTGTAACTATCCCAAATTTTTAAAAAATAATCAAATAAAAAATTTTCAAGTTATACGATAGAGAAATATAGGGGAATATAAAGAACACTCCTGCTAAATTTAAGATAAATCGGTCGACTAGAACTCGAGATATTATGTCAACCGCATCGAAAACAGTTGTTTCGAGAAAAAGTGACTCACGGCCATCGATCAGAGATCATATAAGCTATAAACTCGAAGTTTGGTGTATAGATTGGTTATAGGGAGTTAGATAATTTACCGAATCAAATATGGTTGCGAACCATATTGAACCAGTTTAAAAAGTGGTTCTATATTTTAGAATTTATTAAAGCTACGAACTTGAAATTAGTTGTGAATTGGCAATATGCTGATGTAAGATCGGAAACAGATTATATGTAAGAAATTAATTAAGCTATGAACTTGCAATTTTGTGTGTGACTTTGCAATATGAAGTATGATATTTTTCTGGTTCCGAACCAGTTTGAACCAATTCATAAGAATTTTAAAGCCATAACTTAGTATGCACATTTACACAATAATCTTGAAATTTGGTTTGTAGGTTAAATATGTGAAGTTAGAAATTGGCTGTAAAGTAGATGGAACATATCAATATATTCAAGGTGACATTTTTAACGGCAAGTTTCATAGTAAAGTTGTCCTTCTACTACGAATCTGAAAAGTCCGTGATTCTAGCATGGCCAAATCGGAGTATGATAAAAACACTGACAAAAAAAATCAAAATAATACCCGAAAAATTCATCAGAAATTATTTTAACCACGGAAGAATGTGAAACATATTTTTTCTTCAATTGAAAGCCCATATCAATCGAAAAAAAATGATTACGACCAGAAGCCAGCTTGACTGTTGCCTAGTGTACTTAATTATTGTACTCAAGTCTACAAACAAGTCTAAAACAAAATCCTCTAGCTGAAGCAGTACGGTTTGGGTTTTTGGAGTCTCTCGGACCGTACCATAAGCCGAACCTCAGTTCTTTTTGGCAATAACAAAGTGCTTTCAAAACACATGTACAATTTGGTAAAAAATCGACTTTTAAATTTGGCATTAGTAAAATACGACTATTTCGCGCTGAGTGGTGGATCTGGTATGCGACCTTTCTACACAAATGTGTATCCCGTAGCTAAACACAAGTCACTCACGATATAACTTTTGCGTATCTGTTTCGAAAACCACCCATGCAACTTATCTAACTACACTCAGTTCACCCTCGGTGTAGATGTGGGCGGAAATGCTATGCACACACACACACACACACACACGTATGTGGCATGCATGCATGTACAAGTATTTTCGCACTCCTTGTCGGCGCTTGTTGGACGTTATCCTTGTTGTCGCACGCTTGACTATACCATGGCCTTCCACCCCAATGCGCCTACACGGAAAATACTCCGCCTTGTGCGGCCCTGGGCAATCATTTCTGGCAGCATGCTGCGGTGTTGGCACGACAGACGCCATCGGTGGCGGTGGGGGTCACGTAAATAGCGTTGAATTACAGCCTGACAAACGGAGCGTTGAAGTCTCGAACTTAAAAGTTACGTCTGCACAGCCATCGGTCTCTCGGCGAGTTGCCCGCCTGACTGCCTGCTTGGCTGTGCATCATTTATAAGCCGGTCTAGGCCACAGATTGTCTCGGCAGCTCCCATCGAGCTGGCACGCAACGGAGCTGATGATGAGCACACGCCACCAACACAGAAAAAATATGGACTTTATGACTCTGCGGGGTTTGGGCGTCACGTGCGCGTCGAAGCTGACTGATTTGGTTGATTGTATAATTCATGTAACGCTGTTGAAGTACCAAGCAATTTATTCAATAATTCGACATAAAAATGTTTCACCCCGAGCTAAGCGCAAACAGGAGTAATAAGAACAAGCAGGTTGTATAATATTTAATTGTTTATTTTAAAATTTCAAAATGGAACAAGCTTGACCATTGATTTGCAGAAATTTTTTATAAATTTCTGCATTTCTTGTTCGTTTAAGTATCATATAGATTAAACCACATGCAGTTCGTGCGAAAATAAATCTGTGTTTTTTAGGAAATACTGAACCGAACCGAAACCCCTAAAAGTATACGGTTTGTTTCATTCCCTCAAATTATTTTTATACCCGTTACTCGTAGAGTAAAAAGGGTATACTAAGTTCGTGCAAATGTATGTAACAGGCAGAAGGAAGCATTTCCGACCCCATAAAGTATATATATTCTTGACCAGCATCAATAGCCGAGTCGATATAGATCTGTCCGTCCGTCCGTCTGTCCGTCTGTCTGCATGAACACCTAGATCTCAGAGACTATAAGAGCTAGAGCTAAAATTTTTTCAGTGTAGACTTGTTTTGTCTGCAAGCAGATCAAGTTTGTTTCAAATTTTTGCCACGCCCCCTCCCGCACCCGCAATATGAAAACAACCTCGTATCTCCCACAATTTTGAAAATAGATTGTTCGAACCTTCTGGACATATATTTTAATCCTCATTACCTATCGATCCGCCATACATCATTTTTCGATCAGATGAACCATAGTAGAGTTGCCGCCCCGCAATTTGAAAAAACCTATCTTCAAATTTAAAAATAGATTGTTTGAACCTTCTAGACATATATCTTAATCATCATTACCTATCGATCCGCCATACATCATTTTTCGATCCGATGAACTATAGTAGAGTTGCCGCCCCCGCAATTTGAAAAATACCTTATATCTCCCAAAATTTTGAAAATAGATTGTTTGAACCTTCTAGACATATATTTTAATAATTATTACCTATCGATCAGCCATACATCATTTCCTGATCAGATGAACGAACGAAAAGTTGCCGCCCCCGCAATTTGAAAAAAAACTCATATATTCCACAATTTTGAAAATAGACTGTTCAAACCTTCTAGACATATATCTTAATCCTCATTACCTATCGATCCGCCATACATCATTTTTCGATCAGATGAACGATAGTAGAGTTGCCGCCCCCGCAATTTGAAAAATACCTCATATCTCCCACAATTTTGAAAATAGATTGTTTGAACCCTCTAGACATATATTTTAATAATTATTACCTATCGATCAGCCATATATCATTTCCTGATCAGATGAGCTATAGTAGAGTTGCCTCCCCCGCAAATTGGAAAGAAACTCATATCTCCCACAATTTGGACATGTTTATATCCTGAGTAACGGGTATATCGAAGTCGAGCAGGGCCGACTTTAACTTACGCTCTCGTTTAATTGATTGCGATGTCTGCTTTAAATATGTCAAACTTAAATATCTTTTGCATTGGATTGGGACTACCTTATGAAAATTTGTTAGTTTTTTTGTGAAGTTTTCTGTGGTTACATTTTGTTATTTTTTAAGTAATTTTTAACATTTAAATTTTTTTTTAACTTTTTCTTAAAGTTTGCTCAGATATTTCACCATAACATTTGAAAATCTTTCCCGATTTAATAAAGCTTTATATTGAAATAAAGGTAATAACACAAAAAAAAAATATCCATTAAGATCCATTAGGAATGGATATTTTTATTTTATATCCTTTGTCGTTTCGTTTAATTATATTTAATATTAAATGGCTGAAATAAATGATAATAAAATATACAGTCCAAATTCATATCGAAAAAGCCATGATTAATGCATGCAAACAGTCTGGCCATTGACTTAGGAAAATGTTTTTTAAATATCAGCATTTCCTATTTCAGGAAGTATCATATAGATAAATCAAGATGCAGTTCATGCGAAAAGAATCGATGTTCTTTACGAAATACTGAACCGAGCCGAAACCCGCAAAAGATTTTTTAAGCAATTTTCTGTGGTTAAATTGTTTTTTTTTTTAAGGAATTCTTTACATTTAAATTTTGTTGAACTTCTTCTTGAAGTTTGCTCAGATATTTCACCATAACATTCGAAAATCATTACCGATTTAATAAAGCCTTATATTGAAATAAAGGTAATAATGACCCTACACAAAAAAAATATCCATTAAGATCCATTAGGAATGGATATTTTTATATCCTTTTGTCGTTTCTTATTATTTCTATTTAATATTATTTAATATAAAATGGCTGATATAAATGATAATAAAAAAACTTATTTCATTTATTTAAAGTCTGTGATCACTAAATCTCAAAAACGGCTTAACCGATCGATCTGAAATTTTCACACAACCTTCTTAGATATATATTTTACGGATTGAACGAAGGATTAAAAAATTTTTAAACCATTTTTCTCGAAATTTTTTGTTAAAATTAAATTATTTTTGAAGGTCGCAATTTTATCAATTTTATTTTTTTGTTTAAATTAAATAATTTTTTGAATGTCGCAATTTTATCAAACATTGGAACTTTGATTCAACTCAAAAACTCTTTTTTGGACTTTGCAACTGCGTATAACCTCTGTCATGTTAAAAGATGACAAGTAAATCTTTTTATTACAAAAAAATTAGTATTAATATTTTTAACATACACTTTCTTTTTAAGTAGATTTTTTGAAAATATGTAAACGTTGGACAGGCGACCTCGAATGCGTCTTGATTAATATATGGGCCGACAAGAGTGATGAGCTGAGGGGCCGATGATAGAACTCGCAAATGCAAAGATAACTAAGCAATTGAATGAGCTTGGCCTGAATAAGAGTACTTAAAATATTAAGAAGAAGTTGGAGTCACCAAAGAAAAGATTATGGTATGCCTAACGCGTCTCACATAGGCTCATTTACTATCTTTTTTTAACATTATACATCAAAGGCAATAAATCTTGAACCTGTTCTCTAAGAAAATGTTTTTCAGTAAATGCGTATCTCATATTTATTTATGCACATTCTATATAAAATGTATCATTATAATTGAGTGAAATGACAACATATATTCCATACCATTTTTAAAATGAAGTCGAATCAGAAATGGATGAGTAATCTTTTGGCTTTTAAAAAATGTTTAGCAATAAGAAAATTATGCAGAACGTAACCACACTTTATAACAGCATTTGCATTATCCATTATGCAATCTGGAACCCGAACCGGAAACAAAGTTTTCTATTTGAACAGAAACGGTTGTGAAACCAAACGCCTAGCGTAGGGTAAAGGTTTGAACAACGAACCGAACCCCCGACAAAATAGCATGGGCTTGCAGTCTTGATAGCTGATAAACCAATTAAGGTCTCAAAAAAAAAGGTGAAGAGGTTTGTAACGCATAGAAAAATTCATTTCCGACCACATAAACTATATATATTCTTGATCAGGACGACGAGCCGAGTTCAATTCCGTCTGTCTGTCCGTCCGTCTGTCTGTCTGTCCGTCTGTCTGTTTCTACGCGAACTAGTCCTTCAGTTTTAAAGCTATCGAGCTGAAATTTTGCACAAAGTCTTCTTTTTACTGCTTTAATATGTCAGAACCGACCGGATCGGATGTCTATATCATATAGCTGCCATAGGAACGATCGGTCTAAGAACTAGTTCTAGTGAGAAAAACTTTTTTGTTTTCCATCGTAGCGTCACTAATCTTGGTATATGTTAGTTTTATATGCTTTCATATAATACAGAAAAAATTTATCAAAATCGGTTGAATATAGCATATAGCTGCCATAGGACCGATCGGTCGGAAAATGTGTTTTACTAAGAAAAGTTTTTTTTATGGTATCAAATTTTTATTATCAATGATTTAAAAATTTTAAATATCTGATATCTATATTCTATATATATTTTACCGGTCAAATCAGTTGGAGAAAAGTTTTTCAAGTGTATTAAAACTTCGGCACAGTCGAAGTTAGCTTTGCCTTCTCGTTTTATTTTTAAAGAATTTTAGTTGAAAAATTACTTGATATTGTAACCCCAACGAATAAGTGGTCCAGTTTATGCTTGCGGATTCGAAAACGTAAAACATAAGAGTAAAAATAAATAATAATTCTAATAATGCAACAAAATACATTTTTTTTCAAGTTAAAGCAACTTTATAATTCAAAAACGGTTTTGAAATGATAATTACGGAATTCTTGATTTTTTTTCTGAGTTTACATTAACCAGAACTAAATACTTTTATTTATAAAAACAACATTAAACATTTTCCCTTGAGTACATATATGTTTAAACTATTATATTTAAGTAAAAGGCAGCTTGCTTATTCTGACGCTTTAATCAGATTAACATTTCTACAAAATCGGCGGTTCGCATTTCTGGGCCTGCAAATAGCAAAAATTAATGGATTATATATTATTGTACAATCTTTTCTTTACTCACGTCTTGGGCAATTTTAAGTAAATGATCGAAACTGGATTTTCCCGTTTCCATGACCATTCCATGGAAGACTTTTGTTTTAGACTCTGTTAAAAGTTCATAGGGTGAACCAAATTCAACAATCTCACCGGCATCCAGAACCATAACCTTATCCGAGTCTATTATTGTGTTCAGGCGATGAGCTATAGTTAGGACGGTGCAGTCCCTAAATTTATTTCTAATTAACTTCAATATTAAAGCATCCGTCTGAGCATCCACATTGGCAGTGGCCTCATCCATGACCAGTATGCGATTCTCACGAAGAATAGCACGCGCCAGGCAGACCAATTGGCGTTGACCCACGCTGAAATTGGAGCCGCCTTCGGTAATGCTACTTTGCAATCCTGTGGGTAATTCGGATATATCTGTCTTGAGATGTACCTGTAACAAAAAATATTTAAATATATGGGTGGATAATTATTGATTTAAGACATTAGCATACCTCTTCCAAAACCTGCCACAACTTTTCATCTGGATACTGTTCAAAAGGATCCAAATTGTATCTCAAAGTTCCAGAAAATAATACAGGTTCCTGTGGTATAATGGATATTTTACTGCGCAGATCGTACAATCCTAATTCTTGGGTATCGCGCTTATCAATCAATATGGAACCATCATTGTACGACAAACGAAACAGTGCATTGATAAGCGAGGATTTTCCTGCTCCGGTACGTCCCACAATTCCCACTTTCTCAAAAGGTTTAATCACAAACTTCAGGGACTTAAGCACACGTTCGGCTTTAAGATCGGGTGCATAACGCAAACTCAAATCGTGGGTCACAATTTCACCTTCTTCGGGCCAACTTGCTGGAGGTTGTTTGCCATTTGGTGATTCAAAATGACCTTCAGCCTTAAGACCCATATATTCCAACACACGTTCCACGGAAGTCATGGAGTTCTCCATTTCGGCGGACTGACGCATGCCCCATTGAACCATCCCGGTCATGGACATGGACTGCAAAAAAATGAAAGATTAGTAAGAGATTTAAAAAACATTGTTAAGAACATGCCCCTCACCTGTGTAATAGCCAAACCAATCTGTCCTGGATTGTTAAGTGATGGATTAAAGAAACTGTTCAAAATCACCGAGATTACATAGGTCACGCAAAAGAGATCCAAATAATAGCCAAAAGCGCGACTTGTCGATAAAAATGTATAGTAGCCCGAACTGTGCAAATCCTGATAGTTGTCATATTCCTTAATCAGCATTCTCTGTCCTCCCAAGGCCCGTATAGTGGGTAGACCATTTAAGGTGGCAGTAAAGTGTGAATACATGGGTGAACGTGCCACAGCCTCCATACGTTTCACTACACGCGATGTGCTCAGATAGAATTCCCGCAAATAATAGAAAGCCACAAGCATGGCAAATGTATTAATCAAATACCAGGGATTCGTAATGCACAGCACACTGATGATACCAAATAGTGTGAGGAATACCTGTATGCAGTCCAGCATTACGGGTGGCAATACCTCATCCACCGAGCCCAGATCCATGGCAAAACGATTTAAGATACGACCAGAGGGATTCGTATGAAAGAAATAGAGGGCTGTCCGTGAGACACTATGGAACATGGAGTTATGCAGTTGGGTAGAAGATTGCCGTGCCACGCTATAGAATAGAGTGGTGCGTAATATGGCAAACACAACAAGTATTATATTGATAGCGGTAAAATAGTAGATATCCAAGTTAGCTGATGATGAGTTGGAGTTGTTTTTGACCCTGGAAATAAAAATTGTAAAATAAGTTCAATCTGAAAATAACAAGCAATGACTATAAATCAATTTCTCATTAAAAGAAAAATCGTCAAGCGATCTCTAGAGACCCCTTTATCAGTCGGTGAGAATTATAAATTAAAGATTGGTCTGTGCAAAAGCATATTTGACCTGTTTCGAATATACAGAATGAAAAAGAATTTAAAAGAATATAAGCGTATTTTTTTCTGTACTTAAGGGGTCTTCTACCTTTGAACATAGTTTTTGGAGTGATTTTTAATAAAAATTCTGGAGTGAAAACCATTAGAGCTTTTTCAATTCGAATTTTTTTTTGTGCTATTTATTAATTATAATAATTAATATATAAGAAAATAAAAAAAAATGTTGGAATTCGAAGGCTGTTCAAATGTTATTGGCCTGCCTATTAGGGTCTCCCACTAAAATGGCTATATCTGTTAAACTATTGCGAATATTTGAAAATGGTTTGAAGGAGATGAAAAAGCTATAATAATAATGCAAATCAAAAAAAATTAAAAATAAAACTGTTTGATTATGGAGCTAAAGGGACGCAGGTATGAGTCGAGGAACATCCTGACGCTGATTTGTTTTTTTCTTAATAAATTATCCTTTTTTTTACCCTTCATTTTGTAGTTAGGTGAACCAACAAAAACTTCTTATTTAAGCCACTCAAATTTTGAAGATTTACGTAACAATAGAAATTGAAGCAAACTAGACTTCCCGGAATTCTGAAAAATCTTCCTCCCTTGAAACATGAAAATATTGGTACCCGTAATAATTCTTAGAAGGACAAAAATTAGTCAGACTTAAAAATTCGGTAATCAATGGAAAATATTATTCACAAATATTTTACTTATTTTAAATTGTACAAAATTAAAAAGTGCTGCAATGAACGATGATAATTTTGTCCATATTTTCGAATGTAAGCCTTTGTCTTCGGTCCGTTAAAATGTTTTTAGAAATTAAAAACAAACGTTAAAAAAGTTGTTGGAAACAGGGCTGAACCCGGTATTACGACTTTTTTTTACTGTAAACCGAACCTTTTCTGAAAAAAAAAATTGAACCTGAACCTGTCCCTCACCAGAAGTTTCGGTTCGGTTCAGCAAAAGACTTAATTAAGTTTTGTCTGACCAAATAAGAAGAATATACCAATAATTACTCGAAGAAGTTATACTTATAAAATGAATATATAAATAAATTAAGTCGTATTTACAAATAAACAAAAATCCAGAAGTTTTGAATATTTATATTATATTTTTTTAAATTAATTGCTTGATTTTTTTATCTCAAATATCGATTGAGCAATTTTATTTAAACCTTCTATACATTATTGAGCATAATTTTGACTATGTTCTGTAAGTTTTTCAGGCAAAAATATTAAACCGAACCTCCGCAAATATGATTTAGGTTTGCAGTCCTGATTGGAAAGCAGTCTCGAACTAGCTCAGCACGATGTACCCCATACGCCATGCAATTTGGTTTTTAGTTTTCTGTTATTATTTAATTAAATAACAACAGGTCTAAAAAAAGGTGTAGAGGTGGTAGCCATGATTCAGAGACTCAGGTGTTCGGAAATGGAAATGGTAAATGAGGTTATGATCAGAATTGATTTAATTCTGGCCCGTACATCAATCATATTTTTCAATATTTTTTAAAAATTGGCAGGCAATTTAAAAAAGTTATTCGATTTTTCAAGTTTTTCAATAGTATAAATAAATTGTAAAAAAATGTTTTTCTCTTAATTGAGGTACATTATATTCTTTTTAGAATATTTTAAGAATTAAACTCATATTCTTCTTAGAATGTTTATCCGATATATACAAATAATTTAAATTCGAGTCTTTGTAGATCTAATTGCTTAATAGTCATTGGCTTAGCCCACACTTACCAATACGACAGAAAGTAATCGCCACCTGAGGCCAAAATTTGTGTGCCCAGGCATAGAAATATCACCAAAGCAAATGTTATCCAGCCACAACCAGCAGCAAAATATTTGTGATACATTCCCAAGCCAATTTTACCACCTGAGCGTGTCTCTGGTACTGCTTGCTGCTTCTGCGGCGTCTTTTCCTTTGCTATCTGAGAGTCTTCAGTTGAGTCCAAGGAGGACGCACTGCCACTACTTTGAGTACTACATTGGCGAGAGATTGTAGTTTTCGCATCTAAGGTGGGAGGAGCATCGCCTATAGCTGCCTCGTCTATGTTCTCCGTGCCCGTGCTTTGAGCCAAGAGCTGAACAAAATCTTGCCTATTTTTCAGCATATCTGCATACGTGCCAGTTGCCATAATTTTGCCCTTTTCCATATACACAATAAGATCGGCCTGCTCCAGAAACTGCAGCTGATGAGTGACTAGAATGACCAATTGTTGACGCAAAAAGCCGCGCATGCACTCTTCGAATAGGTGACGTCCTACATGAGTATCCACAGCACTTAGAGGATCGTCCAGCAGATAGACATCCGCCTTGCGGTATACAGCCCGAGCAAGACTTATGCGTGCTTTCTGACCACCGGACAGACCGGCTCCTCGTTCGCCCACCATGGTCTTGTCACCTCCCAGCAGCTCAAAGTCGCGTTCCAAAGCACACTTTTTCACCACCAAACGATAACGTTGCTTATCCATTGGCAATCCAAATAGTATATTGTCACGCACAGAGCCATTGAAAAGCCAGGGTTCTTGCGCAGCATAGGAGTATCTACCATGTAATTTCACCGTGCCCGATTCGGGAGGAAGTTCACCCAGAATGGCCTGTATGAGACTGGATTTGCCGCAACCCACGGTACCTATCACAGCCACCAATTGTTGAGGTCCCAGTTTCATATTAATATTATCCAGTATGGGATCCTGGTGGTCTGAACTCCAACGCGCTCTCAGACCCTTAATTTCCAAGCAAACATCGTGGCTTAAAGTTTCCGACTTGTTACCATTCTCTATCAGTCGCTTTTCCTCTACTAAAATAACTTCCTCTTCAGTTTGGTTTTTCTCGGGCACATCCGACTCTTCGCGCATTAGAAACTTCTTAATACGTCTTAACGAAACCAAAAGTTCGGCCATCTGGGACATACCGCTGGGAAAGAATTTGCCCACCGTACGCCTTAATACATTATAGAAGGCCGTCACACAAAAGGCTCGCTCAGCCGTCAGTTCGCCTCCCATTAACACAAAGACCAGGAGACTGACAAATATGCAAACACGTCCCAGCGTTATCTCAAAGGATAGCAGTAAGCCGCGTATGAAGTTCACCTTCCGTATGGTGCTCATTTCGCTATGTCGCAGCTTTTCAATCAGTTTACTGAAGGGCCTCTCCCAGCTGTACATTTTGATCACTTGTATGCCCGAAATAATTTCGTTCATCATGCGGACACGTTGATCTGTCCGCAAAGCGGTTTTCATTCGCAGTCTCGAAGTCAGTCGACTAAAATAGGTTTGCAAAGGCAAATACAGCAATAGTATCCCAATGCCATAGAACGAAGCGGGTCCGATTTGTTCATATAGGAAATAGCAGGCTATTAGCAGCTCCAGAGGTGCTAGCCAAAGGAAATGAAAGTGTATGAGGGCACGATCGAAGCGACCCAGATCATTTGAGACCAAATTGACCACTTGTCCCGTGGTGGTGTCACTCAAGGCGGTGCGACTTAGTCGTATAGCCTTTCGATATATTGCACTGCTTACCGCTACCCGCATCCTCATGGCCAAATGCTGCAATTAAAAATTTTTAAATTGATTATAAATCTGATCTAAAACTAGTTCTAGTGAGAAAAACTTTATTGTTTTCCATCGAATCATCACCAATCTTGGTATATAGTAGTTTTATATACTTCAACACAATTCTGGAAAAATTGATCGAAATCGGATAACTATAGCATATAGCTGCCATAGGAACGATCGGTCTAAAAACTAATTCTAGTGAGAAAAACTTTTTTGGTTATGAATGGTAGCGCCTCTCAAAAACTGCAAGGCTATTTAAAACATCGGCGTAGCCGATGTTAGCCTTCTATTTTTATACCCTTGCAGAGGGTATATTAAAATTGTCACGATGTTTGTAACGCATAGAAGGAAGCATATCCGACCCCATAAACTATATATATTCTTGATCAGCATGACGAGCTGAGTCTATATAGCCATGTCCGTCTGTCCGTCTGTCCGTCCGTCTGTTTCTATGCTATCTCCTCCCTCAGTTTTAGAGCTATCTTGACCAAACTTTGCAAAAAGTCTTTAAATACACATAGGCTGCACATTTGTCGGAATCGGCCGGATCGGATGACTATATCATATAGCTGCCATAGGAACGATCGGTCCATAAACTAGTTCTAGTGAGAAAAACTTTTTTGTTTTCTATTGAATCGTCACCAAACTTGGTATATATTAGTTTTCTACCTCTTTACACAATTCTGGAAAAATTGATCAAAATCGGATGACTATAGCATATAGCTGCCATATAAACGGTCAGTAAAAAAACTAGTTCTAGTGAGAAAAACTTTTTTGTTTTCTATTGAATCGTCACCAAACTTGGTATATATTAGTTTATATACCCTTCACACAATTCTGGAAAAAATTGATCAAAATCGGATGATATACTACTGCAAACGGTCAAAAAACTAGTTCTAAAAACAACGTCACCAAACTTGGTATTATTAGTTTTATACTTTCAAAATTCTGGAAAATTTATCAAAATCGGATGACTATAGCATATAGCTGCCATATAAACGGACTGTCAAAAAAACTAGTTCTAGTGAGAAAAACTTGTTTGTTTTCCATCAAAGCGTCACCAATCTTGGTATATATTAGTTTTATACCCCTTCACACAATTCTGGAAAAATTTATCAAAATCGGATGACTATAGCATATAGCTGCCATATAAACGGTCGGTCAAAAAACTAGTTGTAGTGAGAAAAACTTTTTTGTTATCAATGGTAGTGACTTTCAAAAACTGCAAGGGTATTTAAAACATCGGCGTAGCCGATGTTAGCCTTCTATTTTTTTTAAATATTTTTTGGTTAGCTTAAATAGGATGCACCGTTATGACGCAATAATTTTTTAAAGTTATGTTTTCTTTGTCGTTGATGTTAGTGGTGCGGATCTCATATAATAGGGTTATACTATGAGTTTTTGTTAAAACAGAACAAAAAATTGGGCGGCTGAGTTCACATGGAATGACCCATTTGTGTAAGCGATGACAACATAGAAAGAGAGCTTAAACAGAGAACATGCCTAGTACTTTAGCTCAAAGTCAGATAGGTTGAAGCTTCTCACATACACTCAGAAAAAAATAAAGCGGCTGCCAGCGTTCTGGAACGAACGTGATAGAATTTATACCGTTTTCTACCAAAAATTTCAAGAATAATTCTTACTTGGTTGTAAAGTACGAATAAGTCTTAAGTTTAAGTTTTACCCGAAATGTTCCTAAAATGAGAACAAAATTCTTAAAAGAAGCATTTTTTGTATTAAACGTTCTTAAACGAACAGGATAGAATTTATTCCGTTTTGTATTTAAAATATAAAGTGTGATTCGTTCTTGGGTGTACTAAAACTAACTACTAAACTAAGTACAAATCAATTTAATAAGAACGAATCGGGATTGGTTCAAGACTATTATAAGAATAAGGTTTAAAAAACCTGGGAATATCCCAAAATGTACTTAATGTATCATGCAACGGTCTAAAATCAAGTATTTCGGGATTGAAAAAATTGCACCTGAACCAAGTATTTTGTACTTGTATCAAGTCTTTTCGTACTTGGCATACTATTTTATACTTGATATAAGGACAAAGTTCTCGTTTTTTTTTTCTGAGTGTATGCGTCTTAAATATCAAAATAGTTTTAAGGATCAAAGCGACGCTTTTCTATATTCAGAAATAGAAATAGAAAACGTATATCTGGACCGAACAGCTAAGTTTTGATTTGATTACTCAGGAAATCATATCATTGCTTCGCTTGATAATATGGCTGAGTTATCACACTAGCTTTAATACGAAGAATTTAATTTAGTTCTGAGGAATTGAACTAACATCTTATTGATACTAAGAAAAAATATAAAAATGACGTTCGACTTGGTATAAAAACAGCTAGTTGCGTCGGTTTTTTATTCATTCCAAGATTTATTTGTTTAACCCTAGGCAGTAGAATGCGGCATTTAATTGTATTTTTTGTTTTGGCGATAATCATAATGCAAGGGTCCACTGCATTCCCAGTGGTAAGTACATTATAGGTGATGATGCATCAATTATAAACATTTCTCAACATTTTTTTCTTTTTGTGCAGTATGAGGAGTCGCCATCCGAGTTCAGCGGATACTACTTTAAGGACATTTATCTGTGGTTAAATTCCTTATAAGTTGTTTAATTAATAAATCTAATAATTTTATAACTTAAATTGGACAAAAATTGAGAAATGATTTTAATTGAAAATTAATTAAATAAATGCAACATTCCGTAGATTTCCTAATTTTAAAGTTTTTACTTTTAAGAAATTGCAAGAAGCTTGGTTAAAAGGGCAATGTTAATTGCGTGACTCTAAAAAACACTTGAGCTAAGTGGCTAATATTATTTTTCCTGTTTTAAGAGACATATCTAGCCATCGATTTCGGCTGGTTCCGATCATTATTAGAAGTCCATTAGGAAATAAGTCCTTGTGCCAAGATTCGTCATTTAATAATATTACAATATGCCGTAAAAAAGTTAATAGAAATAAAATGGTCTTGTCTAGTGGCCGGGCAAATAGATCGCAGCTTCGGAATTCGCCATGATATCGGGAAATCACTAAACTGTGATGCATCGATCAAAATAGAAATCTTAATCCGATATTTCCAAATCTAAGAATAAAAATGCTCATTTCTTCACACTTTTTCGCTAAATTCATTTCTCTCGTATAATGGTTTATTTGGGTGGGAACAGTGCCAAGCTGATCCCAGCAGATGGATGTCTTGGACTTTCCTCATCAAAATTTCCACTTTTAAAGCATCTAAACCAAAACTAACAGTTTGATTCTGACTAAGAATCATTCTCATAAACTGACACTCAGCTGATGTTTTCTTAAAATGAAAACTAAAGAAGCAAAGTTTTTTGGAGGTCCAGTAATCAAATTTTAAATAGAAAATGATGATTTTATTGTTGACCCATTGAAGCCATTATTTTTTGTGATTATATATTTTGGAATTTGAACTCAAAAATTAAATTCAAAAATTTTTTTATGGATACGTTCTTGAGTTCAATTCCGTCTGTCCGTCCGTCCGTCTGTCCGTCTGTCTGTTTCTACTCGATCTAGTCCCTCAGTTTTAAAGCTATCGAGCTGAAATTTTGCACAGAGTCTTCTTTTTACTGCACGCAACTAATATGTCGGAACCAGCCGGATCGGATGACTATATCATACAGCTGCCATAGAAACACTCGGTCAAAAAACTAGTTCTAGTGAGAAAAACTTTTTTGTTTTCATTGTAGCGTCACTAATCTTGGTATATGATGGTTTTATATGCTTCCACACATTTATGGAAAAATTGATCAAAATCGGATGACTATAGCATATAGCTGCCATAGAAACGGTCGGTCAAAAAAATAGTTCTAGTGAGAAAAACTTTTTTGTTTTCATGGTGTATTTTATTTTTCTATGCTTTCACATAATACAGGAAAAATTTATCAAAATCGGATGACTATATTAAATAGCTCCCATAGAAACGGTCGGTCAAAAAACTACTTCTTATGAGAAAAACTTTTTTGTTTTCTTGGTATATATTAGTTTTATATGCTTTCACATAATTTTGAAAAAATTTATCAAAATCGGATGACTATAGCATATAGCTGCCATAGGACCGATCGGTCGGAAAATGTGTTTTACTAAGAAAAGTTTTTTTATGGTATCAAATTGTTATTATCAATGACTTAAAAATTTTAAATATCTGATATCTATATCCTATATCCTATATATATTTTACCGGTTAAATCAGTTGGAGAAAAGTTTTTCAAGTGAATTAAAACTTCGGCACAGTCGAAGTTAGTTTTGCCTTCTCGTTTTTAGTTTTTTCGGTAAAAAATATTAGATTTTTTCATTCTGCGTTATAAATAACCTGGTATTTTCTAAGAAATTTTTCCATCCTGAACCTCGGTAGGATGCTTTAAATAAATTAAGTTTAAATATGCACTAAAAATCAGCAACAAGCCAAACTCACCATCATTCCCATCATAAAAGGATGAAATAACAAAACGCTCGCCAACGAGCACAGGACCAAGGCAATGGCATAGAATTGTGCCGCCTGGCTATCCCCATTGCCATTTCGGGTAAATTCCGATATGAGTCCGGCCAGCAGGAGTGGTATAGTGGCCCTAGTGCCCAATTCCAGTACGCCAATAACCAATCCGGACAGCAGCAATTGCCAACCAAAAACATGTACTATGACCCTTATGATGCTGGGTTCTCGATTGCCTTTGCGGCGACTCGACTCCACTTCGGCCTGCCATGTCTTGAAGAATCTATCGCCCAAAGTATTTGCTGTATGCTCATCAAGGGTTTTATACAGATCCGTGGGCTGCAATGTTTTTTTCCGTCCTTTAAATAGTATGGGTAGGGCGAAGCTAGAAAAGAAGAAGTCACATCATCAGGAAATGTCGTTGTAATTACATTCGCTTACGTTATCAACATTTTACTTTTGATAAATTAGTTTTATTTTTAACTGCAACGTTTGAAAACGTTTATGCCAGACAATAACACAGAGCGAGATAAATTCCGAAAGAAATGGAATACATACCAAAACATGAGCGAGGACAGAATACCTGCCGACTCGCGAGGATTTGCGGGCAAGCTATTTGCTTGCATATTTGAGCTGGTTTAGTTATTAATCTATGTAATCTATTAACTGCATGTACGTTTGGAGATACAATATGCAATAATTATTTGCGTATTAAATTGTCTTCAATTAAGTGCCACATTCATTGATAACTATTTCATCACATAGGCACGACGGCAAACGTTTAGATATTTTATTACTGAGAATAAAGATACAAATTTATCTGGCACGTATGAGGTAGCTTAAGGATTCTCTTTCTATTAGATATGCGTAACAGTATGATAACAACTAATTTATTTGTCCATGAATGTAAAAATTTTCCATTTAACAAACCAAAACACAAGTCGACTGCTACACCCCGCTTTTCTACTTATACTGCAGGCAGCTGGTATCTTTAGCTCGTTCCCTCCAGCCAAACAAGCATCAGCTGTTCGACATTGTTGACGCCGGCGTGTATATATGTATATTACGCGACGAATATCATTGGGGTGGACTTTTTTATCAACGTTTCCATATTGATAAATGCAATATAAATCGTGAACTTAAGTAAAATTAGGCCCTGTCCGACTTCGGATATACCCATTACTCAGTGAAAGGATTATTTAAAAACGATTTATGGAATCACAGAATGTGAATACTTACATAAACAGTTGGCATTAACATAAAATGTTAAATATTAACATTAAATGTAAAAATAACATTAATATTTAGTTGCCGAACTGAGCGCAAAGAGACCCCAAATATATTAAATATGTTGAAATTCTTATATCTCCTCTATATATTATCCCATCTTATCTGAAAATTTCACAGATTGTAGATATTGACCAAATATATATAAATGGAAAAGAATAGCTTGATATCTATAAAAATGTAGGAGTTATTTCACATTTTCTATTGAGGATTGGGGCGTGCCAAAAAATTTTAAACAAACATGATCTTTATAGAGACAATACGAGTCTTCACTGAAAAAATTGTAGCCTTAGCTCTTATAGTCTCTGAGATCTGGGTGTTAATACAGACGGATCGACAGATGCACAGTGGCGTCGTTTGAGGTTTTTCGTTTCAAAAATCATAAATTTTGAATCAAATAAGATCATTGAATAATTTAAATGGCAAATAATAATAGATAATTATTTAACCTATAAAATCTATGTTTGAACGCTATGCCTACTAGAAGCTTACCTATGGATTAACAAAGTATAAATTTGTGGAAAAATAATTTTTTGGTAACAATAAAAGTTATTTTAAACCATTTTTTAATTTTTTTGTTTGTTTCTTTTTTAATGTTTCTATGTTTAAAAATTTTTACCCAAAAAATAAAAAAACATTAATTTTTTTTTTTTTTTAATGAACAAAAATTTTTTTTTATATTTTTTTTTAATTTTTGGACCGACCAAAAAATAGATTTTTTGTTTGCTTAAAATGTTAGTACATTTTCTGGAGAATACAATGGTGAAAGTCCCATATTGAAATTTAAAGCCTTTCTACTTTTTTTTCGTCGTTTTTCGAAAAGAGAATACACTAATATGAGTACATGAATACACTTTTCCACAAAACAGTATTATATGTAGAATAACTCGAAAGGTAATCAACCGATTTGGCTGAAATTTAAAGGATTTCTTCTTTATAACATTATATTAACTACAAATTTTTTGAATTTTATAAAAATTTATAATTTTTGAAAAGATTGAAAAATTTGCATAAATTATAAAAGATTTGTTTAAAACCCTGCCATTTTTCAGTATACTTTTTTCGTTTTTTTTTAGTTCATCGAATAATTACAAGTGTAAGGAAGCTAATTTTATTTGGTTTTTAATTTATAGATAAAATTACGGAGTCCATGAAAATGAAAACTTTTATATGAAACAAATTTTTAAACAATCTATTTTTTTTTACCGGAGATACAACTCTTCCCCCTATTTTTTAACGAAAACTAGTGGATTCTAACTGTTTTCGTGACTTCGCATGCCGCAGAGATGAAAAAGTGGATCGAAAGATGGAAAGAAGAGGCTCTCATTTTGCCATATCTATTATACTTTATACTGGAATCTGAAATGGGTTAAGGAAAAATCAAAGAACATATTTTGAAAATATAACAAATATAAAAAATATGAACCTTTTGTATTTTCCATCAAAATTTAAAAAATATTATTGTAAAACTGCAATTTCTTTATTTATATACACTTAATAACTACGTCAATCAATACAAAAAAAAATTATGACGATTTGTTACCTAGTTTTGGAGATATACTATCCGAAAGCGCACAAAATTACCTATAAATGGTGTGTTTTTTTAGAAACTGAAAATAGGTAAACTTTCTTTATTTTTTAAAAATCTTATTTGAAATAAAAATTGCATTTAATTAAGGATTGCATATTTGAAATCGTTGAAGAATTTCCTTTAAGATGGGCTTGTACAAAATTTCATAGGCGCACATGAAGTTTGATTTTTGCATTCTCATTTCGAAATATCGGTATTCGACTTCGTTCGTACACAGAAAAAAAGTCAATTTGGGATGGAATCCTTTTTTTGCGGATATGAAATACATATCCTTTAAAAATGTATATCCTCAAACGGCATACTCTGAAACTGCACAGAACGAATCTCGGAACCACACCCATGCCACCGCCAGGTGTAATCATTGAAGTCTTCGTTGTACCCGTTTGGCGAGTCCTCACACTGCACAAAAGAAAAAAATTGTGAGAAATGTTTATACTTGGTGCATCACCAATAAACTACTTACCACAGGGATTGCAAAGGACCCTTGCAATATGATTATCGCCAAAACAAAAAATATAATTAAATGCCGCATACTTGTGTCTAGCATTAAACAAATGAATCTTGGAATGAATAAAAAACCCTCCCAACTAGCTGCTTTTATACCAAGTCGAACATCATTTTAATATATTTTCTTAGTATTAATAAGATGTAATTTCAATTCCTCGGAAGCAATATTATGGTTTACTGAGAAATCAACTCAAAACTCAGCTGATAAAACAACAAAAACATTTTCTATAATGCCAAATACGCAGCGACGCGTCACTGCATTTTAGCGAAGTTGTAGCTTTTTATATGAAATCAATAATAATCTTCTTATTCAAAATTACAAAAATGATGAAAAACATTACCATTTTTTTAGCTTTTTTAACTTTATCTTAAAAACGAACTAAAATAGACAAACTAAACTAACTAACTTGCAATTATTCTTTCATATTGCGGATTTTGTATATTTTCAAATCGAATTTAATCGTAGTAGGCCAGGGCGAATATGTTGAAGAAGCAAAAAAAAACACAAAATGGACTGCTCAAATCACAGAGAGGTTCTTTGAAACAGAAATTCAATCTGCAAATAAGCTAAATCCGCTGTCTAGTAAGAGGACTACAAACTTATAACATTTTCATAAGTACTTGAAAAATTTCCATTGCTTTCCTACACTCAGAAAATTTATTTTCTACGTTCTAGAAAAAGTAACCCTAAAAAAATAGGACTAAATTCAAGAACATTTTCTTTGGGCCAATTTCGCATCTTCTAAATATCTGCTATGTGTTAGATAAACCTTCATTTTACTCAGTTATTTGTAAGTTTATTTGACATATAGTGGCTATGTAGGAGATGAGAAATCGGCCCTTATTCCAAAAAAATATATATCCTTAAATTTAGAGAAGCTAACAATAAAAATATGAATTTCCAATTCTTAGAAAAAAAAATTTCTCGATTATAGAAAAAGGATAATTAAATAAAATATTTCTTAAATTTAGAAAAATCGGGTAGCAATTTTTTTTTTAAATTTAGGGCTGAAATTGCCCTTATTTATAGTAAAGTTTTTATTTTTTTTCTTAGTTTAAAAAAGTGAAAGCTATTATCAGTTCACGCACGGCATCAATGTTTTCTGGCACAACGACTGTTTTTGGACGACCTTCGTCTTCAAGCGAGCGTCGCCCGCGATTGAATGGATGGTGCTTCATCGCCATACAAAGATTTAAGTTCATCGTTGCACTCTTGTCGTGATAATCCACGTCGAAAGTTGTTCACGAGTTAATTCCATTTTTCTGCAGAGGTAAGTTTTTGATTAATCGTTAATCGATATCAAACGTGGTCACACATGAAAGAGTTGTATGGAGCTTTTATCGATAAAAGTCCAAACTTTTTTTGGTAAAAGTCCAATTGGTCCTAAAATGGCTTGAAGTGACCTAGGCCAGAAACTTAAATAGCAACCCACGTACATTTCGGAAACTGGAAATTAAGAAGCACGTTCAGTTATGTGCACGTTCAGTCTAATGGACATATCCAGTCCAATTGGATATGAATTATATCCAATGGGTCATCTTAAAATATCCTTTTTTATCTGTGTACTTGATTTTCCTAAGTTAAAGTACAGCGTTCTTGATGCCCGGCCAGGGGATTCTATTTCACTTTTATTGCATATTGTGGTAAATAAATGGACGAATCTTGGCACAAGGACTTCTTTCCTATGAAGTTCGGACCCATCCGAATTCGATTACTAGATAAGTTTCTTATAAGAGGAAAAATAATGTTAGCCACTTAGCTTAAGTGATTTTCAAATTTACGCAATTAACTTTGCCTTTTTTAACCAAGCTTTTTGCCATAAACTTTAAACTTATGGAAACTTTGGAATGAAGTATTCATTTTATTCATATTTAACTAAAATAGTTTCTAAATTTTTGCACAATTCAACAGCTCTTTAGTTATTATTTGCTTCTGCAACAACTTATTAGAAATTTAACCACAGAAAGAAGTCGTTAAGGTAGTATTCGCTGGACTCGGATGGCGAGTCGTCATTCTGGACAAAAAGAAAGACATGTTATAAAATATTTATACCTGGGGCATCACCTTTAATTTACTTACCACTGGGAATGCAGAGGACCCTTGCATTATGATTATCGCCAAAACAAAAAATACAATTAAATGACGCATTCTACTGCCTAGAGTTAAACAAATGAATCGTGAAATGAATGAAAAACCGAACCAACTAGCTGCTTTTATACCAAGTCTAATATAATTTTTATATTTTTTCTTAGTATTAATAAGATGTTATTTCAATTCCTCCTTCATAATATTGCTTTATGGTTTACTGAGAAATCAACTCAAAACTCAGCTGAGTCCAAATTGAGAGCGTAAGTTAATGTCGGCTCTGCCTGTTACTCAGGAAAAGGTTTATTTAAAAATAAATTATTAAATCACAAAATGTCGAGCTTAATAAGTTACTTTGATTATAACTCGACTATAGTTCATCTGATCGTGAAATTTTATTTTTTTTATTTTATTTATATCGTTTTCCTAACCTTAAATTGTTAACTATAAACAATGTTTAAATGCTGTAAATGATGAGAAATGGTGATTAAAATATATGTCTACTAGGTTCGAATAATCTATCTTTAGAATTGTGGGAGATATAAGGTTTTTTCCAAATTGCGTGGGCGGCAACTCTATTATAGTTCATTTGATCGTGAAATGATGTAGGATGGATCGATAAGAAATGATGATTAAAATACATGTCTAAAAGGTTCGAAGTTTTCCACTATTTTGGGCCCTGGGAAACGAACTGCATCTTTAGTTTTATGAGTTATAACGATGGCTTTATACAAATTTTTTTTAAAGTTTTTCATCAAGTTACATTTTTTTCTAAATTGTAAAAAAATTATATCTGATTCTTGTGAAATCTGAATAAATAGATTTAAATGTACTCTAATTTACTACATTTTTAGATTTTCGATATCATTGCGCTTTCAAAAGGTTTGGTCCAAAAACTTAAATAATTGCAACCTTTTTACAATAAAATTTTTTACAACTAATTATTTAAAATTTTCAAATATTAAGTAAAATCGCAATAAAATCATTTTTTAATGTCTTCCCTTTTGTTCTCAAACAATAACTTGATTTCTAATTAAATATTTCCTAATATAATGTAATTTTAGTAATAAAAATGATGTAAAACGAGAAGGAAAAGCTAACTTCGACTGTGCCGAAGTTTTAATACACTTGAAAAACTTTACTCCAACTGATTTAACCGATAAAATATATATAGGATATAGATATCAGATATTTAAAATTTTTAAATCATTGATAATAAAAATTTGATACCATAAAAAAAAATTTTCTTAGTAAAACACATTTTCCGACCGATCGGTCCTATGGCAGCTATATGCTATAGTCATCCGATTTTGATAAATTTTTTCAAAATTATGTGAAAGCATATAATACTAATATATTCCAAGATTGGGGACGCTTCAATAGAAAACAAAAAAGTTTTTCTCACTAGAACTAGTTTTTTGACCGACCGTTTATATGGGAGCTATATAATATAGTCATCCGATCTTGATAAATTTTTCCGGTATTATATGAAAGCATATAAAACTAACATATACCAAGTGAAGTAAGTGAAGCTACGATAGAAAACAAAAAAGTTTTTCAAACTAGATATAGTTTTTGACCGATTCTTTATATGGCAGCTATATGCTATAGTGATCCGATTTTGATCAATTTTTCTTGTATTATGTGAAAGCATATAAAACTAACATATACCAAGATTAGTGAGTAGTGAGATTAGTAGTTTTCACTAGAACTAGTTTTTTAACCCGACCGTTTCTATGGCAGCTATATGCTATAGTGATCCGATTTTGATAAATTTTTCAAAAATTATGTGGAAATATATAAAACTAACATATACTAAGATAAGTGACGCTACGATGGAAAACAAAAAGTTTTTCTCACTAGAACTAGTTCTTAGGCCGATCGTTCCTATGGCAGCTATATGATATAGTCACCCGATCCGGCCGGTTCCGACATATTAGTTGCGTGCAGTAAAAAAAGACTCTGTGCAAAATTTCAGCTCGATAGCTTTAAAACTGAGGGACTAGTTCGCGTAGAAACAGACAGACAGACAGACGGACAGACAGACGGACAGACGGAATTGAACTCGGCTCGTCGTACTGATCAAGAATATATATAGTTTATGTGGTCGGAAATGAATATTTCTATGCGTTACAAACTTCTGGGCAAAATTAATATACACTTTTCAAGTGTATAAAAAGGTTTAGTCTTTTTTAGATTTTATTCTATAACTTTTGAATGCGCAATGATATCGAAAAACTGTAAGTGAAGTAAATTAATGGAAATTTAAAACTATTTATTTAGATTTTTCAAGAATAATATATCATAACATTGGAATTTACAAAAAAATGGTAACTTCGTAAAAAACTTAAAAAAATTTTCGTATGAAATCATCATTACAACTCAAAGAAGTAATGATGCAGTTCGATTCCTAGGACCCGAAATAGGGGGAAACCGTCGAGTTCGGTCATGTCTTTTTTATTTTTTGAAAAAAACTATCACAGTGTGATTAGTGGAATAATTCTTTCGAACGCGCTAGCTCTAAAATTATGGATCAAACGAAACGATGGTTTTTATGTTTGTTATTTACTGTACTCAAAAGATTTTGGTCAATCTGTGTAGACTTATTTCAAAATAGATGGGACCTGATTTTTGCTGATTTTTAAAATGCAACTATCGAAATGAATAAAGAATTTTCAGTTCTACTTACTTGATTTACATTTTTCCAAGTAAAGGAGCACCTAAATCCTAATTTGAAAACAATTTGGACTTTATTATTCAAAGGCACATTTTACTTAAAGTAAGATAAATACATAATATAGACAAAACATGTACAGTTTGATACTTAATGACCAACTGCACAGTTTATGGGAGATTTCTGGCCGAATTAAGTTTGTGATGCTCTAACTAGGGAAATATCCTTAGAGCGATACTTTACATATGTACATACATACAATTATAGGCAAAAATATAAGTATTCAGCACATGCACTACATAAAAATAATTTGAACTGGATGCAATGAGTTCCGTTCCACACAGGAGACAACGTTTGGTGTTTAGGAACGTCTAAGATCAATTTTGTTGAAAATTCTAGTTAAATGTTAACTCAGGATGATAAGCGCCGTTGCTGTTTCCCATCTTCAAAGGCCTAAAAATATAGAATAAAGTATGATATAGAATTCCTTTTAGGTTCTTAACTCTCCCCTACCTTTTGTGCCACTTTCAGCAAACTATCGTAGGTAGCCTGACCAGTTTGTTTGACCATGCCATAAAAAATTTTGCTCTCTGCTGCTGTTAATAGTTCATATGGTGTACCAAATTCTACCACCGTTCCCGCATCCATCACCAGCACCTTATCGGAATCCATAATTGTGTGCAAACGATGTGCTATCGTCAGTACCGTGCACTCCTTGAACTTATTCCTGATGGTGGTCTGTATAAGTGCATCAGTTTGGGGATCCACATTGGCTGTGGCCTCGTCCATAACCAGTATACGATTCTCGCGAAGTATAGCTCGTGCCAGGCAAACCAATTGACGCTGACCCACGCTGAAGTTGGTGCCACCCTCTGTGATTTTACTTTGTAGTCCACTTGGCAGATCGGCCACGCTCTCCTTTAGCTTGACTTCATCCAAAACTTGCCATAACTTGGCATCGCTGTACTCATCGAAGGGATCCAAATTGTATCTCATGCTGCCGGAGAAGAGTACAGGTTCCTGGGGTATGATTGAGATCTTACTACGAAGATCGTGCAGGCCCATTCCTTGGGTGTCACGCGTATCAATCAAAATGGAACCATCCGTATAGGACAGCCGAAATAGAGCATTGATAAGTGAGGATTTGCCCGCACCTGTACGTCCCACTATTCCAACTTTCTCCCTTGGCATGATCACAAAGTTTAGGGCCTTAAGTACGCAGTCAGTCTTGGGATCGGGGAAATAACGCAAGCTAAGCTCATCAAATACGATCTTTCCTTTTTCAGGCCAAGATTTGGGTGGTTTTTTGTCTGCTGGAGCTTCCAATTCTCCCTCTGCTTCGATGTCCTCATACTCTACCACACGCTCCACAGCAGTCATGGTGTTCTCCAATTCGGCAGATTGACGCATACCCCACTGTACCATGCCAGTCATGCCCATGGCCTAATTTTAGAGAAAAATAATTAAGTAAATATTGACCCTCAGTTGGAGTTTAGAAATGAACCCACCTGTGTAATAGCTAGACCCACATCTCCGCCATTGGCTGGGGCAAACACAAAGAAACTCAGCGTTATAATGGCTATGTATATCACACAAAAGCAATCCAACCAATAACCAAAGGCACGAGACGTGCTAATGAACATATAAAAGGCCGAGCTATGCAAGTCCTGATAATTATCAAATTCCGAAATCAGCACACGTTGCGCACCAAAGGCACGAATGGTGGACAGACCCGTCAGTGAGGCAGCCAGATGAGAGTAAATGGGTGAACGAGCTAAAGAAAATATAAAAGGAACATTAATTGTTAATACAAATTTATATTTGGTTATACCAAAATATAACACCCATCAAAGTAAATTATAATGTATATATTTATAATTTAGAATTTTTTTTTAAACTATAATTGACCACATCTCTTGAGTTCTTATCAAATTCATAATACACATCAATAAATTTTCCTTTCATCTCAAAAACTTTATAGTTTTTAATTTTACAAAAACACAAAAAAAAAACACAGTTAGTTTTTGCATCAAAAATTTCGTAATTCGCCTAGTGTGGACGTATTAAAGGGTGATTTTTATGCTATTTGTTTTTTTCGAAGTACATTTTTTGACTCTTCACTCTTGATTCGTAAATATGGCAACGCCATACATGCCCAGTAAAGTTTGCAAATCATTGAATTTTATTATCCAAATTCGTGCTCTGTTAGAAATTGATACATGGGTACGTCAACAAACAGAATTGCCGAATTTTATCAGAAGAGCTGCCAATGCAGCCTGAAAATTGAAAGGTTTGTGGGCCGGCGGCATCATTGCACCGTATATTTTCCAAATTAATGAAAACCGCAACGTTACAATCAATGGATAAAGGCACCGCGCAATAATTACCCACTTTTTTGATGTGAAACATCTTTAAATTCGGTGATTTTCTAGTAGGGGTAAAATTCAATTTGGAAATAACGCATAACGCATATGGCATATGGCTTATTGCTCACTGGTATACACCAAGCAATTGCCTGGCTACTTGCCCATGGCAATGTGGAAAAGCAATGTTGTAGCACAAGCAATCGCCTGGCCAACAGTGCCATTTCAATTAAATTTGGTAGTAGTAGTTTAGCACTGGGAAGGAATCTGGGATCTGGGATCAGCGATCTGGGATCTCGGATCAGGTATTTGGGATCTCGGATCTGTGATTAGGAATCTGGGATGAGGGATCTGGGTTGAGGGATCTGGGATCAAGGATGAGGGATGAGGGATCTGGGATTAGGGATTTGGGATGGGGGATCAGGGATGGGGGATCTGGGATCAGAGATCAGAGATGTGGGATCTGAGATGAGGGATTTGGGATTGGGGATCTGGGATCAGGGATCTGGGATCAAGGATTAGGGATGAGGGATCTGGGATTAGGGATGGGGGATCAGTGGTCTGGGATCTCGAATCAGGGATCAGTGATCTGGGATCTCGGGTCAGGTATTTGGGATCTCGGATCTGTGATTAGGAATCTGGGATGAGGGATCAGGGATCAAGAATGAGGGATCTGGGATTAGGGATTTGGGATGAGGGATCTGGGATCAAGGATGAAGGATGAGGGATCTGGGATTGGGGATTTGGGATGGGGGATCAGGGATGGGGGATCTGGGACTAGAGATCAGAGATGTGGGATCTGAGATGAGGGATTTGGGATGGGGGATCTGGGATCAGGGATCAAGGATTAGGGATGAGGGATCTGGGATTAGGGATTAGGGATGTGGGATCAGTGGTCTGGGATCTCGAATCAGGGATCAGTGATCTGGGATCTCGGGTCAGGTATTTGGGATCTTGGATCTGTGATTAGGAATCTGGGATGAGGGATCTGGGATCAAGGATAAGGGATCTGGGATTAGGGATTTGGGATGGGGGATCAGGGATGGGGGATCTGGGATTAGAGATCAGAGATGTGGGATCTGAGATGAGGGATGGGGGATCTGGGATCAGGAATCTGGGATCAAGGATTAGGGATGGGGGATTAGGGATGGGGGATCAGTGGTCTGGGATCTCGAATCAGGGATCAGTGATCTGGGATCTCGGATCAGGGATCTGGGATGGGGGATCAGGGATTGGGATGGGGATTTGGATTGGGGGATCTGGAATGAGCGATGGGGAATTTGCGATGGGGGATCAGGGACCAGGGATGGGGGATCTGGGATTTGGATTGGGGGATCAGGGATCACAGATTAGGGATGAGGGACCTGGGATTAGGGATTTGGGATCGGGGATCAGTGGTCTGGGATCTCGGATCAGGGATCTGGGAAGCATATGGTGGTTCGATCGATTAAAGTGTCAATTTTTGCAAACTATCGAGCCTCAGTTGTTAGAGTCTCTCACAGATAAATTGAATTTATACTTATAATACATATAAAATCTGATTTCCCCCTCAAGTACTCACTGATGGCCTCCAATCGTTTCACATCACGCGATGTCTTCAAATAGAAGGTGCGCAGCTGATAGAAGATTAATCCCAATATAACCGTGGGTATGAGAAACAATGGATTCACAATGGCAATGACAATGACAATGCCCGCTAGAGCCAGAAATATTTGTATGACATCCATCATGACAGCTGGCAATATTTCATCCACTTGTCCCATGTCTTTAGAGAAGCGATTGAGAATGCGTCCGGATGGGTTGGTATTAAAGAAATACATGGCCGCTCGAGTGATGCCACGAAACATGGAGTTGTGCAGACGAATTGAGGCTTTCATGGCCAGATTGAAGAACAGAAATGAACGAGCCACTGTAACCACAATTGTGGCAATGGTGATAATAGTAAAAATGTAAGTATCCAACATTTCGGGGTCAACAGACCAGCCCAACTGCTGCAGCCAAGTGGAAAAGCGAGAATCCATGGGGTGCGAAGATACCGTGGCATTTCCTGTGACATTTGTATTTGATAAGTCGTTGCCTTTTTTCGCCACCCTGTAAGGGAAATATATAATTATTTAGCAAATCATAAAAACAAAGTAGCAGGGAATAATACCTGAACCGTTAACCGAAATAAACCGTTTCAAGCCACGTACCGGTATTAAAACCGGAACCGATATTAAAAATTTTTTGAGAACCGAAAACCGTTAACCGATATAATAGGAACCGAAAAAAATCGGAACCTTACCGATACGCTTATAGCGGTACTGTTTCAGTTTTTTCTTATTTATTCTAATTGATTTATGATTATTTGAAATATATATTTCAACCGGTAAAATAGCAACGTATACCCTCAGAATAAAAAAGTCGGACTTTTCAGAAATTAGGCCAGGATCAAATTATTTTTTTTAAGATATAAACGATTTAGAAAAAAAATGTCTTAAAAGGCGGAAAATCTTTTCCTTCGTAAATATAATCCCTCTAATTAAATTTAAGGAATTTCTTAGTCTAAGTAAAATCCTCCCTTAAATATAGAAATGTTAGAAAAATGGTTATATAAATTTTAGAAATTAAGTTTCTTGAGTTAAATCAAATTTCGCTCGCAAATTTAGAAATATTATTTCCTATTTGAAGAAAATTTCGTTTTAATATTTTGGAAAAATGTAATGTAAATAAAAGCTGGGACAGAATTTAGGTTTCCAAAAGTTTTAGAGCGTTTTTAGAGCTGATTTTACCAGCGTATTATGAAAGCTATATATAAAACTAGTCTCATAGTATGGGTTTAAATCTATCCAAATAACAAAATATCTCTTTTTATGGAATACAGGAACACAGATGATGTAGAGACCGATTATTTCGAACCATAATTAAGAAATATTTTTCTGATTTTAGAAAGATTTTATAT
Organism: Lordiphosa mommai; assembly: GCA_018904225.1. Classification (NCBI taxonomy): domain Eukaryota; kingdom Metazoa; phylum Arthropoda; class Insecta; order Diptera; family Drosophilidae; genus Lordiphosa; species Lordiphosa mommai. The sequence continues at coordinate 643,477 of JAEIFT010000050.1, read as the reverse complement.
AAAATATTTAAGGCGAAATTGATTGTCCAAAATAAAAATGGATAGAAATCGGAATATTTTTAAAAACGTTGTTTCATGTGGCATAGTCTTCAAAAAATAATTTTTTTTTTTAATTTTAATACATCCATTTTTTTTTTGATATTTTGAAACAATTTTAATTTTTGAACATTAAAAAAATTATACTTGTACCGGTATACCGAAATAAAAATATGGGTACCGTATCAGAACCGGAAACCGAAATTACTTGAAAACCGAAATAGAACCTTTAACCGATATTTTCATTTCGGTACATACGGGAACCGGTACCGGAACCGATATTTATTTTGGGATTAATCCCTGCAAAGTAGTAACAATATCTTAAATTAATAAAATTGTTACTAAAATTTTAACCGAAAACCGAAATTAAATAAAATCAAAAATCGTGAACCGTTAACCGAAAAATATCGATCGATGCCGTAACCCTCACTCGTTTCGGTTTTAATCTCTGTTTTTCAGTATATTAAATATTAACCCCCCCACTTACCAATAGGACAAAAAGTAATCTCCAAGCGAAGCCAAGGCTTGCGATAGAATACAAAATGCCATCATCACGAAGAAGGCAAAAAAACCGCCGCCCGCCTGGAAGTACTTATTATACAGACCCCAGCCAATGCGACCCTGCACCTGTTTCTCTTGGGTATGCATTTGCTCGGCTGCATTCTCTTCTTGACAAGAATCGGCCAGAGATAACAGCGATTGCTCACTGCTGCGTCTTTGATCACTGCGACTGCTCGAACGAGATCGTGAACGTTGTTCGTCCAGCTGCTCGTCGCGTGTGGGATCGGCCAGCATTGAGGCAAAATCTAGTCCCGACTCTCGTAGCGATTCATAGGTGCCTACCGCGCTGACTTGACCCTTATCCATGATCACAATTTGATCGGCATGCTGAAGGAATTGCAATTGATGGGTGGCCAGTATCACAATGCGCTCTCTCAGATATCCACGCATGCATTGTTCAAAAAGATGGCGGGCCACATGGGTATCCACCGCACTCAAAGGATCATCCAGTAAATAGATATCAGTCTGGCGATAAACCGCACGGGCCAAACTTATGCGAGCCTTCTGTCCGCCTGAAAGCGAAGCTCCACGTTCTCCCACTATGGTCTTGTCCTTAAAGGGAAGTAACTCAAAATCACGTTCCAAAGCGCACTTTTTCACCACCAAGTTGTAACGACGCTTATCCATGGGCTGACCAAACAAAATATTCTGACGCACCGTGCCCGAGAATAGCCAGGGCTCTTGGGAGGCATAGGAAAAGGTACCATTCAAGCGTATCTCACCCGATTCGGCGCGCAGTTCTCCCAGTATGGCCTGTATAAGGCTGGATTTACCGGAACCCGTGCGTCCCACTATGCCCAGCAAGGTGCCTGGTTGTACGCGCAGGTTTACGCCATTTAGTGTATAATCTGGTGAGGTGGGATCCCATTTAGCTTTCAGTCCATTGATCGATATGCCCGCCTCGGACAGCACTGCATTTTCATTGATATGAGGCAGTGGCAAGGCTAGAGGTGACAATAGCTTCTCCTTAACCTCCTTCTCGTTATCAATCTCTAGATGTCCATGTACGGTGGTTTGATTACTACCCGGTAAGGGCATTTCCAGGCTCTTATCAACCACATCCGTTTCCTCGGATTGCATATATTTCTGTACACGTTTAATGGACACCAAAGCTTCAGCCATCTGGGAGATGCCTTGGGGAAAGAACACCGTCATTGTGGTCCTTAAAATATTGTAATAGGCCGTTATCAGAAATGCTGTCTCAGGTGAAAGGAATGTGCCCAATAGCACATAGCCCACCAGGCTGAGAAATATGGACACTCTTGTTAGGAATATGATGAAGGAGAGCAGAATACCGCGTATGTAGGATACATGACGTATGGCATTGATTTCCTTTTTACGTGCAAAGGCCACCATTTGCTCGAAGGGCAACTCCCAGGCATACATTTTGATCACTTGTATTCCCGAAATAATCTCGTTCATCATTCGCACACGCTCGTCTGTACGCAATGCAGTACGCAGCCGTAACACGGAGGTCTTCTTGCCCAGATACGCTTGCAATGGAATGAATAACAACATAAAGGCCACACCAAAAACAGCAGAGATGCCAATCTGTAAGAAATCTTCAGTTATTTTGGGTAATTGAAAAAGGATAAACCAGAAGTTTAAAAACATGATGCAAAAACTGAGATGGTGATTTAGTTTGTATAAAACCCTATCAGGTCTGTTCCCGTTTCCGAATTCGACTGATCTAATTGGTAAAGCCTTTTATTACCTCGAAACAATTAGATTTTGCATTTTGGACCGTCGATTAAAGTTAAATGGAAATTTGAAGTTATTCGACGAATAACACAATCGGATTTAGAAAACGGAATCATTTACCAATTCCGAATCAGGATGATTTGATTGAAATCTAAAATGGGAACAGGTTTTGCTTAAAGAATCTTTTTAATTAATGCTTAAACATGTCTTATCTTAAGAATGCTGGAAAAATAACATAATAAGATATAAGAAAGTTCGTTAAAAGTTTGAAATTTATGACTAGTTCGGTTCTATGTTTTACAGAATTAAAACCGATTCGGCTTACAACACGGTTTTTCAGTTCAGCGGTTCAGAATTATCTTTTATATTAATATGCCGAATTTCCAAACATAATCAAAGGTGTCTTGGAATTGATAGATATCTGTATAATTCTGTTTGGATTATTTTTTAAGGTTTAAGGCCTGATCTCAGATGACAAAAATTTTATTCTCGGCACAATGCTTCCAGTAAATAGGATAGCTGTTCAAAAGCATTCCGATTTCAAAGCTCAGCGAAAGTGATTCTATTCATGTGAAGAATTGTGCCAAAAATAAAATTTATGTCATCTGAGATCAGGCCTTTAAGTAGCTTAAGAGGTTATACGCAGTTAAAATTTTCCAAAATCCTAAATCTGTTTTTTTTTTGCATTTTCGGAGTGTTCATATATTTAAGTATATTCTCTGAAAATTTCAAACAGATCGGGAAAATATTTTCGAAGATATACACATATTAGTAAAGACGCTTCTGGGCTATAGAGACATTTTATTCTTCTACACATTTATTCTTCTTACTTTACCAACTGATGTTGCTAAAGCCGTATCCCAAATTTATGAAGAATTGTTACAAGTTTTATTCAGTTGATATAAAAAAAAACTCCGAAAATCATTTAGCGAAGGAAGAATGGTTCAACGACAACAACAACTCTACCTATTAGAAACCACTAATGCTGAAGAGGGTATCATCTTATGGTCCTGGAACAGACGACACCATGTAAGTTGAAAACAAAAATTGTTTAACTACACTTAGAAAAAAAATTCGTTCTAAAAAGACCGAAATCAATCACCTTCGTTGACAAAAGTAGAGTAATCCTGCTTTTAATTGAACCGTGAACGGTGGTGTCATTTTATGAGCCAAATTTGTAAGCCCGCTGTTAGATTTTCATGAACGTTTCGGTGATGTGTTAATAACATTTTGGGCTTAATTTGGGAACGCGTTGGGGTTGTTTTTTGAACACTTTGGGCACATTTTTAGAACAATTTTATATATTTTGGGAACATTTCCGTCAACATTACGGTTAAAGTGGAACATTTCGGGCTCATTTTAGAATTTTTTGTAAAATAATTTTTGGTGATGTTTAAAAATTTATTGCCCATTTTTGACATAAAAGCAAGTGACAAACCACAAGTTTATTCCGCCTCGAGGTCATATAAGTTACAATTTTTTTTATAACTTATTTTAAAACGAAGGCAACCCCAACACCAAAGGGGGGCGAAGTCAATAGTCTATGCCCAACGATGTTAGCATTGCTTCAACTGCTTGGGAATTCCAAGTCAGCAAGAGTGCAAAACCGAATGCATTTGAGCTTAGCTATGAACGGATGTGGTCATTTTCTGTGAACATAGGGCTTGTTTTGTGAACGAAAATTCACAAACGAAATGGTCTTTTTTGGGCCTTGCAACTGAGTAGAACCCCTTTACAGCCTTATCTGTGCCATAAAGTCCCGGTTAAACGGCATTTTTCCACCATTAAATTTGATTTTTGAAGACGTACTACTTATAAAAATTAAGTTGAAGGCCTCATCTCAGATGACATACATTTTATTTTTGCCACAATGCTTCATAAGAATAAAAAAATTTTAGAAAAGCTGTGAAAGCTGATTGATTTTGAAAAGCTGTCTTATTTATATAATGCATAGTGCCGAAATAAAGTTTTATGCCATCTGAAATGAGACCTTTATTTGGAATTAAGATATTAAATTTGGTATGTTTTTGACCTTTTTTGAGAAATTTAATGGTTTTCCTAAAAAAAAGTATCTTTGTATATAAGTATATTTTTGCACCATTATAAAACCTATTTGAATGTTCGAATTTAATTTTAAAAGAAATAAAATAAATTCTAGCTTAATCACCTCTCTATACATCAGATAGGTTATGAATATCGTCTCCAAAGGTCCAACCCAAAGATAATGAACAAATATGGTAACCAAATCCATGCGCCCCATATCATTCGACATCAAATTAACCACATGTCCAGCAGTGGTATCTCCCAGGGCATTCTTGCTCAGCCTCAAAGCCTTACGATAAATCATGCTGCATAGACCCACGCGCACTTTTAGTCCTAGTAAAAAATGAAGCATTTTTAATTGATAATTCTACATAATCTATCCAATTCTCTTACCAGTGTGCATTGTTCCCAGCATATATGGATGCATGGTGATCACATTTAGGGCACTGCACAAAATCACTCCAGCAGCATAATAGTAAGCCGCCTCGATGCTTTCCGAATTGTGCGTAAAATATGATATTAACTTGTGTAAAAACAGTGGCTGCAACGTTCGCAATCCCAGCTCCATGAGAAATAGCACCAGTCCCAGTAGAGCAAAATACCAACCAAAAACTCGAAGAATAACTTTAAGCAGGTTGGGCTCCTTTTTGGGGTTGCGCTGCTGTTGCTGTTGGAGCTCACGTTCCCAGGCATCGCACAATTTGTTGCCCAGAGTTTCTGAAAGAAAAATGTACAAAAGTATGAGTGAATAGGTTATTTACGTGAGACAGGAATAAGACATTTAAAAAGATGCCATCGACTACAGTTATCAGTGGAAGAAATTAAAGCAATTGCACTCGTGACCCAATTTTCTTGTTCAAAAACAATACATGAGTTCAATGAACAACTATGTGTGTGTGTGTACAATACAATCAATCAAATAAATTAATTGTTTTTATTCTTATATGCTTATGCTTATATGTACAATGTACATTGTATGTACATACTGTATAAACTTAGATACAATAGATCAAATACCATAGAAATGGTCGACATAATCTATGATTACACTAGGCAACAAGATTTATCTTCTTTTTTTTTTGGTCTCTGATCATAATTAAATTTTAATGATCTTGTGGGATTCCAATGGACGACAAATGTCCAGGTTTTTGTGTTGATTTTTCAAGAATTTTCGAATTTGCCGTTAACTAAATTGAACATTTTTTGTCCGGAGTTTTACATATTTCGATGTAACTTCCGTACTCCTACACCGACTTAAAAATGTAATTTACCAAATTACTGCTTATAAAAAGGACTACAAATACTTGTTTTCACATCATTTTTATACTCTTGCAAAGTGTATATTGGTTTTGTTCAGAAGTTTGTAACGCATAGAAACATTCAACAACCGACCACATATTCAATGATAGGGTTTTTTAAACTCAGGAATTATGAATATTATAAGCTCTTACAAAAGTTCAGTTCTACAAAATTTGTTTAAGATCGGATGACTATATTCTATAGATGTCATAGGACCGATCGGTCGAAAAATGTGTTTTACAAAGAAACTTTTTTTTTATGGTAGCGTTATCAATTTTGATTCTTAATGATTTTGAATTTATTAATATCTGACATCGATATATTATATATATTCCATCGGTTAAATCAGTTTGATTTAACTTTTGCAAGTGTATAACGGCACAGTCGAAGTAAGCATTGCCTTCTCGTTTTTTAAAAACCTCGCGAAAATTAAAAAAAAAATTGTAGTGTTTAATTTTTTCATCGATCGCATAAATATATTAATATGGCTTCGAAAAATACTTTTAAGATACTTTTTCCTTGTCAGACCAGCCTATGGGATAAAGGCGAGGTTCTAACGGGAACTTATTCTTGGCACTCCTAAGGAGTGTTCATATTTTTAAGTATATTCTCTGAAAATTTTAAACCGATCCGGAAAATATTTACGGAGATATACCAATATTTGTAGGAACGCTTCAGGACTACAGACATGTTCTATTCTTCTACATATGACTATCTGACTACCAACTGATGTTACTAAAGCCGTATTCCCAGTTTTTAAAGATCTCATAAGTTTTTAAAGATAAATAAATCTCATAAAAAATGATAAAGAAATATGTGTGGGTGATGTTACACAAAATAAAAATAAAAGTTTGAATGTTGTTAAAACGATCACTAGATCTCAAAAACGGCTCAACCGAGCGATCTAAAATTATCACAACCCTATCAGATATTTATATTCCTCAGGGAATGATCGAAGGAATAAGATTTCAGATAATTATGTAAAAACACTGAAATTTTGACTTTTCCTTTGATCAATCCCAATATTCATTAATACACAAAAAGAATCTGACCAATTTTTATACACTTGAAAAGTGTATAATAATTTTGCCCAAAAGTTTGTAACGCATAAAAATATTCATTTCCGACCACATAAACTATATATATTCTTGATCAGGACGACGAGCTGAGTTCAATTCCGTCTGTCCGTCTGTCTGTTTCTACGCGAACTAGTCCCTGTGTTTTAAAGCTATCGAGCTGAAATTTTGCACAGAGTCTTCTTTTTACTTCAAGCAACTAATATGTCGGAACCGGCCGGATCGGATGACTATATCATATAGCTGCCATAGGAACGATCGGTCTAAGAACTAGTTTTAGTTAGAAAAACTTTTTTGTTTTCTATCGTAGCGTCACTAATCGTGGTATACATTAGTTTTATATGCTTCCACACCATTTTGGAAAAATTTATCAAAATCGGATCACTATAGCATATAGCTGCCATAGAAACGGTCGGTCAAAAAACTAGTTCTAGTGAGAAAAACTTTTTTGTTTTCTATCGTAGCGTCGCCAATCTTGGTATATTTTAGTTTTATATGCTTTTACATAATTTTGAAAAAATGTATCAAAATCGGATGACTATAGCATATAGCTGCCATAGGACCGATCGGTCGGAAAATGTGTTTTACTAAGAAATTTTTTATTGTTATCAAATTTTTATTATCAATGATTTAAAAATTTTAAATATCTGATATCTATATCCTATATATATTTTATCGGTTAAATCAGTTGGAGTAAAGTTTTTTAAGTGTATTAAAACTTCGGCACAGTCGAAGTTAGCTTTGCCTTCTCGTTTAAAATTCTAATAACCCAAACCAGGGATATCGTGATCAACGCCAAACGCCTTTTTTGGAGGACCTTCGGGAGATCTTCTACAGGAGCTGTATATACTTATCAATATTACATGATCTAAGTGTTAAAAGAAGATACTTTTTTAATAATTTTTACTTGTATTTGTTTAATATAATCGCTTTCTATCAAAATTGAACAAAAAATTTTATTTTTTGGGCCTTGCAACTGCGTATGAAACCAAATCTTAGCAAGGACAGATATTTTTGAAGGTGGTTAGCACCCTAGCTCTCCAAGCTATGCGTCTGTCTGTGCGTTCATATGTTTGGTAGAAGTAGAAAAAATTATACATTTTTGATTTCAATAGTCATAAGTAAATTCAAAATTTCTATGGTAATTTCGAAAGTATTTTAAGGGTATTTTGAATTAATTCTTTCCAAGACAGTAAATACCCAATTGATTTCGTGATCTTTTTCTTCATTGGGTTTAATAATAAGAATTCTTATTAGAAATACCTCAATATTTTTCATACATACTCGTGCATACACATTGTAATTTAGTCACTGAGTTGCAAAGTTCCGGTAATACTTAATCTTATCACTGCAAGGCGTAGGTGCTGACAGTAATAGGAAGTGCACAATAAACATTATTGCAAAATAAACGTACATATTTGGCTTTACAGCGCATACAACACGATACAAATAAGATATTTAAATATATACAACTAGATACCCGTACAATGACTGAAGATTATGAAGAAATTTTCACCATGATTTATGACAAACCTGACTGTTAAAGTGTGCCTCGAGTACAAGTAAAAGTAAATAATATAAATGTGTAATTAAATAAGGTCAATGAACGACCAGTTATCTCTATTGAGTAACAGTTAGTTACGATTTAAGTGTGAAGGTGGTAGCAAACGGTTAGTAAGTAGTAATTCAGAATGTGCTGAACAATTCTCTGTGGTGTGGATTTTATGGTATGAAAGGCAATGCAAGAGGTGTTATCTAAATTAGTGATGAATTACCCAAACATGACATTTCATTAAATTATTATTTAACATGACAAGTCATACAATTGGAAAATTCTAAAATTATCGAAAATATTTCGCCAGTTCTTATAATTATGTGATTAAGGCATTTGTATTTAATAATTGACTATTTAAATGGAAGATATGTATGTACGAGTATATAACACTGCCCTATAAAATATGGCTTACACTGAACAAAACTAAATCATAGGATTTGTTTTATTAGCTCTTATTTAAATTCGTAGAATTTCTTGGAGGTCACTATAGGCATACATTTCGGGATTTATGGGACATAAAAATGTTAAAATCACAAAATATTATATTATTCATATTAATTACACATAATTAAGATAACAAAGATAAGATAAGCCCAACTGACGTATGCCGCCGCGCCTCAGGTCTTTTACGCGGCCAACCCTTAAGTATTTCATAACAAACACACCTGATTTGTGTTCCCTTAGTGCCTTGTAGAGATCCTTAGTATCCAGTGTGTTTTTACGCCCCTTAATAAAGGTGGGCATGGTGTACCTATATATTTTTTGTGTACATTAAGCAAAACAAAAATTGTTATCAGTGGATGTATATATATTTATATATATGTATGTAGGTACCCACCAGAAGCATGCTGCTGATATAAAATTCGATTGCTCCCGTGGATTCTCCGGCAAATCTGCCGTCTTCACCGACTGCATGGCGAATGCTTTTATAACTAAATAAATAATTACAAAACTGAAATTACAAACGTTCGACTTATTTATTTATTTAAATGTTACTTAATCTTGGTTGGCTTGGTAACTGAACCTCAGAAGACATATCCAGTTTGTCTTTGCACAAGCCTAAATACATACACTTGCACGCAAAGCTTTTCGTACATATGAAAAAAAAAACAAGCTACGTGTGTTTGATTTTGGGTTTTTTTTATGTTGGTATAAACGCTGACTTGGTCAGAGTTAAACAGGTCTATCCTTTCGAGTATTTTGAATTAACCAAACCGGACCATATATTTTTGACCCCTCAAACCTGAACCTTAAACCGAACGAACCGAAAAGTTCGGTTCATAATAATAATCGGTAATTTTACAAACGAAAGATATTCTTAATTAGATTATTAAAAATTTAATCCTAAAAGACTCTACGTCTGATGGCAAAGAAGGAAATTTTAGAAGAGCAATAGGAACCAATGAACAAATATAAAAAATAAAATCGATTAGTGGGCACAATCGATTACTGATGTGTTTTAAAAAACTACGTATACTACATAGTATATTTTTAGGTGTTGTATAAAATTGACATTTTTAAGTTGGAAAACCTTATTTCTAATTTAATAAGACGCCTAAAAATATACTATGTAAAATCTGCAATCATAAAACATAAATCGCTAATCGAAATTATCTGCTGATTGATGTTATAGATTCCTTCGAAAATTGTCTAATCGAAATTATGAAAAGATCTTAAAAACGAAAACATAAAAAATTATGCGTTTACTTAGTTGTACAAGCATTTTATATCCTTAAGTTTGTTCTATCTAATCTGAAAAAAAGCCTACACAAAAAAAAACTCCTAGATATTCGGACTAAAATAAATCCAAATCGATAACAGATCAAGGTGGTTGATCTCCGATTTTCTTAAACCAAGTACGAAAGGATTCACTTGAGTGCGGATTTTACAGTTCCAAAATTCTTGTCTTGATTCTGTCTTTAACTCCGGTGTGTTGTTTTAAAATCAAAATAGGATTATTTCAAGAACACACGGGATTGATTTTCCTTTGGTTATTTAATGTAAAGAGAGTAGGCGAAAAAAAATTTCCAACTTGATCTCGGTTTCTTTTCGTTCTTTAATTTAATCACAATGCAGGATTTTTGGATTTTCATGAAGTGTCCGTACTTGAAATGAGAATTTTCGGAAGGCTACAATAAATTTAAGGAGCATTTTAATTCATTGTTCCGAAGGTCGGGAACAAATAATTTTTTTTTAAACTTATATTATCTGTAAAGGCCTCCTTTTAGATGACCTAAAAACGTAGTTCGACACAATCTCTCATATGAATAGAAACACTTTTGAAAAGCTCTGAAAGCTGAATGCTTCAGAAAAGCTGTCTTAGTATAGTGTCGAAGTAAATTCTTATGCCATCTGGAATGAGGCCTGGCTATTTTTATAATTTTCTTTAAACCAATTAAAACGCATTAATAAAAACATGTTTTTTTTACAATTGAACAGAGGATCGATCCAAAAGCCCAATTTCCATACAATTTTGGTCGTTTTTGGGTCGAAAGCGAATTGTAGAACACATGGATATATAAGTTTATTTCTCAATATTTTCTCTTCCTTTTTATATAAGTTCTGTAATCTGGCATGACTTTACATAAATTTCCTTTGGCAAGTTTTTAGTGAAGATTATTTTTCCTAAATTATTTTACGCACCAAAAAATCCCATTGCGAAAAGAGTGTAATTGCTCAAGGATTCTTCGAGCTGCAAATTGAAAAGAGAAACTTTTTAGACCGTTATATTGCCATCGCTACTAAGGAAAGCTTTAAACTCTTTATTTCAAATAATTTGGAATATTCTTTGTACCTTTACTAAATCAAGTAAGAAACTACTATTAATGAACTAAAAAAATTCATTCATGGTAGTCTTTTCTGTGGAATGCCCATATACGAGATAGTCAACGCTTTTTTCTAGACATTGCGCTTTAGAATGTTTATAGAACTGATTCGCCAACATTTTATTGCTTTATAATACAAATTTGGTTCTTGACCTACGATAGACACCGATAAGGAACCAATTAGTTTATGTCTTGAAGTGATTGTAAAAAACATGATTTTGGTTTCAATTTGGTTTCATCTGTACGAAAAGTTATGCGGACAAGTGTATATATTTATGTACATTAACAAGCACGCGAGCGGTCTTTTTTTTCGCTCATGCCAATGAGAATATTGAGGGACTTTGTCAGCATTTACAGTTAAATGTATTCGCGCATGTACATATTTACCGGCTATGTATGAATATGTGTTTGTAATTTTGTACACGAGTCTAACTGTGCAAGTTACGGTTCATTCATCAAACCAATTAGTTTCTAATAGAATCAACCGGTGTACGAGTATGTACCCAGGTATCATTTTGATTTCCTGTCGTATTACAAAATTATCTAATCACATGGATTGTTTTTTTTTTTCATGCACACACAAATTACTGAAAATGCAGTCCAATCTAATTGTTATACACAGATTGTAATTGACCAGACAGTCACATGTCCGTATGCTAGAAACAATATGTTTGTAAGCTTGAACGTACATTTGTTTAAACTTTTGTTTACATTTAACAATAAGGCACACACAATAAATTGCAAATAATTCTCTTAGTTTGCAATGCGACTGAGTCGGCCTGAGGCGTTGCCAACGAAAAATAAACAAAAATCATAAACCGAACCGCACAAACCAAAAATACAATCAACCACGCTGCTCAAAGGGCAGCAAGCTACTGGGGAACAGCTGACGGCTATCGGCTCTTTAAGTTAAAACGAATTCGCCCCCCAAAGAACATACAAACGTATGTTACTCACATTAACGTACATGTTTGAGTATATTTATACATGCGGCCATACCAATGAAATGAGAATCAACAAGTTTACATGAAATATATTAGTCAGCATGTGAACTGCTGGTACTGGTGCGTACATAAATATGTATATATCCGTTATATCTGTGTAATAATATGTGATTTACTACGAGGGGACTAACAAAAGTTTGATTAGTACTTTTTAATTTGTTTATTACAAATAAAAATATTGTAGTCTTATTGTGAATATCTTACGAAATTCTATTTTTAATTTTAAAATGGAGATGTGAAAACGTAAATCCCACCACAAACGGTGCAATGCAGGGAATAATACCGGAACCGGAACCGCTAAACGTAATAAACCGTTTAAAGCCAGGTACCGGTATGGAAACCGGAACCGATACTAACATTTTTTGAGAACCGTTAACCGTTATAATAGAAACCGAAAAACCCGGAACCATACCGAAACGCAAATACCGATAACGTTTCGGTTTTTTATTATTTTTTTTATTATTTATTTTATTTATTTATAATTATTTCAAATACTTAACCGGAAAAATATCCAAATATACACTCAGAAAAAAAATTTACATTTTATAAATTCGGACTTATAGAAAAAACTAGGATCTTTTTTTTTAAGATTTATAAGATAACGAAAAAAATTTCGTAAGATTTATAAGATAAAGGTATTTCTCGAGCGTATTATGGTCTATATTGAACTCTAGTCTTATAGTATGGGTTCAAATTTATCCAAATGGCAAAAGATATCTATTTATGGCAGAAATAAAGCAGATTTAAGGACCGATTATTTCGAACCATAATGAAGAAATATTTTTCTGCTTTTTAGAAAGATTTGATATAAGATTGGGTACAATTTCTCATCTTCTAGCAAGCAGAGTCTGTCACAGAAAATAACATCAGAAATTAAAGTTTATCTGACAATTTTAATATACCCTCTGCAAGGGTATAATAACTACTTCATGAATTGTTTCAAAATTTTGAGAGTATATTTATACATGTTTTAGGCTATCTTGAAAATGAGAAATAGGTCCTAAGAAAGATAAACATACAATTTAATCTGTTATTTGTAAGATTAAGTGACAGATCGTTCTATGTGGAAAATGAGAAATCGGTCCTAAGGCCTGCTTGTCTGGACAACAAAAAAATAGAGAATTTCTTGGCTCTGGGTATTTTTTTTCCTGAGTGTTAGTATACTACTGGAAGCGCGGACAGAAGCTTTTAGCGAAATTGTTTTTCCAAACAAAAATGGCTGAAAATCGGAATATTTAAAAAAAACACGATTTTTATGTGGTATAGTCTTAGAACACAATTTTTTATTTATATTACATTAATTAATTTTTTTGATATCTTGAAATAATTCAAATTTTTTAATATTAAAAAATTGTACTGGTACCGGTACGTACCGGTATACCAAAAAAAAATCTGGATACCGTATCGGAACCGAAAATCGAAATTAACTGAAAACCGAAATAGAACCTTTAACCGAAATTCTCATTTCGGTACGTTTCGGAACCGGTACCGATATTCATTTCAGGATTAATATCCGTCTATTTTCTATTGTTCAATAAATGAAAAACTGCTTAAGACAATTTTTGGGTGGAGTGTGAGTCCTGGTGTCCAGATTCATGATATACACAAGAAATAATAGCTCATTGACTTTGCTTTAATGTCATAATTGTGACCCGAATACTTGTTTCTTTTCATTTACTAATTTAAAAGCAACTTTATCTGTAACTCAGTAACAATAAAATATAAGTACATAGATAAAAACTTGCTTTGTTTGTGCTGAAGTTTTACACTTGCAAATGCTTTCAACTGATCTTTTCAGATGCATATATTTATATATTTTGACAAACACATTTTCGTGTCTATATTTTAAACAAAAAATTAGCAAACACTTAAATATTTATGGAAAGAAGGTATAAAAGTAAGCTTTCAATTAAGCTTAAAGGGGCAGATACAATTCGGCCGACCAAAAAATCTATGCTTTTTTGTTTGCTTAAAAAGTTAGTACATTTTCTTGAGAATGCAATGGTGAAAGTTCCATATTGAAATTTAAAGCCTTTTTATTTTTTCGTCATTTTTGAAGACGTTTTATAGAGAGAATACACTTATTCGCGCACCGAAATACACTTTTCCACAAAACAGTATTTTTGAAGTTGGCGCAGAGGATAACTCTAAATCTATTTTACCGATTTAGCTGAAATTTTAAGGATTTCTTCTTTATAACATTATTTACTATATGAACCAAAAAATTTTGCAGTTTCATAAAAGTTTATCATTTATTATTTGCAAAAAAGATTGAAAAATTTGGGTATATTTGAAATTTTTGTTTAAAACCCAGCCAACTGTCTATTTTTTCGGTTTTTTTTTTTAGTTCATTGACTAATTTTGATTGTAAGGAAGCTAAATTTATTTGGTTTTTTAGTTTGAGATTAAAAACCACGGAGTCCAGGATCTACGCAGTAAATTTGTATGGTGCCTCTTCGAGAATGCGTACCGCCATTTTGAAAAAAAAAAAAAAGAAAACAAATTTTTGGTTTATTTATTAAGATTATGTTAATCAGGATAAGAAATTTTATTATAATAAAATTAAAACTTTTATATGAAAACAGTGGTTAAGAAATGATTGTCGTGTGCTCAATAATATGCTCCATTACGTCAGGTTTTTTTGGAAATTTAATGTTAAATTAATAACTTTTTAAGGCATGTTTTGTGGGCACCAGAAAACTTAAGGTCATACTGCCACCCCTTTATTCGTAAGATTACGGTGTGTACTTCACGTGGTAAAAAAAAATAAGTTCATAAAGTTTAGTTTTAATGGGCGCGACAAGGCTCTTAAGTATTTGTTATCACTCATACGTAGTGTTGCCTTGGATCTATATGCATTTTTGTAGTTGGCATTGATTTACCACGCAGAACTAGTTTTATTGTTATAACACTTTCAAAAGCAACTTTAATTTGAACTATAGCTAGAGTTTGGAGAAAATTGGGGATGAAAAAAAAACTGGGTTTCGAACCAGCGTCTCCCGTATGCGAACGTCAAAGTCTGACATGCCGCTCCACCCGATGGGCTATAGATTTAGTAATTCAGAAGCAGCTTAAATTTATATTTAAAGAAATTCTCAAAACAAAATGAAAATATTTTGAGAGAATCTTGTTTCTTGAAATTATTTGTGTTGCTTACGAGGCGTATGAGTATTTTTACTAAAAACTAAATGTCTTCATCGCGTCCCCTAAAACTGAAGATAAATTTATATGTTTGACATTTTATTAACTATATAACAAAAGGAATCCTTTAAGAGGGCGGCCTCTGTAATTATCCAATTTTATACCCGTTACTCGTAGAGTAAAAAGGGTATACTAAGTTCGTGCAAATGTATGTAACAGGCAGAAGGAAGCATTTCCGACACCATAAAGTATATATATTCTTGATCAGCATCAATAGCCGAGTCGATATAGACATGTCCGTCTGTCCGTCCGTCCGTCTGTCCGTCCGTCCGTCTGTCTGTATGAACACCTAGATCTCGGGGACTATAAGAGCTGGAGCTACCATTTTTTCAGTGTAGACGTGTATTGTCTGCACGCAGATCAAGTTTGTTTCAAATTTTTGCCACGCCCCCTCCCGCCCACGCAAAATGGAAAAAACCTCATATCTCCCACAATTTTGAAAATAGATTGTTCGAACCTTCTAGACATATATTTTAATCATCATTAACTATCGATTCGCCATACATCATTTTCCGATCAGATGAACGATAGTAGAGTTGCCGCCCCCGCAATTATACTTATATCTCATATCTTCCACATTTTTGAAAATACATTGTTAAAACCTTCTAGACATATATTTTAATCATCATTACCTATCGATCCGCCATACCTCATTTCCCGATCAGATGAACGATAGAAAAGTTCACGCCCCCGCAATTTGAAAAATTCCTCATATCTCCCACAATTTTTAAAATAGATTGTTCGAACCTTCTAGACATATATTTTAATCATCATTACTTATCAATCCGCCATACATCAATTCCCGATCAGATGTACGATAGTAGAGTTGCCACCCCCGCAATTTGGAAAAAACCTCATATCTCTCACAATTTGGGCATGTTGTGATCTAATAAAATATTCTTAAATAAACCTTACCCTGAGTAACGGGTATATCGAAGTCGAGCAGGGCCGACTTCAACTTACGCTCTCGTTTCATTAAAAAAAACGCTCTCTTTCTTGATGTTATCATTAAGAAATTTTCCTCAGCTATAAAACAAATTATCACAAACAATTCGAGAATTTTGTTACGGAGAACAAAAGTGTCAGAATTGGCAAATGTATTTAATTACAGTCATTGGCACAATTATTTAGACAAGCTAATTTTTAAATATATCATATTTTTGAAACAAACAATTTGAAAATGTTGGTATTTTTATAAGATATCGGCACAGAACAGAGCTTTCAATAAAGCACAAATAGTTCACAATCGGATGCTTGGATTAGAAAATTAAAATGTTAAACGTGGTTTGGTATAAATTATTTTGACAAGGTTTGAAAATTTATTTGTTCTAAGTACAGGAGCTCGAATACTATTGAGTCTAGACACAATTTTCACGCTGAATCCGAAACCGCTTTCAGAAATTCTATATCTTTAATCTAAAAATATCGAAAATGGCTAATTTTACTATTTCCTCCTTAGAATCGTAGAACACAATTTATTTTGTATTTTGAATTTTTACACGGCTTCGTACTTAACCAGTATCTTTATAATATGGTATATAAAATAAATAAAGCATTTCATAAGTTATAAGTTCGTGATCGATCTGCACAGTACGGCTGATTTGTATGCAAATTCACAAAACAGTGTGAAAATTTAGATATATGTAGAATCCCCTTCTTCTATAAACTGAAAAAAGCTGAATTTTGTTGCCTTGGATAATTGATTCTTGATAAAATTTTCACGCTGAACCCGTGATATTTTACAATATTATTTGTCTGCCTGTTTCTATGCTATCTCCTCCCTCAGTTTAAAAGCTATCTTGACCAAACTTTGCCAAAAGTCTTTAAATACAATATAACATAGGCTGCACAATTGTCGGAATCGGCCGGATCGGATGACTATATCATATAGCTGCCATAGGAATGATCGGTCAAAAAACTAGTTCTAGTGAGAAAAACTGTTTTGTTTTTCATCGTAGCGTTACCAATCGTGGTATATATTCGTTTCATAGGCTTCCACATAATTCCGAAAAAATTTATCAAAATCGGATGACTATAGCATATAGCTGCCATAGAAACGATCAGTCTTAAAACTAGTTCTAGTGAGAAAACATTTTTTGTTGTGAATGGCAACGTCTTTAAAAAACTGCAAGGGTATTTTTACCCTTCTATTTTTTGATATGAGAAAATATTGAGCTCCAAATCATATCAATTCATTTTCTGTGTAGGTGAACAAAAAGGGGCATTCTACGATAGAACATCATTAATTTACATTTGTCGCTGTTTAACTGCAATGAATTGTTAAAGCACCTCATAAAAATTGAATTTAACTTAACCCGACGTAAAGCTGAATCATTGGCTCATGTGAGTGCACGAGAATGCTTTATTATAATATAATTATTGTAGGCAGAATATTAACAAATAGTTTGAAGAGAGGAGCCCTGTGCACAGGGCCTGACTGTTGATGCTGATCAAAAATATATATAGTTTATAGGATCGGAGATGCGTCCTCCTATCTACATATCTTGAACAAAATTTACAAAAAGTCTGAAAGCCAATATAAGCTTTCCTCCTTTACGTCTTAAATCTAAAGTTTTTGTGTGCAACTCTACCTAAAAATCAAACTTAATTTTTTTATATCCCAATAGTTCTATCTTGAGCTATACTTCAGCTACTTACAGATAAAATCTGGATTATTAATTCAGATGACAGAAACGATTTTTAAAGCTTTCCTTAAATTAAGAACCTTGAAAAGCATTAATAATGTCGATTATTGCTTCTATTATTTTAAATACATCTATAGGACATAGAGAAGGATTCCTAGCCTATAAAGCCTAATAAATAAGCTGACTGAACACAAAAATAATAAAAGATTCGAGTAAATTTCGGGTGAATAGACTTCCCACCTGAAATTTGTCGGGTGGGTAGTTCCCAAACATAACACAAGTTGGAAAACCGGCCTGCAGGTATAAGGATTCTATAGTCCATACATGTCGAGCCTCTGGCACTTACTGAGATATGTTTCTTCATAAGGGCAGATAGACGTACTGATGGACATGGCTTTTTCGACTTGGCAATTTCGAAAATACCTATTTTGAAAGGTTTCCTATTTCTAAAAGATGTTTCACTTACATTTCCTACAAACATTGGGTTTCATAGTATCTTAAGGAAATCTTAATTGAATATTATAATATAGACAATCTGTTTCATTATCAGACACTAAACAAAATTAAAGCAACAATCTTAGTAAAAGATTTACATGACCTCAACTCTAGCAAACAAATTTAATACTGATAATTTTAAACACATTTTCAACCGTTTCAATTGTAGCAACTCAGAAATAAGAACAATTTGAATGAATCAAATAGTTTTTTAAACTAATATCGTATTATTCCAATAAAAAAATATGCTCTAAAATATATTAAGATTTCCAGTTTTATTTCTGTTGGGTTTATTTGGTTTACATATAAAAAAATGTAATCCCACAAATGTTTTTTTCCATTTTCCTCAAAACAAACTACCAACTAACGAAACTAATTCCGACACCGTCACCTTAGGCAACCAGGGCAGAGGCGGTGCTGGATTCGTATTTCCAGTTGGGTGGCAGGACGCTCTTTGTCTTGTAGTAACGGGCCAGGCGATGAATTCTGGACTCGACCAGAATCAAACGGAATTTGCCGTCCTTATCCTTGCGATTGCGCTCCAAATGCTTACGGATGGCAACAGCCTTCTTGATCATGTGGTACAGATCCTCAGGGATATCGGGCTTCAGACCCACCGATTTCATGATGCGCAGAATTTTGTTGCCATTCACGAAACGGACTTGGGCCACACCATGGGAATCACGCAGGATGATACCTTAAAAAACAGAGTACGACGCCGATGTTAACATAACCTCAAACAACAAAAACACACACACACAATTACTTACCAATTTTCGAGGGCGTCAGACCCTTCTTGCCCAGCTTCTTGATCTGATCCTTGACATCATCAGCATTCAGTTTAAGCCATGATGGCACTGTGCGACGGTAGGGCAGAGCTGATTGGGAAATACCCTTGCTAAGAAGAGAATCGTGTTGTTAGAGACTGGGCCAATGAGAGCGAGCGAGAGCGAGAACATGTGCTTGTCTGCGAGGGCAATTTTTTATACAAAAAACCCGCCCGCGCTTGAAAATTAAGTCTAAATTCATCACGGGCACAAATTGCAAATGTTCTGGCTTAAGCGAATGCATGGGAAACAATAGAAAATGCATATTTTACCCAGGAGCGTGCATACGACCCATCTTGATAGTCTAGTTTTTGACACCGAAAAGAAAGTGGAGACTTCTAACACGTTGACAGCTCAACTCTACACAGCTGTCAAAGTATCGATAAAACTATCGATAATAATGCTGGAAGAAATATAAGCAAAGATTCGGAGAATTTATGTGTACAGAAGATTTAAGTTAATTTTTGACTTTGTTTGTAGTTCAGTTTGTGTTGATTTTAGAAAGTTAAATAGTTTTTTTTTATAATAAATAGAACTATCGATGTTTGGACAACTCTCCAAAACGGCAAGATTGCCTTGAAATACTTATCTGTGCATTAGAGATGAGCATTATAGTGACTTGGCTGTTACAGCAATAACTGCGACTGTGACTGGGAATTATACATTTTTACTCGTAAGATAGGGGTGTAAATAGCTTTTGCAATATAATATTTAGGGCTAGGAAAAATAAGGATTACTATTGACTTGACTTCAGTCTTTTTTTGTATAGGAAATTATTATTTTTTTAAATGTTAAACCAATAAGTAAAATTATAAAACATTAATTCCAAAGTTTAATATTCAAACCGCATAAAACTAGAAAAATTCTTGCCCAATGGAAAAATACTTAAATCCTGCGCTGTACTATTTAAGTAACCTTAAAAAACATTGATTGTTATTTAAAGAATTAGTTGTAAAGTGTATAATCAAATTTTTCACGTTTTTAAGGAAAAAATAATTTTTTCGAAATATTTTTGCTTCCAACTTTTAAACTACTAAACCGATTGGAAAATGATCTTCAACTGGACTATTAGGAATTTCATTCCCTTTTTATTAATATCGTGCTTGACTCCATCTTAAGTTTCTAACTCGAGATATGTCATAAAATTTAAGGGTACCTTCCGAAAAAACTAAAAAAAATGCTTACTTAAAAACGTATCCATAAAAATAAATTTAAAATTTTATTTTTGAGTTCAGCATTTCAAAGTACATAAGAAAAAAATAACAGCTTCTATGGGTATATATTTATTTTTATTTTTGTAAACTAGTATTATCGATCATTTAGTGAATTCCAAATGATCGATTTTCAGTTATTTAATAAATTAGCTGGTTATAGTACTCAAATTTTGGTTATGTTGAATGTGAAGATTGATATCATTAAGCTTATTGCTGTGGAAGAATAAATATGTTAATGTTCTTGCAATAGTCGTATCACATATAGTGAGTCTGAATATTTATATATTTTTTATAATGGCTAAAATCAAAACACGGGACTGTTTATCAACAGTATTAATTTGAGTGTATGAACATTCTTATTGTAATTATTTGTAAATTGTTACAGTTTCCAGCTACAAATACATAATAATTTCAACATATTAAGCAGAATTTCTGAATAATCACACTTTATGGATAAAATTATTACAAAAAGGTGTAAATGTTTTAAAATTCACTGAATAATTTTATGTTTTTATTACGAATATTATAAATTTTAATCAGGAAATGTTTATTTATTATCTTGATAATTGTAATATTATTGTACGGGAGGTAATCATTACATTACAGATCTGACAATACATAATATTTTTTGTGATTTAGAATAATCGGCTGTGATATTGCTGTCACTTTGTTTCTCTTTAAAATAAATACTTTCAACGTGACTCAGTCACTATCACGCTAATAGTGCTCATCTCTAAGTGTGCAACGGTCACACCAAATAGTGACTTCCCCATTGTTAGTGTTTATGTGAACAAATTAAACAAAAAATTAAACAAAATGCAACAAAATAAATACGATGAGGCACTAGAACGGCTGGAGAGTGATGAACTGGAGGTAAGACTCATGAAAAATCCATTAATTTTAGCAGAACTTCATGCTCTTTATTTCCGCAGCAACTCGAACTGGGGCCCGAAGTCTACCTACAATTGTTGGCCATTTATCTCTATAAAAACAAACTGTAAGTCGAATTCCTTAAATATTTATGGACAATATTCACTTATGTATATATTTCTAGAGCCCATGCAAAATTACTCTGGATGCGCATACCCGACAAATTAAAGAATGAACACACGGAGCTAGCTCAACTAAACCAACTGAATGTGGCTCTACAGCAAAATAATTATGCCGATTTCTTTAAGCACATCAAGTACGAGTGGTCTGAGAGTGTAAAGCCCACCATTGAGGATCTTATGGGTAGGTGTAACTTTCTAAAAAAGAATTCATATGAATATAATGGGTTTTTTAGTCCAGCAACGCGGGGAACTTTTTACCCTAACGGGCAACGCATATGTCTCGATTTACAATCAGAACCTACTTGAGATGAGCCAAATGACACCAGACGAACTAACAAATATATGCACGTCTTTGAATTGGACCCAAGAACAGGATGGCGATAAAGTTATCTGGTTGCCCAAAGTCAAGGAAATTGTGCCCAGTTGCGGCAACGATGATCAATTGCTTAAGCTAACTGAATTTGTAACATTTTTGGAGAATTGAGTAAATAATCTGTGGAACTAGTTTCTGTTAATGAACTGTTTAGAACTAGGGATTAGTAAGACCACATTCGACTATTATTGTTATAAGTAGGGCCTTACTCGACTTTTTTTTTTAGTAAAGGCTTTAGCCACTTTTGTGTTTTAATAGCTGGCAACGCTGTCGACGTGCTAAGAACTTAGTTTTGCGGCCAAACGAAGTCCTTTCAATGAGAAATCAGTCAAAGAAATTTGTAACAAACAAACTAAAATAATCAATTTGTTTAACATTTTCATCTATAGACTACGTTCAAAGACTTCTGTTAGTTTTCTTGACGTACCGGAGCAAGAAAATCGCGAACGGAATTTGCAGTGCGTCTGTATTAGTGTGAGGCGAACAAGAAAGAAAAATGGCAGCGAGCGACAAATCAGTTGATGATTCTTTATATCCCATTGCGGTGTTAATTGACGAACTAAAGAATGAAGATGTGCAGGTGGGTGGTTGCCAAAGGCCTTTTCATATATGCAATATAATCAATCAATTAATCAATGGCCAAGTTCATATGTATATTGAAGCGTGCGAAAAAAAAAATGCGTCATTGTATTGTGTATAGCTATTTGTGTGCATGTGAGTCTGGGCGCGCGCGTGTGTATGTGTGGTGGTCGGTCGGCTACTCGTTGAATTTCGTGTACATTTCAAATTAAACATTTTCACCATTCTATTTGCAGTTACGCCTGAACTCCATCAAAAAGCTGTCCACCATTGCCCTGGCTTTGGGTGAGGAACGCACTCGCTCCGAATTGATTCCCTTTTTGACTGAAACTATTTATGATGAGGATGAAGTTTTGCTGGCGCTGGCCGATCAGCTGGGCAATTTCACCAGTAAGATAAAGAAGTCAGCCAAAAAAGTTAAGTTTTATTAATCCTCCCCCTCCTCCCCCCTCTAACCATGCCCAGGTCTTGTCGGTGGTCCCGAGTATGCCATGTATTTGATTCCCCCACTGGAGAGTCTGGCCACTGTTGAGGAAACTGTTGTAAGGGACAAGGCCGTTGAATCTCTGCGCACTGTGGCCGCTGAGCACAGTGCCCAGGATTTGGAGATTCATGTGGTACCAACGCTGCAGCGTTTGGTCTCGGGCGATTGGTTTACCTCGCGAACTTCCGCCTGTGGATTATTTTCTGTTTGTTATCCGCGCGTCACCCAGCCAGTTAAAGCTGAGCTGCGTGCCAATTTCCGTAAGCTGTGCCAGGATGAGACACCCATGGTACGACGTGCAGCAGCCAACAAGTTGGGCGAATTTGCCAAAGTCGTAGAGACCGAATATCTAAAATCGGATTTGATTCCCAATTTTGTTCAGTTGGCTCAAGATGATCAGGTGCGTAGGGAATAGATTACATAACTCCAAAATTTGTCACATGCAAATTCCATTTATCTTTAAAAGGATTCTGTTCGTTTGCTGGCCGTAGAGGCCTGCGTCAGCATTGCCCAGCTTTTGCCTCAAGATGATGTCGAGCATGTGAGTAGAACTTATCTTAAAATTTGACATTGTTAATGTCATTGTTGTTGTTGTTGTTTTACTCCAATTTAGTTGGTGCTGCCCACTTTGCGTCAGTGTGCCAGTGATTCATCTTGGCGTGTACGCTATATGGTGGCCGAAAAGTTTGTGGATCTGCAGAAGGCTGTGGGTCCCGAAATTACACGTGTCGACTTAGTCCCGGCATTCCAATATTTACTTAAGGATGCCGAAGCCGAGGTACGCGCCGCTGTGGCCACCAAAGTCAAGGACTTTTGCGCCAATTTGGACAAAGCCAATCAGGTTCAAATCATCCTAAGTTCCATTTTGCCCTATGTCCGAGATTTGGTCTCAGATCCCAATCCACATGTCAAATCAGCCCTGGCCTCGGTCATCATGGGATTGAGTCCCATGTTGGGAGCCTATCAAACGGTGGAGCAACTGTTGCCACTGTTTCTGATACAGCTCAAAGACGAGTGTCCAGAAGTGCGTTTGAATATTATTTCAAATTTGGATTGTGTCAATGATGTTATAGGCATTCAACAGCTGTCGCAGGTAAGTGTTGAGATAACATTTGGTTTATCTTGAATGGCCACTAAAAGTTGTTTTTTTAATCTGCAGTCTCTGTTACCCGCCATTGTGGAGCTGGCCGAAGATTCCAAGTGGCGTGTGCGTTTGGCCATTATTGAGTATATGCCCGCCTTGGCTGGCCAGTTGGGTCAAGAGTTTTTCGATCAGAAATTACGGGGTCTGTGCATGGGCTGGCTGAATGATCATGTGTATGCCATACGTGAGGCTGCTACCCTTAATATGAAGAAGCTGGTGGAACAGTTTGGCGCTCCTTGGGCCGAGCAGGCCATCATACCCATGATATTGGTCATGTCTCGCAACAAGAACTATTTGCACAGTAAGTGAAGCACAATTTTAATCATTTTGTATAAAGATTAAACAATGTTTTAAAGGAATGACCTGCCTGTTCTGTCTCAACGTATTGGCCGAGGTGTGCGGCACAGATATTACCACAAAATTGTTGCTGCCCACAGTCCTATTGCTCGCCGCTGATCCCGTGGCCAATGTTCGTTTCAATGTGGCCAAAACATTGCAAAAGATTTCACCATTTTTGGAGGCCAGCGTTATTGATGCGCAAGTGAAACCCACACTGGATAAACTCAATTCAGATGCGGATGTGGATGTTAAGCATTTTGCTGCACAGGCAATTGCTGGCATTGCAGCTGGTAAGTAGGCAAGGGGAAAAAAACAGCTTGTAGGATTGTTGATATTCCACAGGAATTATTTTATCTTTATTTTCGAAATCAAAATTAAGTCATTGACTTTAAAAAAAAAACATGCTTATTCAAAAATACCTATAAATCAATTAGCATATAACCCGGCGCGCTTCGCCACCATCTGAATAGCCTCAAATCGGATTTATTCTTAAATATTTTTCAATTTATTTCCCCAGCATAGCTTACAAATCGAATTTACTCCAAAACCTAGCCCGCAGTGAAAAATCAACCACTCCCCATTTTCCCCCATCTTCGGTTAGTTTTTCAAGATTAGAAAATAATTTTTCCATCTATTTGGATTGGTTCACAATTAAAGATGGGCCCTGAACCCAAATACGCATACCATATTCCGAACCAGGGGCGGAAATTCTTAAACCGAGAAATAACATGTTAAATTTTTATTTTGATAATGAAGAAACATTGTTTTTCAATACAAAATTTTCCGGCCATTTTTCTTGTGGTCGGATTTTTCAACATCGGAGTTGAAAATATGCTTACAAACCGTGTTTTAAGTCAAACGGCTGAAATATAGCTTATTGTATGTCGAATTTTCCGGTCAATTTCCCGTCCTGGGGACGGATTTTTCAATATCGGAAAATCAGGTGTTTAATTAATTAAAGCGCTTTGCTCACAAACCGAGTTTAAAGTCAATCGAATGAAAAATAATATTTAATATTTTTTTTTCGGTTGAAATTTCCAACATTGGAATTAAATCATACCTCATACCTCGCTTAACGGCCTCAACTGGGACCGGAAAATATGGCCGTTAAGTGAATCAATGTTTTCCATACATTTCAATGCACATTTCCAGCTCAAAGAAAAGCTTATATTATATGATTTTTGCTCCTTTAGAGTATTTATTATTTTGAATTGAAAAATAGTTTTTGAATTAACGATTGACCAGCTTAAAGCTTTTTAAAAAGGATCAGAAATTGTAATTTTCAATCCATTCATCAACCTGACTAAGAAGTTGATTAAAAAATTAAATTGAAATTAAATCGCCTCTTTGTTTCTCAACATATCCAACCTCATTTGTTTTAGTCTTCGTTCATCTTCATAAGATCTTCGTTTGTTCATAAACTGGTCGACATCATTGATCGTGTAGTCTTCCAATCCTGCATTAGTAGGCAAATCAACAATTTGATTTTTAAGATGTTAAGTCCTCAATGCTTTAAAATAAGCTCTTGGTCTTTTCTTTAATAACCATTTGAATCATTGGAAGATTGTTCGTGCATTTTCCTTGTGGGCGGATTTTCCAGCATTTAAAAATCTCATGACCATTTATTTGCATTCTTTCCTTATAAACCGAGTTTGAACCCAATCTGCTGAAAACGCGTTTATTCCATATAGTATTTTCCGGGAATTTCCCGATTTTTCGGTCGGATTTTCCAACATCGGAAAATCTCATGTCTAATTATTCTGCTTACTATCCTCACAAACCGAGTTTGAAATCAATCGGATGAAAAATAGTTTTATTCATGAAGAATTTTCTGGCCATTTTCCTTGTGGGCGAATTTTTGCGAAATCGGGGAAACAGGTGTCCAATTATTTCGATTACTTTTCTTACAAACCAAATTTGAAGTCAATCGGATGAAAAACAAAAATGTTCCCCATATAAGCTTTTCCGGAAGTTTTCCACCCCTCGCTTGTGGAATTTTCCAAAACCCCGCCTTAGTTCCCACTTTCAACACATATGGAAGCTTCTGTAAAAGTTTCAGCTTTTAATCTCTTACCCTTCAGGCTCTGCATAGATTGTCAATCAGTCAGTTAATCAGTCATTCAGTGAGGACAACAGAACATTTTTAACTTGGTAAAAAACTTTTAATAAAAATGTAAAAAAAAAACATCGTGATAACTCAAAAAACGAATTATGCAAAAAACTAATTGCAAGAGATTCAAAAGCTTTATTAAACTATCAGATATAGATAATTTAAGGAGATTTAGTCGAGATTTAGACCGAATTTACACGATGAAGCAAACTTCATAAAGTTTCTTAAAAAGCTTTTGTTTGTGGGGAAGGGGTATGGTGGGGTAGCTTGCCATTCAACGCTTCTTTCCTACAAGCAAGAGCTTTTTCAAAAACTTAATGAAGGTTACTTCATCGTGTAAATCCCGTCTTAGACCTCATTTACACGATGAAGCAAACTTCATAAAGTTTCTCAAAAAGCTTTTGTTTGTGGGAAAGGGGTGTGATGGAGTACCTTGCACCTCTACACCTTTTAAGAAGACTTCATGAAGTATGCTACATCGTGTAAATCTCGACTAAGTCGGGGCCTAAGTGAAGATGCTAATCAATACCCAATATATCTTCAAAATATCAACAATCCTACAATACATTTAGTATTAATATAGCATTTTTTTACATATGATCTACTATACATATTAAGTTATGTCCGTCTGCTATTAATTCATAAACGTACATCCCTTATCATAGAGATGGAATTGAATGTGTTTAGAACAGCGGTGCCTCCTTGTATGGGTTTTAAAATTGAAGCGGCTATGGACTCTAAACTGATTGTGGAACCGCCGCCACTGTCGGCTGCTACGGTCAATAATGATATTCTGCACGAAATGGATGCCAATGCTGCGGATGTTGTTCAAGAGCAAAAGGAACCAACGAGCAGTGAATCGGAATGTTAGAGGATGAGTAGCCCACAAACATGACATGTGCAAGCCTCTCGTCGTCCACCTCCACCTTCAACCCATGTGTTCTCTTTGCCCAATTTGTTAATCAATTTGTTATTTACTTTAAGGAAATTTCTATATGAATTATTACTAAACATTTGTTTTCTCTTGTCTCTTTTCCGGTTCTCATTGTGCCTCTGTTTGTTGTCCCACTTGTCAAACACTCTCCACCTTGTGTAAACACATTCGTTGTTTGTTGACAATTCTTGCAGCGTAATCAATCTTCTTGCATCTTTTTTTTATTCTATTTTTAAAATGTATGTATTTAACACGCCGGCAACAAAACATAATTATGTAGCAACACTTAAGAATGGAAAATTGTAGTGGATCGATAACCTGTCAACAGTGTACAACGCTAGAGCTGGAGCTACACAATCAATTGAAAATATCATCAAGGAAGCGAAGAAAACGGAGCCGAGCCAAAGCCAGCCAGGGAGAACCACATAACGCGACACAACTATACACATTATTACTTACATACTTACCATATATAATACATAAAAATTACCACGTAGGCATACAAAACAACAACAACAAATCATTATGAAAAACAAAAACAAAAATAAAATGTAGCGTTGAAAAATTTGATCGCATTTGAATGCAAAATAAAAATTGTAGTCAAACAATAAAACAACTTGGTTTCACTAATTTGAATTATAATAATTACGGTTCCTGAAAATCCCTATAACCTTTCCGAGAAGCTTTACAAAATTTCAATAAAATACGATCAATAACATGAGCAGTTTTAAATCGCGTTTTAGGTTTCAGTACGATAAAACGAATACACAAGGCAACACGAAAATTCTCCAAGCAAGCCAATCACATTTTTATAGTATTTCGGTTTTCCTGATATCGAATCTGTTACCAGTATTTTCTATCATCCTCAGTTTCCAAGATATAAATAGGAAGCTATAAACATGAATTTTGTATTTTGAGCGACATTTTGAATTATATGGTCAGTATTCACGCAACACTCTTAAACGCAACATTCTTAAATCCAACAATACGCTGAAAACTTTAAGTACACTTAAAAAAAAAACGGCAGCTAACCAGACCAAAGCAAGCCAGGGTTTTTATACTACCATCAAGCCCTCTCAGATTTTTTGGTCCCAATCTGATCACATTTTAAATGTTACAGGCAGATGTAAATTGCTTTTATAAACAGAAAATTTAACTGTAGATTAGGAAGACCTAAGAGAAGCCCCAAATGGACATTTAGACAGAAAAGTCTACCATGACAGTTTATTTACCGTAGTTTATTACTTGATTTTGTAAAAGGTAACCCAAATAATTCTTGCGGAGGTTCGGTTAGCAAAACCAAAATTTACCACTGGTTCAGAAATTTGAGGTTCAAGGTTTTTATGCGAAGGTTTCTGTTCGAACCTTGCTTCGGCACAAGTTTGACATAATTAAAAGAGAAAGGCATTTAATTTGTTAAAAAATGAAAAAAAAATTCTGTATTTTTGTTTACATGATCGGAATATTTCATTTATTTTCAAATTAAATATATAATTAGTATGTCATCGTATATTTCTAGGTCTATTCTATTTTTTTCTTAATTCAAAATACAATTTAGGGCGGTAAAAGCTCGATTAACAAGAATTTGTAGCGTTGAAACGAACCGAAAATATTGGTTCGGAACGGGTTAAATTATTTTTTCAAAAGATGTTCGATTCAAAGTTCTGTTCATATTAAAAGAAAAACCGGAATTCCGTGTTCGCATCGGTTCGGTTCAAAACCGGTTTGGAGCCCTGGAGTTAATATTCAAAATTATTTCTTTTAAAGAGCTTAAAGCTTTCCTTAGTAACGATGTCTAAATAACGGGTTAAAAAGTTTAAATTCGTTTCGGCCAGTTTTTTAGTGCATTTGCTCTTTCTGATTTACATTTTTAAGAGTCATAAAGCAACTCCACTCTTTTCGCAAAACCTTAGCTAAAATAATCTTCACTAAGAAAAAAGAACGAGATAAGATTTTAAAAGTATTTATTTTTTTCTAAATGGATTTTTTAATTTGATTGTTACCTAGATGGAACTTACATTGAATTGAGAGGGAGAAACAAAAATAAAAAAGTTTCGTTAAAAAAATTTAAGAAGAGGAAACTTTAAAATAGGATCCAAAGCTGGTCTGATGAAGGATTCTTCGTTTAATTCCAGAGAACGACGCATATTATCCAAATTCATCAAATGGATTTTGTAGTTAGGTCATGAATGTGAATTCTCTTAAGAAGTCATCTCATAATAACGCCTCTTCACCTTCGTCTTCTTATCAATCTTCTAGCAAGTCTATTTGGATGACCCCCTCAGACATTCCAAAAGCTCGACAGTCTATTTGTCACAAACTTTTGGAACATTAAGTTCATAAATTTGGTTAATTAATAAATATTTTAAAAAATACTGAAAAAAGGTTCATACAAAAAATCTTGCCCAATTCGCAGAGTTTTGTAATTTTGTAATACAAGTCAAAACGCACTTCGGTTTTTGGTAAATAAATACTTTAAATACTTTTTTAAATATAATGCTACTAAGTTTCGCAATTATTAAAAAAAAAAAACATTTTAAAAAATTTACTTTATTATTGATATTTAATCAATTTTTTCATAAAAATGTCACGTCACACCAGATTGGAAAAACTTAAATTCATCAAATCTCATAATACGTTTTTATACACTTGAAAAGTGTATATTAATTTTGCCCAGAAGTTTGTAACGCATAGAAATATTAATTTCCGACCCCATAAACTATATATATTCTTGATCAGGACGACAAGCCGAGTTCATTTCCGCTTGTCCGTCCGTCCGTCTGTCCGTCTGTCTGTCCGTCTGTCTGTTTCTACGCGAACTAGTCTCTCAGTTTTAAAGCTATCGAGCTGAAATTTTGCACAGAGTCTTCTTTTTACTGCACGCAACTAATATGTCGGAACCGGCCGGATCGGATGACTATATCATATAGCTGCCATAGGAACGATCGATCTAAGAACTAGTTCTAGTTAGAAAAACTTTTTTGTTTTCCATCGTAGCGTCACTAATCTTGGTATATGTTAGTTTTATATGCTTCCACATAATTCTGGATAAAATTTATCAAAATCGGATGACTATATCATATAGCTGTCATATAAAGGGTCGGTCAAAAACTAGTCTAGTGAGAAAAACTTTTAGTTTTACAACGTAGCTTAAATCTGGTTTGTTAGTTTTATTGTCGTATTCTGGAAATTGATCAAACCGGAAGACATACTACTTATTTTTATACGGCGCTGCCATATAAACGGTCGGTCTAAAAACTAGTTCTAGTGAGGAAAACTTTTTTGTTTTCTATCGTAGCGTCCCTAATCTTGGTATATATTAGTTTTATATGCTTTTACACAATTTGGAAACAATTTATCAAAATCGGATGACTATAGCAAATAGCTGCCATAGGACCGATCGGTCGGAAAATGTGGTTTACTAAGAAAAGTTTTTTTTATGGTATCAAATCTTTCTTATCAATTATTTAAAAATTTTTAAATATTTTATATCTATATCCTTTATATATTTTACCGGTTAAATCAGTTGAAGTAAACGTTTTCAAGTGTATTAAAACTTCGGCACAGTCGAAGTTAGCTTTGCCTTCTCGTTTTTTATGACTTTAAGTGAATTTAAAAAAATCGTCAAAAAATTAGACAAGAATATAAAAATCTAAATAATATTCAAAACCCTAAAGGGCCCAAGGTTACCGAAGATTTTAATACATTTGAAGGCTGCACATTTGTCGGAACCGGTCGGATCGGGTGACTATAGGTTATAGCTGTCATAGCTGTCAGTTATAGCATCTTCCAAACTTGGTATTTATTAATTTTAAACACTACAAAGATCAGTAGACAATATTCTATAACTCCAATTGTCTAAGTGAAATAAACTTTATTGATTTTAATGGTAGCGTCTTTAAAAAACTGCAAGGGTATTTATACTTGTAATAGTATCCGCTTTAACACAATTTTGTTGGGTTTGAAAAAAATCTGATGAATACAGCGTAGGTCGCAGAAGAGGAGGCATCTGTTTAGACTGTTTGAAAAATCATTCAACTAATAAAAATGAAATTTTAGTATAAAATAAAATAAAAAAAATAAATGAAATTTTAGTAAAAAATATATTAAAAATTCCTTTATAAAAATTACAAAACTGCAAGATTATTATTTTCTCCAATTTTTTTCGCAATGCTTAACTAAATGTTTATTTTGTTGCCAAGTGTACTTTTAAAAAGCTTTGATATTGTTGTTAGGGTGTTGTTTATATCACCGTTTCGGTGGACGACAAACAAGAAATTCGAGCGAGAGAGAGATCAGTTTTGTTTGAGACGTTTGCAGCGCGTGTTGTCGGGTCTCCGGTACGGCAAGTGATTAATTGAAATTGCGCGTATTTTTTATATGTAAGTTCATTCTACAATGTACATAAATTCATACCCAGTGTGTGTGTGTGTTCCATGACCAAATTGCTTTGCAAATGCTGGCTTCTTAAATTGAAATCAATATTGATAGTATGCAAATTGCCCTTCTATCAACTTCGGGCAGGCGGCAATCGAAATAAAAGAGAAAGCCAAAGGCTAAATTGTTGTGATTTCGAAACGGGAGGGGGGCGAAACGGAAGGTTGCGTTTCAAAAATATATTTAGTAACTGTAATTACGAGGGCTGTCTATTTTGTACACGTGCATGAGAGTGTGTTCGTGGGTATGTGATTATCATCATTTTTTGCTCTAGCCCCTCGGCCCACTCACCTCAACAAGTGGCGTCGTCGCGCAATAATTACACGGATATGTCAACTGTTTTGGTTTCGGTTTGTTTGGATTTAGTTATGTTGTTGTTGTTGTTGATGGGCTCGCACTTTGCGCTCAAGTGGCGCGGTTTATTAAACGTTTTGCCGACTCGCGATTAACTTGATTTATCCCCCCCACTCTACCGTCTATCACTATCAGCTGGCTGGCTTATTGCCCCTGCTGACAATCAGAAAATGTAAATTTAACTGATTTTTATTTATAACTGAGTGCAGAGTGAAAATTTATGGCATTGCAATTGGACAATTTAGAAATCGGTCTGTGATTCTGAACTATGCATATTGAAAGCAACCAACGTAACCGTTTCTACATCCATACTTACATTCCTACATATGTGCACACATTCAGCCGGTTTAAGCAATGTGCTGCAATATGTACAGCGAAACTTGTTCTTCAATGGGCCACTTAACTTTTAAGAGGGTCAGTTCAGATCTGAACCAATTTTTGTGCATACAGTGAGACCTGGTCTAAAGTGATTACATTTTTGAAAAATGTGACAGTTGTAAAAAACACATTACTTATATGACCCCCAGCCGGCTTAAACTTGCTCAGAAGCTTGATAAATTAATGGAATAATAACCTATTTTGAAACTTAGCGAAAACCGAAAATGACGTTAAAGACGTAAAGCGCCTACCTAAAAACTGGGGTATCAAACCGAATTAAATTTTGGTTCCGGTTTTATTTTTCCGCAGAAGGTTCTGTCACAGAAAAAAAAAATAATATATAACGACAATATAAGACGCCGCCTACCGTTTTACTCAAAATTAGTCAGCTGTTTGCTGTGAGTTTCGCTCTTTAAGTTCTAACCACAGTCTATTCCTATAGGAACAATTATTTTGAGTAAAGTATCTACACCCAGAAAAAAATGTCATTCTAAATTTAAGTATGTCCGTGATTGAATTTAGACTGTTTTGTTCTTAAAATTTAAAGATATTTTTGTTCTTTTTTTCTTGTATTACGCATAAATCTTTCATTTAAAAACAAAATAGTTAGAATAAAAAAAATAGAAGGTTAACATCGGCTACGCCGATGTTTTAAATACCCTTGCAGTTTTTAAAAGGCGCTACCATTGATAAAAAAAAATTTTTCTCACTAGAATTAGTTTTTAGACCGATCGTTCCTATGGCAGCTATATGCTATAATATTCCGATTCCGATCAATTTTTCCAGAATTGTGTGGAAGTATATAAAACTAATATATACCACGATTGGTGATGCTACTATGGAAAACAAAAAAGTTTTTCTCACTAGAACTAGTTTTTGGACCGACCGTTTATATGGCAGCTAAATGCTATAGTCATCCGATTTTTATAAATTTTTCCGGAATTGTGTGGAAGCATATAAAACTTATATATACTACGATTGGTGACGATACGATGGAAAACAAAAAAGTTTTTCTCATTAAAACTAGTTTTTGGACCGATCGTTCCTATGGCAGCTATATGATATAGTCAACCGATCCGGCCGATTCCGACAAATGTGCAGGGTATTTGTATTTAAAGATTTTTTGCAAAGTTTGGTCAAGATAGCTTCAAAACTGAGGGAGGAGATAGCATAGAAACAGACGGACAGACGGACGGACGGACAGACGGACAAACGGAAATGAACTCAGCTCGTCATGCTGATCAAGAATATATATACTTTATGTGGTCGGAAATGCTTCCTTCACTGCGATACAAACATCGTGACAATTTTAATATACCCTCTGCAAGGGTATAAAAATGTCATAGAATTCATTTAATTCCAAGTTAAAAGGACTTCAGAATCAAAAAACGAACTTGAGTGAGGAATTTTGTTCTCCGATTTGGAAATTTCCAACTTAGTTTTTTTGAGATCGTTTGTATGTACTTGAATTTAATTAAATTGTTTAAGCACGGAATTCTTGATTTTTTTTTAAGAGTGTTAATGATAATAGAAGGTTAACAGCAGTATCTACATGATTAATAACTCCTTAAAATCACTCAAAATAGAGAACCGTTTCAAAGTGGCTCTCTATGTTAATTTCTTAATGGTTCTGTTTAGTTTCTAGTTTATTTGGTTTCGTATTGGTACCTTGGTTTTTGTTTCGGTATATCGGTACGTACCGTTAAAATTCAAAAATTCTTTTGCATTCGAACTCAAATTAACATTAGGTAAATAAGACGTAATAAGCTTTAAATACGAAATAAAAGGTTCTTAGCATAATTCTGGAACAGCAAGAATATCTTTAAATATTTTAAGGAATATCAAATAATATTCGGATCGATTAGTTTCCCCGATTCTAACTTACTTCCCAGCAAGCAAAGTTAGGAGCGCTCAAAACTATGTGTCTGAAAAGAGCTTCAGAGCGTTTTTGGAGTAAACACATACATTGGAGCGTTTCCGGAGCACATTCATTATTTTCTAAGCACGGGCTCATAAAAAGCTCTTATGTCTGAGCATATTCGGAGTAAAAACGGCTCTTAAAAAAAAATAAGAACCTTTTATGAGGCGATTTAAGTGCCTAAAAAATCAACTTTTATGTGCCTTTTCTGAGAGTTTTCAATGCTTCATTGGGAGGGTGAAAGCACTTAGATCAGAGTCAGAAAAAAATCAGATTGGACTCAGAAATCTTTCACATTATGTGCGACCGATTTTATAGAAAAAAACGATCTTTCCTGACTCTTTTTTGGACACCATATGACTGTGAAAGCTCATAAAAAAGTGTCAGAAAAGAGTCAGAAAACGCTCAAACTGCTTGCTGGGTTCTTTGATAAAAATATAGAAGCCTCAATCCTATGATTGATGCGAAATGATCGGCTATATAATGCAATGCAAGCTATATAATATTATCCCATGTGTTCTACAAATCCCTTTGGACTACAAATCGACCCGATTCTCATACGATTTGGGTCGTTTTTGGGTAGAAAGCGATTTGTATAACACATGAGAATCCATCCGATTTTGACAAAATTTAGCAGAATAATTTTTAAGTGGATTCTTGATAGCAAGCTTGAAATCTATTTTTGAAAGATGGTTGCTTTATGAACATTCCCTTATTTTCAAGTTTGGGCACGTGAATCTAGACCATTTAATATTTTTTTTATTAATAGAGTTCACTTAGGCAATTAAAATGACTAAAGCTACAATGGACCACCATTAAAGTAATTTTTTTTAATTTTAGAGATGTTTAATTGAGGTCAAGTTTGATTTACCCAAAAAAAAAACTAAAAATAAATAAATACCACTCAGAACCGGAACTGTACCGGTTTTTTCGTTTCCAAAATATTCGGTTCTAGAATACCGGTTTTCAAAAAATGCAAAAAATCGGTTCCAATTACGGTTTTGGTTTAAGTTTAATTTGGAATGCGGTTCCGGTTCGGTTTACGGTTTGATTCTCAGATATTATTATTTCAAAATTTTGTTATATCATTTTATTTTAAAGTCCTATACTCAGTGAGATAAATATGTAGTTTTTCACAATACTTCATATAAATAGAAACAATCAAGCAGCTTTAAAAGCTGAATACTATTGAAAAGCTTCCTTATTTATATGAAGTATTGTGAATAACTACCCTTGCAGAGGGTATATTAAAATTGTGCTGATGTTTGTAACGCATGGAAGGAAGCATCTCCGACCCCATAAACTATATTTCTAGTTAAAAATCGTTGTTGTTTTCAATAGTTGCGTCTTTAAACTTTATTTTTTATAATAATATAATACGGGGATACAAACCGGTTCTAAACCAAACCGCGAATCAGTATCTCTCTAAAAATGCTTAAACGAAACGAAATTAGCAAAAAGAATCGGTTCAGTTTATTTCATCAACATGTTTGTTAACATTAGGCGCCTATCTTCAGGTTTAATTAAACATAGATAGGTAAATTTTAAAAGATTGATCAGGAAAATCCACTTAACGAAATAGTCGTTATGGTAAAACAAGAAATTCTTCTGTCAAATAAGTATTATATGATATTAGGTAAGTTTGTTATGGGTGACCGCCGTCGCACTTACACCGAATTGATCCACAGTGATGGCCCATTTAATTAACTGCGATAATAATTTGTGCACGCTTAGTTAACGTCAGTATAATCCCAAGCGTTTTTCTGGGAAGACTCTCTGGTGGTAGTGAAGGCGGATTTCAGTGCAATTTTCCTCTGTCTTCCTAATATTCCCTTAACTTAGCTTTTATAGAAGGATTGCTACATGCTCTTTCGATTTCGAAGATAGACAGACATCTACTTTTTAGAGGTGAAACATATAGTAAGTTGCTGGATATTGGAACTAAAATAAAAGGAACATACAAAATTTAGATTCTGAAGTTATTGGAAAATATCTCTTACTTAGAATATAATTGCGAAAAGTCTACATTTTTCTTATAGAAAGTACATATAATTTTCGAATATTCGGAACTGGAAATTGACCTAATATCATAATAATCATGAACCACTGAACCGAACCGAAACCGTGGTTTGTTTAGTTTTAAAAGAACCCTGGTTGATTTAAGAACCCTTTGTCCTAATTCTCGAGCGGTTTGTATCCCTGATATTTTATGCTTCTCACATAGTTCTGCTAAGTTTAATTAAAATGGGACGACTATATAGTAGAGCTTCCAGGAACCGATCGGTCAGAATATTGTTCTTAATGTAACAAACTTTTTATTTTTCTCCATGGTAGCGTCTTTAAACTTGTGAATTAAGAATCCGCTTCAACACAACTTAACAAAAATTAATCGAAATCGTATGAATATATAGTATAGCTTCTATATAACAATCGTCTTCTGAAAGCTTGGATAAACAATCAACAAAAAAACTTTATTTATATATAAATTGAAGCATTAACCTTCACAGTAAGCTTTCCTCTATTTGTTTTTTTTGTAGTGTATGATTCATTCATTGACTTGGTCAACGGGTCGATCAACAATTTGGGTTACTGGATATTTGACGTGTCATTTGAATTTTGACTATATCAGCCAAACCTTATCTTATCTGGAGTCTATGGGAAAGCTTGAAATTTAATTATTCACTTGATTAATTTAAATTGGCTCATAAGCCGCATGGGGCTAATACATTTATGGAATGGGCACTTCACTTTCGTTTAATCAGTTCAATTCAGTGGAAGAAGTCACAAAGTAGTTCCGTAATAATATTAAAATTCTTCCATAAACTATTTCCAGCTCTACAATGCACAAGGCTATTAAAAATAAATCCCGTAAGTTGTGTAACAGCCAAAAATAATCATTTTTTTAATGTATTTGATCATTTTCGTAGGGTTACTTTGTGGACTTAAGAACTCCAGAGCAGATCTTACGACAGCCAAGTTTATATTATATTATGGGTAAGATATTAAAGGTAATCTTCCTAATGAAATTTATATATAATTATCCGATTATGATTATATAACACAGACCCACAGCGGCGGATAGTGATATCTATGATCTGCATGATTACCAAAATTTATTGGAGGACGAACATTTGGATTTGAGCAAGAATACGGTTTTGTATTTGCATGGATATCTAGAGAATCCAGATGTGGAATCCATACATGTTGTGGCTGAGGCGTATTTAGAGCGTACGGATACAAATCTGATTGTACTGGATTGGGGTGAACTGGCCGATGGTAACTATATGTTCGATGCGGTGGTGAATGCCAAACAATTGGCACCCGAATTGGCCAAGGTATTGCTGGAAATGTTTGACCATGGCTTGGAAATTGAAAAGTTGCATATAGTTGGTCACTCGCTGGGCGGTCAAATGGCTGGGATTATGGGGCGTGAGATTATTAAGCGCACACGGGGAGTACGTAAGCTAAAAAGGTAATCAAAACATATAATTTCCAGTTTTTTTTATGGCGGAAAAAAACGACTAAACTCTAACTGCTTAGAATTTCCGCCTTAGATCCTGCCTTTCCGCTGTTTTATCCCTTGGGTGGTCATTTGAATGCCAACGATGCCGACTTTGTTGATGTAATCCACACTGACGCCTGGCTATATGGAGCACCCACTAGTACTGGCACCGTGGATTTCTGGCCTAATGGTGGCAGCACATTGCAACCGGGTTGCCCAAAGCGCAACTATAAAATGCTCAGCGATAACGATCTGTCAAGTCATCGACGTAGCTGGTGGTTTTGGGCCGAAAGTGTCTCCGATCGGTTTCCCATTAAATTCGAGGCGGTACCCTGTAGAAGTTGGGCTGATTTCAAGCAGAAGAAATTCATTGAAAATGGCCAATCCGTGGTAATGGGTCATAATTGCCCCTCAACGTAAGTTCTACGAGTTAAGTTTTGAATTGTATTAAGCGTACTTCGAAATTTTTCAGTATACATGGCAACTTTTACTTACAAACAAACGGCTTGACGCCGTTTGCTCGTGGCAAGGAAGGAACTATCTATGTGGAACCCAAAGAACTTTTAGGAAATACCCATGGTATCACATGTGAACCACATCACACGACGATATTACATTGAAAAAGAACTTTATGAATATTTGCTGTAGAAATTATGTAATTACATTTTCGAAATGTAAAGCTGAAATAATGATTGGTATTTTTTTTATCTTAGCTTGGAAAATATATATAAATTTTGGTTGGTTAAGAAATGCATTTAAATGATCAAAGAATGAAACCATTTTCTCTTAGAAGCACTGACTGGTTTTAGATCAAGCGAGAGAACAGCATTAAGAGCAGAAGGGAAGATGTATTCAATCCTCAAAGAATCTTAAGGAATCTTTGCGAAAAGCCTCTTTAATTGTTCTCACAGCTTGAAGACGTTTAAGCTCGAAGGATAAAATAAATTGAAAAATAACACAAATTTGCAAACAATTTTTCCTAATGTATGTATTTATTTGTCTTAGGGCCGATTTCTTATCTTAGAAATGTATCAGATCAACTTTTATTTTACTCTGATGTTTGTCGGTTTATGTGTCAAATAGTGCTATATAGAAGATAAGAAATCGGCCCTTAGGAGATAACAATATGTACACAAATATAATTTAAGTTCAATCTAAACATTTAAAAAAGTTCAACCTGACACATTTAAAGCTTCACATATGGTGATCTCAGACAATCAAATTTTTTGTGTTAAAAAAAAAATACACAATTCAAAGTTCTACACATCGAGAATAGAATCCTACTTTTGCAAATCCCCACCACTCATATTTCGCGAGATAAACGACAAAGAACATAAAACTTAAAAAAATTATAACATCGTAATGATGCATCCGATTCAAGCGACTATTTTCATGTCCTCCATCCGAGAAAAAATGAAATGTTTAAAAAAAGTCTTTCGTAAAGCTTGGTATTGAGTAACTGCGAAAATCGTGCGAAATCTCTGCACATTATTTCGTCGATAGCAAGTGCGAATCAAATCTACCCACCTCTAGGAGTTTTGTTTACAAAATAAATTTCAAATGGATAACAAACAGAGATGCCGCAATTATTGTTACAATAGCGATGTGCGAGTTGCAACAAACGAATCCCAAATTCGACCATTCTGGAGTTATGTGGCTCATCCATTACAAACACGGAATCACTTTATTAACCTTCCTTGTCAAGGGCAGTAGCTATATTTGACGCTTTTGACCAATCCTGTATAAGAATGCTACTCGTGTATGCGCTCCTACAGCACAGGTTTTTCTTTGACTAAATTGATCAGGGCCACTTTGTTATGCACTTGTTTTTCCTCGCGCCACACACTTGTATATTTCGACCGAGCTGATTGCGAAAAATATGGTTTTGATATATTTCGCACTATCGAAATAATGACCTATCGATTAACTATTGCGTGACACGGTATGCATCGGGTGGCAACGCTGCAACATCGATATGACTTTTCGCAACATTTCTGTGTACCAACTCGCGAAACGGCTACCAGCGAAAATCGAGCGAAATCGTTTTTTTTATATGGAGTTTCTGATTTCGAGTATTTCGCAGTTACTCAATACCAAGCTTTAAGTAAAATTTTAGCGAAATTTAATGGTTTTTTCTTTTTTTTTTTCAAGTATGTTTTTTTTATGAAATATTTTTTTCCTAGAAAAAAACCTTAAGATGGGACAATCAATCAATGCGCGAGGAAAAATATTTTATTAATATTAGATTTTTAAATTTTTTTGGACTCCTAATTTAAATCATCTAAAATCGAGGAAGTAATATTAAAGCAACATTTGAATATCCGCCGTGGTTGAGATTATCTAAGACATGTTTTTCAATATATTAAATTTAGTTCTAAACAAATTTTATTGTTGAAAAATATTTTTCCTCGCGCATTATTTGATTGTCTCATTGTGAGCTTTTTATCTAAAATAGGTATAACCAGGAACCAGGAAAAAAATATTTCATGAAAAAAAGACAGAAAACCATTAAAGATTGCTGAAACCCTACTTAAAACTAATTTTTTAGAACCTCTTATTTCTCGGATTGATGACATGAATATAGAAAATTCACAATTTGGTTCGCTTAAATCGGGTGCTCCGTTGTGACGCAATTATTTTTTAAAGTTATATGTTCTTTTCGTTAATATCGCGATCTGGTGGGAATCTAAAAAAAATAAGATTATTCTATGAATTTTTGTTGAAACACAAAACAAAATTAGGTGGCTGAGTTCACATGGAATGACCCAAATACAAATAGGACGCGGGTGGTATTAAACGGAAGTCTGAATATACTGATATTTTCGATTATATATAAAACTTATTTTAAACATAAATTTTCAAAAAGTCGACATGAACATGTAAATAAATTGCTTTGGTTCCTTTAAATCCGATAAACCGTTCATAAGATATGATTTTTTGCAAATTCCAAGACTCATTCGGATTTGCTCGCTGGTGCGGGCTCCCGAGTGTGACTCCCAGCTTAGAACCGAGAGCCAGCTGCTTGCTTCCGGCTCTTGAAATGTGACTTGGGAGTGTTCCGAGCTCTTAGTCTGCGTCGCTTGGCTCCGAGTATGAATCGAAAAAAGACAGAGCGCGTGGTTTTCAATCGCGAAATAATTGATATAAATTTAGGGAATTATTCCAGAAACCGAACCGTTTACCGAACAGATAAAAACTCAGATTATCACCCGAATACCCCTTGTGAAATTTCGTTATTTTTGCCGTATCTCTTACCGTTCGCGAGATATTGCGACTTTTAGTTTAAATATTAAGATAACAAAATTTAGAAAACACCGAACACGGTGCAATAAGTACGTCATTGGGTGGTGGAGGGATATTACACTACTAATGTTGATCGTTATCGTTGATCGAAGCGGACGTCTTAAAATTGTATCCACAAATTTAACTAATTTATTGTTGGCCAAAATCTACAACATATATTAAAAACTTTTATAAACTGTGGCAGTGTGAAGGTTTGATGTGATCAGTCTGTGCTCATTGTTTACAAATATCATTAAACACAGCAAATAAATATTTGCAAATTTGTGCTGTGGGCCCAACACATCTACACATAAACACACACAATTCCCTACCACAACAAACACACATCAATAATACAGCTTATACCGATATAAGCTCAAAGACACATACAACAAAAACTCACTCAACTGCACTTCAACTCCACTCAACTGCAACTTATTTCTTTGGGTGCACTCAATTCGCTTCATGGCTCCAGCAAAAGTCCAAGCATCGGCGAATGCTCCTCCATCGGCAAAGCGCCAGCGGGACATCACTGGAGCTGCGATAAGTGGGCGCCTGTCAGATGCTCCACCCCCTCAATGGCTTGAGCTGCTTAATCTTCGTTTTACGGAGCAAGCTGAGCTTATCACTTCAAGCATACAGGCAGCCGAGGTGCGTATCTTGGAAAATATGCGTGATCGGCTGAACTCTGTGGAAGAGGGAGTCCAGGGACTGGTCAATTTTAGAATTTTAATCGACTTTAAAAAAGTCAGGTAAAGCTCTGGGATTTTACCTATTTACAAATAACTATAGGTACTTTACCATCATTCATATTCTTCAGTATTTCATAAATTAAATTGTATTCGTTCCGTTTCAAATGGTTCCAGTCCCAATCTCAAACCCTAATATTCATATCAATCTCATCCCGAACCCAAATCTAAATTTTTCTTTCAATCCTGTCCCGTCCTGTTTTCCGACCTTGAATAATTTCGGGTTCTGCGGTATTAAAGAAATATAAAAACAATATTATATAAAAATACTATAATTTATATATAATAAAAAAGAACTGGCTAAAAATAATGCTTAAACATTAAGCTTAACACATATATTTATTCCTTTTCCGGCTCTACAACTTCTTTCAACGTCTCAGTTAGAAGCGACAACGTCCGTTCTCCATTATGAGTGCGTTGATGTCTCTTTAGAGTGCCGGCACGAGAAAAAGCCATCGAGCAAACTGAACACTCAAAGGGTCGTTCGCCTGTATGAGTGCGTAGATGACTCCTAAGACTGCCGATACGGGTAAAGGTCTTTGAGCAAAGGGAACAGTCGTGGGGTCTTTCGCCAGTATGAGTGCGAAGATGATGCTTTAGATTGCTCATTTGGCTAAAATCCATGGAGCAGTCTGTACACTTAAAGGGTCGTTCGCCAGTATGAGTGCGTAGGTGACTTGTTAAATGGATTTTTTGAATAAAAGTCATCGAGCATTGGGAACATTCGAATGGTCGCTCGCCCGTATGAGTGCGAAGGTGATTTGTTAAATTGGTTTTTTGTATAAACGTCTTTGAGCAGTGGGAACATTCGTAGGGTCGCTCGCCAGTATGAGTGCGTAGGTGATGCTTAAGAGTGCCAAGTTGGGCAAATGACATCGAGCAGTTTGGACAATTATAGGGTCGTTCGCCAGTATGAGTGCGAATATGTTCCTTTTGAGTGCTGAGAAGGGCAAAAGTCATCGAGCAGTTTGGACACTTAAAGGGTCGTTCGCCTGTGTGAGTGCGAAGATGTTCCTTTAGAGTGCCAAGTTGGGCAAAAGACATCGAGCAGGTTGGACACTTAAAGGGTCTTTCGCCCGTATGAGTACGAAGGTGACTCTCTAGACTGTTTTTTTGGGTAAAGGTCTTTGGGCACTGGTCACATTCGTAGGGTTTCTCACCAGCGTGAACGCGAAGATGATACCTTAGACTGGCTCTATGGTTAAAGGTCCTTGGGCACAGGGTACATGCGAGGCGTTGATTCCCAGTTTTTGTGGCGGCCTTATCAATAGGACTTTCGCAATTGTAGCTTTCGTCTTCAGATAAAGATTCAATCGCATCACTTTCGCTCTCTTCATTATTGGTCGATTTCAAGGATTCC